>CM072164.1:683629-756448 GCA_036850595.1 Rhyacichthys aspro | reverse complement strand
AAAAGTTAAGAGTTAAAAGTTCACTAAATTATCTACTTGACACAACTTGGGGTCTTTAATTCTGCTCCAATCTGTTGCTGCTGTGTTTAGCATTTATCAGAAGTTATAGCCTTTTCTCATTTTTGCAAAACCTTCAGCCACATGTGTGTTAATGTCTTTTCATATAATGTCTATGTCCATTGTGGCCCTGTGTATTTTATCTTAATGTAGCTTTAGCTGCTTTTTAGTGACATGTGCTAATCTCAATCTTTAATGAGGAAGCACAGGTCCAAAAATGCAGTTTGAAACCAGTGTCGGTGAGGTAAAAAAATGACAGAAAATTCCTCAATAAACCAGCCAGAGCCACTTTTTTATAAACGCCCGCGTTCAGATAATAGGAACTCTTTAAGTTCTTTACTAAACTTCAGAAAAACTGCCTAACGTCCAGATTGTTGGGAATTCCTCTCCAGACGCTCACACAGAGATCCGTCAGAGCTCTCAATTAACCGTAGCTGATTAGCTCACTCGTTAGAGCGCTAGACCTAGAAGTGGTGGACTGGGAATCGAGGCTGAAGTGCAAAACCCGAGGGTTGCCAGATTCAAATAAACAGTTACCAGAACTCACCAGATCAAAATAACAGAGGTCCCGGATCCTGTCCCGGCAACATCTGGCTCAAATCAAGCCCTGTGACTTGTAGCTTGTAGACTTTAGCTGCTGTGCTGCCTAAAGGCTCGTATAAACAGCTAAATATCTGACCATTCAGCTCATAAACAATAAAAGAGTCCATACCCAGAGTCTGCAAGGCTCGGGATGTTTTCTAAAACACAAAATGGCTGCTTCACAGATGCTCAGTCTGCTCGAGTAGGACTACTTTGTGTGACCGTTCTTAAAAACTTTTCAAGGTCCTTTTCAGAACAATAGATGGTTTTATTCTTAAGTGTCTCAGTTTTTAGCAGTGCACATTTGTCTTACAGTAATTCCACTTCAGTAGATTCCCAAATGATCATAAGGCACTGAATATTTACACAGACTCTGTTAGAATCTTATCTTTATTTTGGCTTTTGAACAAACTTTAGCCTTGTATCTTCTAAACTCCCTTCTCTTGTGTCCGCTGTGATTGTTGATCAATTTAAACTCTATCTTGTCCCTCTAATGTAAACGAATGTTGAACTACAGATGGATCTGGGTCTGTTTACTGATGCATTTACCTCATTTCACTGCACTCATAAAATCCCACATATTCTTCTTGTCTTCTCCCTTTACGTGAAAGGATGCTGCAGCACTAACCACGAGTGAAAACTATGTTGCACTGATCTATATTTAAAAAGTCTATGTGTTTTATGATTTATATAAAAAGAGGAAGTGGACGGAGACGACAGTGTTATTGTTGATTTATTAAAGTTTCAGATGAAATGGTCTAATTCTGAAATGTACATTTGACAGAGCTGTTTTTCATTCTCGAAAAGCGTTTGATTCGTTCGGTATAATATCAGCTGGTGTTTTTTGTCGCTGATGTTTCGTTGTTTGTGTTTTCACTGATGTTCCTGTAGTTTTGCTGTGTCCGATCGGAGATGTGTGTAAACGGAGGAGCAGTGAGGCCTTATGTGACTGGAGTATTGTTTTTCTCAGACTCATCCGTCTCTGTTCGTCGCAGACTCTCATCACTGACTTTACATTCCAAAGAATTGGAGGAAATAAATGTTTTAATTAAACCCTGTCTCTGCTGTGTTTTTATCATAAATGCCAGGGTTGAACTGAGACATAAACCATGAATTATTGATGCCATAATAAACCCAGTGCATGATACAACCATAACAAAATGCAGCTACCAACACAGATGTACAGTACTGTCTATGTGCAGCTGAAATAGACTGAAATTGAAGGTGTGACCTCACAGACAGAACATTTCTAAATGAGAAAGAAGAAAGAAAGAAAGAAAGAAAGAAAATTTGCCAATTTAAAACGAGCTCTTCTCTGCAATCCAAGAACATATTTAAAATCAATTCAGTTTTATTTATACAGCCCAGTGTCACAAGAACAGTTGCCTCAAAGGGCTTCACAAAGAAAAGGCAACAAATATAGAAACAGGCTGTACACAACCCTCCATCAGGATCAGAGGAAAAACTAAAAAAAACCTCAAAACTAAAAAAAAAACTCAATTCAGTAAAGATAACTGCAAGGCTGCTGAAGGTGAGTGCTGGGGTTAAGACCACAGACAACATGGAGAGTGGACCCAATGGAGCTGAAATGACTTCATCCAAAACTCAGAGCTCAGCAGGGTGTGCAGTGTCACTTGACCACAGGGTGTCAGTGTTCTCCTTATAAACCATTGACAATGAGTCAATCAGTGTGAGAGTCTTAGAGGCAACACAACAAAGAATTCCTTGAAAAAACGACTATAAACTTCTTCAAATATCTTTATATATCTTTTTTTTTTACTTATTTTTATATTTTATATTTATAGTACTCAAGTAAAGTTAATGTGTGTGGAATATTTTTGGGAAATGGACTCATATACACTCAAAGTCTTTAGCTGTTTTTGTGATATCTCTGACGACAAAAGGACAGATTTCAGTTCCACTCGTCCCTGTTTTAGATCATGTGAAGAGCTACGGCAGCCCCGCAGGGACATACCGATGTCTATGAACAGACCCGTGGAAAAAAAAAAAACAGTTTCATTTGTAAATGTCCTAAACCTTCTACAAGAATGTGCTCAAGAAGAAACACAAGTATGTTTCTCCTCCAGTTTACACTTCACTGATGAAACTACAGCCTGCTTTAAATGAAATTGTCGTCTATTGGTTAAAGTAGAAGTGCATTTCACTTTAATTTCTCTTTATTGTCATCATAAAAATGTGTTAAAGTCTCACTGAGTCATACACAGACAAAAAGTATGTATTTTAATCTCAAACTGAGGAGTGTCCAGAGCTGACTTCAGTAAAAGCAGCTAAAACTCTTCTGTCTCCTCCTCAGATCATTCCTAAAGCTTCTGCAGGTTTTTCCACTTCAGTCTGAGAGTAATGTGTCTGTAAACCCCGGATCATCAGAGACGAGCCGAGGGATGAACGATGGTTAACGCAGAGAGTAATGTCAGCTCTGAGCCTGGGTACTGTGTCATTTGTGGAGCTCCAGCTGTTACGCACTCATCGTACAATTATTCAGAGGCCGACTGTGGGGAGCTGCTCACGGTCGTTTCTGCTTCAGAAAGAAGTCTAAATAAAGCTTTACAAATGTTTATTTATGAGCCATAACCTTCTCATGTGGCTTGTTGAGCTAAAAGAAGACAAAAGTATTATCTTGAGTCATGGCAGATAATAGTTTTTAATAATTTGAGGAGACATTCAATAACCATCACTGTGCTACATATGAATGAGGAGTTTATCAAGTAAGTAGCTCAATGAATCTTCTGAATACTGGTTTGATTGTAATAAACTTTTGTAAGACTGCATGCCGTTGCGATATGTTTTTGTCAAACAGTGGCCTGGGTGTTAATAAAGAGCAGAGGTGACGCTCCTTTCACTTCTTGTTGTTTGTGGCCTGTGCCCACATCCTCCAGAAGTGAGCCTGGGTTCACAGCTCACTCTGTTGTGGCTCAGTGTGGTCTCAGTGTGAGCTCCCTTTGCGCTCCAGTGTTATACCAAGATCTGCATGCCTGCTTAGAACAACCAAGTGTGAACTGAATCATTCAATTTTATCAAAATTTAGCTTGAAAACGGTGTAATATAACAAATGTGATTTAAAAACGAGTTCCTTTTTTTGACCCACGCGATTCATTTCAACTTTATTTCGAACTTGTGTTCCAATTAAAAAATATTTTAAAAAATTAAAAAGACATTTTAAAAAGAGAGCTGTACCAGTGTCTCCACAACTTGGACCGGTAGCCTATTGCACTAAACCTGAGATTTGTAACAACATCACCACATTAGATAGATAAATCTGTACATAAGCAAAAGATTTGCTGTATTTATTTGTCCTAGTTTAACAGCTTTGATACATTCAGTGCTACTTCTGGCTGTAATAAAGAGGGAACATTAGTCCAAAGCCTTTGAGAACAAAACAGCCCCTGTTAAAAGCTATTGGCTTTTTTCAGCATTGAGCTTTACAGGACACACTTGTAAAGGATAACAAATAAGATGAAAAAATAGATTTATATTGTTATTCTTACTAATATTTCGTATATCGTTTTTTATTTTAGCTATGATTTGCCTAACTCTAAATCACTAATACCTGCTCGTTTGTTTTTACCTTGAGCTAGAACTCGGCATTGCACCGGTACTTCCGGTTTGGGCGGGGCCTAATGGCAGCTTTGTGGTTGGTGTTTCCGGTTTGGGCGGGGCTTAACTCCGAACAAGAGGTTTGTAGAAAAAACGCCTCAGCTGCTCATTAGCGCTAGCACTGCAGCGAAGACCTGCTTTAAACCACAGGAAACACACTTTAACACATTATTCTTACTCTATATTTAATTTTTATTGAACATACCCGTGTAGAGCTTTAACTGGAATCGTTACGTCTTCTTTTTTTACGTCGTTGCGTTACTTTTTTACTGAAAAATCAGCGACAAACACAGCTCAGACTTTTAACAACCGTTGGACTTTTTTTTGTCAATCTACAGAAACAAATGTTGGTGTGAAACAAAGAAAACGACAAAAGGTAAGTGTCATTCTTAAAGCCGCTTTTTGTCAGATTTAAGTAATTGGTTAAAGGCGACAGAAAACAAAAAAGAACAGAAGAGGAATGTGTGTCCTCGGGCAAACTTTGGGTGTGGGTAAAGCTAACGGGCTAAAAAACTCCAATTTCTCTTATATTTATAACTTAAATGTCATCAAGAGGACCATCTCAATGGGTTGTGCCATTGAAATGAATCTTTTAAAGTTACATTTTGGGGCTTTGTAGGAAAAGTAGGCCATGGGACTGACCCAGAGCAACTCTTTTTTTTGATGAAAAAGTGCTATTTTCCTGAATTAGCTCGACAAATAATTCAGGCTACTACTTTTCTTGGATTATTTTAGATCATTTTATATGGATTTAAGTCAGTCTTTTGAGTATTTACGGTTTGTGGTTTGGCTTTTTGATTGGTGGCTAGTTGTGGTCTGAGTTGTGATTAAAGAGCCATTGTGCTGCTTTTCCAGATGCTGTAAAGTCTTCAACTGTCTGCATATTTCTTTACACGTGAGATAGTTTTATTTCGTGTAAATGTTTTGATATTTAATTGAATAAATCACTGATTACTGTATAACACTGCGCTGCATTTAAAGGGTTACACCTGGAATAATCAGAACTAAATCAGGAAAACAAATTAACATACTGTATTTTTGTCATAATTTTTCTCTTTTTCATTCAAACCTGTTTTTTATCCCCATTCAGGTCTTTTTTTTGGTAATTTACCTCATGGTTTTGTTCCCTTTGAGTCTTTTTGTGATCAGATGTGAATGTACTGCCACAAACCTCTGTCTTAATTTTTTACTAACCTATATAAAGTCCTCGGGGACCCACCTTTTGACCCCATCCCAGTGTTTGTGAACCACTGCTATAGGCTTCTTATAATTTTGACTTTTTAAAACCATAATAATAACCAAAACATAAAAGTGGTCCATAAAAGTAGAGTTTTTGGTTAAATATAGATGTGTGGTGACCTTAATAAAGCTGCAAAGGTAGACACAAAGAGAGAAGGACTGGTATTCACAATTAAAGGTCATAATACTGGAAAATATTCCTTTAAACAGGGAATTATTTGAATATAAATCAATTTCAGCCAGTGTCAAAGCCACTAAAAGCCATTTGTCCAAAACCAAGCTTTGTCCAAATGTTACTGGTTTTACCATCTGTCTGAAAGCTGTCTCAGAGTCTCAGACGGAAGCCTATAGAGGCCATACATTCATTTTATTTACATCTTTTTAGGTGTGACGGCTGTTCAAAAATAGTGTTACATGAAGACTAAAAATATATAAATGTGGAGATGTTTGAAGTTTTAAATTTAGAATATTCTAATTTTAACATATTATGGAAGAAGGAGTGGAATTAACTGGTCATAATGGGAAACAACACTGTGGCTGTTTTATTTATAAAACATTAAAATGCATGGATCTGGTTTAATTCTATGTTAAGTCTGTTTTTGACCTGCTCAGTTTAGTCCTGGTTTAGTCTTAGTATGGTCTAGTTCTAATTCTAGTGTAGGTTAAGTTTGGTCTTGGTTTGGTCTCAGGTTTAGTCCTGGTCTAGTTTTAGGTTTCCACTTCAATTGAACCGTTTTAAACAATAAGTTCTGGTTGAATCCAAGTCTTATCCCAGTTTTATTTCTCTTTTTCTTCGCTGATTTAGCCATGATTTTAGAACCATTTGGTTTCGTCCTAGTTTAGTTTTATTTCTGGTCTGTGTCATTTTGGGTGAGTTTTTTCAACTTATGGATTCACAAACTTTAGGAGTTCCACAGGACTGCAGCTTTGGACCCTATTCATTCACAAAAAAAAGCTGAGAGTTTACAAAGACAAAAACAAAAATGTAAATATGTGAGTTTTAAATGTGACGTGAAGAGGTTTTGTCGTTAGGAAACAGAAAACCTATAATCTAACTCTGTAAACCAACATCATTCATTTGAGAGCACAGACCACATCTGGACTCGGTCTGGTCTAACAGCCTTGTGGACTGTAAACTGTGGTCAGAACTCGGTCCAGACCATCTTAAACCGGGCCGGAGTGGTTAACCAGAGCGAGCGGCGTCGTGCTGAGCCTTGTCCTCGGTGTGATTCAGGGCTGGAGAGTGTGGGGTATGTCAGACGAACAAGACCAGTCACGTCAGGAGCCTCAGGGAACGGTTTTAAACAGAAAACAGTGTTAGAGCTGCTGATATCTGTATTTACTGCTGTGGGTTAGCATTAGCATGGGTTAGCTCTAGAGTTAGCCTCAAGTTTACTTCTGGTTTAGTCTGGAGTGTTTAGTTCTAGGCTTTAATACTTAGTTTGGTGTAAGGTCTTGATTGGTCTTTTGTTGTTCTGGTTTAGTCCTGTATATGGTCTTTTAAATAGGAACTAAAAAGCACATGGATCATTTGCATAAATAAACAAAAATACAGCCACTAATAGACATGCTATTGTTTTGTTTTTTAGAAGTATGTTACAGATCCCAGTTTTGAACAGGTTTTAGATGGTTTTCACCAGGTTCTAGAGAAATTTCTACAGGGTACATTTAAATTTGAACAGGTTTTAGTAGAATTTAAACAGGTCTGTGAGGGATTTGAACAGATTTTGGTTGGATTTGATCAAGTTTAGTCCTGGATTGCTCCTGGTTTATTCATAGATTTAGATCTGGTTCAGTTTGTTGCTGTGGTTTTGCCCTTTTTTAACCTTTTGGTAAATTCTGATTCATTAAGTTCAGTCCTTGGTCTAGTTTTGGACTAGTCCTTGTTTGGTGCTGGGTTTAGTCCTGGTTTTAGCTCTGTGCTGTGTTTTGCTGAGTCATGATTTGTCACATCTGAATCATGACAGCGTTGGGCGGTGGTCCAGCTGAACTAAAGTCCAGACTGACTCACACCGCTCTGTTCCCTTTAGCTTCTGCTCTTCAAACATCACACTGTAACTGAGACCGGCCTAGTCCCGGGTCTACGGCTCTGAGACCGGCCCGGTCCCGGGTCTACGGCTCTGAGACCGGCCCGGTCCCGGGTCTACGGCTCTGAGACCGGCCCGGTCCCGGGTCTATGGCTCTGGGTCTGGTCTGGATTAGCTCTGAATTTTGTCATTAAGATGTGTCTGTGGGAGAGGACTGGGACTGGACTAAACCCTCGCACTAAATCTGGACCAGACAACTACTGTTTACTGTACTTGTAAAGTCCTAATTTAGACCTGGTTTAATCTGGTCTCGGTCCTGGGTTTAGTCTATATTTACTAACCACTGTTGGGCCTTGTTTAGACCTGGTTTAGTCCTGGTTTGGCCCTTGTTTAGACCTGGTTTAGTCCTGGTTTAGACCTGGTTTAGACCTGGTTTGGCCCTTGTTTAGACCTGGTTTAGTCCTGGTTTGGCCCTTGTTTAGACCTGGTTTAGTCCTGGTTTAGTCCTGGTTTGGCCCTTGTTTAGACCTGGTTTAGTCCTGGTTTGGCCCTTGTTTAGACCTGGTTTAGTCCTGGTTTGGCCCTTGTTTAGACCTGGTTTAGTCCTGGTTTGGCCCTTGTTTAGACCTGGTTTAATCCTGGTTTGGCCCTTGTTTAGACCTGGTTTAGTCCTGGTTTGGCCCTTGTTTAGTCCTGGTTTGGCCCTTGTTTAGACCTGGTTTATTCCTGGTTTGGCCCATGTTTAGACCTGTTTTAGTCCTGGTTTGGCCCTTGTTTACACCTGGTTTAGACCTGGTTTGGCCCTTGTTTAGACCTGCTTTAGTCCTGGTTTGGCCCTTGTTTAGACCTGGTTTGGCCCTTGTTTAGTCCTGGTTTAGACTTGGTTTGGCCCTTGTTTAGACCTGGTTTAGACCTGGTTTGGCCCTTGTTTAGACCTGGTTTAGTCCTGGTTTAGACCTGGTTTGGCCCTTGTTTAGACCTGGTTTAGTCCTGGTTTAGACCTGGTTTGGCCCTTGTTTAGACCTGGTTTAGACCTGGTTTGGCCCTTGTTTAGACCTGCTTTTATGACACTGTGGTCGTTTGTTAAATATCTTTTTCAATGATCAGGGCTTGATTTGAAATGCGTTCCAATTATTATTGGTCTCAGTCTGACGCCGTGAGCTCAGAGAGAGTAAGCGGTGCATTTACGTCATGCTTTTCTTGGACACGGTCTGGAGTGTGTTAAAGAGGAATGTGTTATCTCATCTCTCAGAGGAGACTAGTCTCAGCGCCTGACACACAAACCCAGAACGGACACATATTTCTACAGGTTCCTCAGGGTCTGGCCCAGAGTCTCAGACTCAGGGACGAGATGGAGTAAAACACTGGGGTCATGTTTAAAATAGGCTCCTAGTGTTGGGCTTTGGGGTTCTTTTTCATAGTACAACAAAATCTGCATGTTTTTATTGATTACAGGTTCTGCAGCTCCGTCATTGTCTGATCTTATAATAAAGGAATATCACGTATTAGTGGTTTCAATATCGATTATCACAGCGTCTTACAAACAAGCTGAGAGTATTGAAAGTAAAGGTGTTTTTACCATCCCTCCGTCCTGCTGCCAGACGGCCCATCCCCCTTCACTCCTAACTCCACACTGCTCCACCTGTTGTTAAAAGTCACGCTCCATTCTCAGGCCATTAGTTTCCCCAAACAACTCCTGCAGCCATTTCCTTCATCAAACCACCCACTCCCGCTGTAAAGGCCTGGTGACGGATCAGGATACCACCCACTCCCACTGTAACGGTGACGGATCAGGATACCTCCCACTCCCACTGTAACGGTGACGGATCAGGACACCACCCACTCCCACTGTAACGGTGACGGATCAGGTCGATGCTGACATCAATAAGGATCGATAAAACAGACAAAATGTATATTTAGAGCTGTTCTTTACAGAGAAACAACACAAAAAAGAATAACAAAGAGGGGTAAATATTTGCTTCAATCACATGTTTGTTGTTCAAAACAACACTTCTGTTCTGCAAAAGTTAGAAACACAGTGTGGTTTTGTTTTCAGGAAACTGTCCGGTTTTTGTGATGTTCTCTGTGGTTCAACAACAGGAACTGAACCTTTCACTTCAGAGAACGACGTGTTGGGCTGGTCTCAGGTTCACGTCAGGTTCACACTCCTATATTTCACTCTGCAGCTTTGTTTTTTAATGTTAGAATACTTTATCAATTTATTGGTGATCAGTATAAATGTGAATCTTAGTTGGATATATTTGGACTGGTTTTAGTTGGATATAAAACAGGTTTAAGGAGGATTTGAACAGGTTTTAGTTTGGTTAAACCTAAATTTCTTTTCTCACACTGGTCCTGAACTGACCACAGCACTTGTCTTATAGTCAATCTGTTTTTTAATTTTTTTAACAATACAAAGCACTCTTTGGTTTATTACAGGCCCAGTGTTTGTCTGTGAGCAGAGAACACAGTTATGTCGACCAGGTTCATTTTTAGATCGAATATTTGTGTCTGCCCAAGTTTCAAGAGTCAAAACAAATGACTCAAACCCTCCATTGCTGTGTTTTCAAAAGGAACAACCCACTTGAGCTTATTGTTCACTGTCAAAAAAAATCTGTTAAATTAATTTAGGATCTCCTTTGTTTAAATGAGATGTGTGTCATGTCTGGATCCATCTTTGATTCTTTCTGTCTCCATTTCAGACGATTTATAAAATTAAGATATAAATATAAGGTTAAAAGTCCATTACCTGATTTTTTTTTACCGTTGCTTTTATTTTTTCAGTGTAATCTCCTAAAGTTTATTGTAACAGGAATCATCTGAAAAAATGAGACTTTAAGACGTGATCTAGTCTTTATAATGAAGGATTTTAATAGATGAGAATGATCAGTCCACAGCAGGATTTTGTCCAATCACAGCTCACTTCAGGTAAACAGGAGCGCTCCCATTGGTCGACACTGATGTCAACAACGAAGGAACAAGGAAATAAACCAAGGAAATGGGTTATTCTGTTGGAAATACGTCTTGTTTTACAGAGAAACAGCTCAAAAAAGATAAAAATAGAGAAACAGCAGCAAATGAAACATGGATAAATGTTGGTAATGCTTCAAAAAAATCAGGTACTGGATCTTTAAAGTTGAGTATTGAATAAGTCATTCGTCATTTTGAGGAAATCTCACCCAGACCTTCTCAACAGTCATGTTTCTTTGGATAGCTTTTAAATAAATAGAAATGTAATATTGCCATATTGTGTATTGTGTGAGCTCCTGCACAGAATTATTTTTTGTGACCCTGTGAGTTTACTGGATGTATTTAATTGCCTTCTTCTCGTGTTAAACAGAGTAAAAAGACCCTGCGGTGTTGCCACATGTCGAGCCGAGGTCTGAGGCTCATTTGTTAAAGTCGAGTCTGAGCACGGCGTTTGTTAATGATTACAAACCGTTCCCATGTGTTTTTACCTTCAGACAACACCAGACGCAGTGTTAGAGTCGAACCAGCGTCAGAGAGAGGCCAGGAAGTCCTCTCGCTCGGGTTTATCAAGGATCAGCCTCAAAAACAGCACCTCTTTCACTGAAAACTCACCGCTGCTGAATTAGACCCTTTACAATCTCACGTTTCAGTCTCAGTTTACTCTGCCTCAGTCTAAATATTGGTCCAGTTTGGCCTCTTTAAGCAGTTCTGGGGTCAGAGGGTTTGTTCAGTGAGAAACAGTCACAGGAAGAGTCAACAGTGAAGTAATGGTGACATGAATCAGCTCTGAGTCAAACACTCACCTCCGGTTTTTACATGACTGGACCTGGAAATGCCCTAGACTCACTAATTGTTTATAATCTTTATCATTTTGGACTAACAGTGCCCCCTAGTATTCAATAAAAAGGTGTTTCATGGCTAAAACAGGAAGTTGTAGCCATAAAGTGACTTCATTCCTCCACCTTCCCTTCTCTGGAGTGTTTTATGGTTGAATACTGTTAATCATTTTAATGTAAGTCAGACTGGGATGAGAAGACTAAGACTGAGCTTAATTAGTTCTAAACCAGGACTAAACCATTAAAACATAACAAGGACTATACCAGGACTCGACCAGACCAAACTCTGGACTAAATCAAAACCAATTTAGTGGCGGAACAAAAGAGTAAAATTGGACTAAATCCGGGACAAAACCAGGGCTACACTTAAGCAGGACAGCTGCTCGGCTGCTGTTGGGGCTCAGAGTTTAGTGGACACAGTCACAGATAAATGTCTGAGTTTCTCAGCGAGTCGACTCAGCAGGAGACTCTCTAAAGCACAAGGACGTCCACAGTGACTCGACGGAGCTGGAGTCACTGCTGTTACCCTGAATTATGTTGAAAAATACTGCTTTATTCACAAAAGAGAACTGAGAATAAAAAATGATTCCTGACTTTTATACACTAACATGGAGTCTGCACTAATTTGAGCTTAGACTCTTTGGTTTAATACAAAATAAAAATGTGTGGGACTTGTCAGAAAGACTGTTTATTAACTTTAGCACAATATGGAATACTTTACAGTCAGTTTTTTCAGCTAAAGCTAAGTTTAAGGTTAAGTCTGACTGAAATGCTAATAAATATAGACCAGGGGTTCTCAAACTGTGGTACTAGTACAAGTTTTATTTTTCAGACAGAAATTAAAAACGATAACATTTATTTATTTATTTTTCATAAAGCTTGTTAAAATTGAACTAAAACTACCCTAGACCTGTTCAATCCCAAGAAGAAGCACTGAAATGTTAATATTCCAACATGAACACGACAAATACTGAAAAACAACTCCTTAACTCCAAAACTGGGCCCTTCTGAGGAGAAAACAAAAGCAGCCTTAGAACTCGGACCTGAGAGCTGTGAAGGCTAGAGTTTCAAAAGGCTTGTCTCTGCAGCTCTTCAGAGGCGTTCTTTATGGAGGAAAAAAAAACACTAACATGAAAATAAATGCTGCTGCTGATGTTGAAATATGGGTTTGGTTCTCAAAGCTTCGGGCTGAAACTCAGTCAAGTTCTGGGATGAGAGTTCATAAATTTAGCAGAAAAGATGACAACAGGAAGAAATGAGTTTGTTTTGAGCTAAATCACTTCTAGATTCCTGTCTGCTCTTGCATTAATCCAGTGCTGTTTCGTCTGTATTTGTTCCTGGCTTCATTTCATTTTTCAGAATCTGTTTACGTAAACGCGAGTCCTGACTCAGAAACGGTGTCTGACCAAACAAAGACATGAACCAACAGAGTTTATGTCTCATTTTAAATATTACTCATGACCGTATTAAACATTTAGACAGCTCTGAGAGAGTTTCCACACTCCTGTAGTTTGATAAGAACACTATAGAAAGACACTGACCTGGTTTATTTTGTGAGTATCAGACATTTGCTTTGGTCACTCAGTTCTTCTTCAGTCTGTTTTTCCTTTTAGTTTATTGATCCAGACCAGAACTGTTTATTTTTCCAACACTTACAGCTGTGATAGTAAAGAGTGATCAGTCCAGTTCTAAAGGTCTTGGCTTGGATTCTGTTGGATCTTGTCGCTCTGTTATCAGCTCGAATGATGATCTGTAGAAACCACATTGATCTGAAGGAAACTGGAGCAGTCAAATCTAAACAAGAACAATAAAACACATCATTTCTGACACTTGTCTTTGTGAGTCCACCAGGTTCCACACATTTACACACACTTCACACTATATTGACCAATTAATTGAAAAAATAATCATCATTCACATAAGAAACTGGTGCAGAACGTGTTACTTTTAAACAATATAAATACACACAAATATTTGTCCAAAATGAATTGTACTAAGCTGAATCTCACAAGATCAGACAAGTTTTACTTTGAAGGAACTGGTCCAAAACCAACTGCATGATTATTCTGAGACACTGGCTTTAGATAAAGTGAGTCCCTCGGTGAACAATGTGACGTCTGTACATTAAACATGTCGTGTAGGTTTAAGAGAGGAAACATCAACAATGAAATGGATTAGTCTGGGTCCGTTCCAACTGGATCAGGACAAAAAGGTTGTCTGTTCATGTGTGTTGTTGAATGTGTGTTGAATCCAGTTATATTATGTACAGCTCTTATTTAGACAGAAGCACAGGGAGAGCTGCTTTTTAATGCTGTTGTAACCATTAATAGAAAAGCTAAACTAACTATCAACAAAATTATTAAGGTCAAGATATGTTTAAATGATATTCCACCAAGACTGTGATGAAATTACTCAGAACTCTTCACCTTGTTGGTTCTGTAGTGGTATTAGAACTAAAGAATAAGGCCAGCTGGGTCTGTAAACTACATGCTCCTTTTTCTTTTCTTACTGTTATCATATGTCTTGCAGTCATTAGAGTCCCTGAATGCCTCACAGTCAGCCGTCCAGAACCTTAGAGCTCATGTCATTCACCTCCAATTGTTCTGTCGTCTTTTTCCTCTCGATAACCATCTCCCGTTAAGTGCTGTTTGTGAACGGCCTCTCATTAAGCCTCGTTTCACAGGATGGAGTTGTTTTTGTAGCTGCTCCCTTCGATGAAAGCCTCTGTGACGTGTCTGTTGTTTTATTTTCATGTTTTTGTCGTGTTGCAGATGGATGTGCGGTTGCTCTTCGCAGTGACGTTGGCGGTGCTCCTCGGAGACTCCAGAGCTCAGAAAGGCAAGCTCTTCCTCTTTATTTCTGTTCATGTTTTAGATTATTTTAATTTAAGTGAAGTCATGAGTTGGTCTGCTGCCTGGAGCTTTGTCCCAGCGTCTGTTTTTAATTTAGACTCTCGTTGTTTGTCTTGCAGAAGTCAGTACTTGTATTAAAGCCAACGCTCAGTCGTGCGGCGAGTGTATCCAGGTCTCAGAGACGTGCGGCTGGTGCTCGGACGAGGTGAGTCCTGATCAGAAACAGGAGTGTGCTTCTCCTGCAGCGGAGCTCAGTTTGTTTTCCCTGAGCAGCTGCAAAAAATGGAAATAAAATGGAGACATGCCCCCTGACCTTAGGCACGTCAAATGTCTTACTACTTTTAAAAAACACTTTCTTCTACATTCCTTTTTAAAGAAGCATTTTATATTGCCTCATTTTAGTCTGTTTTTATAGTTTTTAATATTTGTTTTTATTGAGTCTTGATGCGGATTTATTCTTTAACTTTATAACTTTGTTTAGAAAAGTACTATATAAATAAACTATTATTATTATTATTATTATTACAAAAAAAAGGGCTGCACATTTATCATTTTCACTGTAATAATTTGCAGTATCCATTTTGCAGTTTAAGGTTTGACTGTAACTAGTCCTAGTTTAGACCTGTTTAGTCCTGCCTCGGTCTTCTATGTTTGTCTGGAACCTTTTATTTCTTAATATATTCTAAATCGGCTTAAATGACAGGCCTTATTGTTACTAATGAAAATGCTGCTAAAATCCTTTATTAGACATGACGTATAGAGACTATTGTTACAGCACTATATTTTACACCAAACTAAAGCCGAAGTGTTACTGAGTGAAACACTGCAGTAAAGTGCTGCTCATGTGAGTTTATCAGAATCAGGTCAGGACTGTTTTAGTCTCAGGTTCTGTCTGATGCTTGTCATGTGTTTAATTTGTGCTGCAGGCTTCAGTTTGTGTTTGTTCTCTGCAGCTGAAGAAAAACCTCTGATACTAACAACTGGACTTAGATTAGATTACTTAAATCTGTTTAAGCTCCATTTTACTTTTACCATAATTATACACACTTTATTTAAAAGTGGATTTACTCTAATGCTTTATATTAAAACATGCTTATCCTTTCTTGAAGAACATGTGCAGCTAATTAAGTTCAATAAGAAGGATTAACCCTCGGGGTTTCTTCATTCATCGAGGCCCTCGGAACCAAAAAATGCTCTTTTAAAGATTGCCATTGAAATATTATGTGTCAACATATATTTTCCATTTTTTGAATGAATGCCATTATTTACTTCAGTCACTCACTCATCAAACATAACAAATATTTGTGCGTTTTCAGAATTTTTAACCCTTTAAATTTTAACAAAGATTTTTTAGGAAAAAAAACCACTCACACAAAGTTGTTTTTTTTATATCTCATATATTTAAATTTGAATTTTTGGAGGTTATTTTCCGAGTCTGTGAGTGTCAGTGATTTTGATGAGTTTTTATTTTTTTGTGTAAAGTCTTGTTTTAATGGTTACCATGGAAACATTAAGGGATTTCAACACCAGGAAAAGAAAAAAAAACTTGAGAAAAACAGAAATCACACTGCAGTCGTAGAGTACTGAAAAAATGCATTTTGAATCAATCAATCAATGTCAAGTCAATGGCAGAAAAAAAAGCCAAATGCAAATAGTTTAAAAAGAGTGAGAAAGACTTAAAGACATAAATATCCCCAAATACACAACCTGGACACATTTTCTACCATTTGCATCGACACGGACAAAGTTATGCACAAATAAAATAAAAAAACACAAAAAATGTTATGAATGTTGTGTGTTTAGTAATGTACAACTCCATGTTTAAAAGTATATATCTGAAGTAATCCTGTTGTTTTTCTCTGTGTAGAATTTCCTGAGCGTGGGCGAGGCCAAGTCCGCTCGCTGTGACGACCTCCAGTCTCTGACTGAGAGAAACTGTCCTGCAAACAAAGTGGAAAACCCTCGAGGATCCATTAAAATCAACCAAGACAAACCTGTGACGAACCGGAAAAAGGACTCGACGGAGAAACTGAAGCCGGAGCAGATCACACAGATTCAGCCTCAGAAACTCACTCTGACGCTCAGATCAGGTACAGCACTCATCTGGAGACGAAATAAATACGACACTTGGGTCATGTTTCCCGAGAATGTATTATTCACTCGAACAGGTGAACAGTCATCATTTTGTTGGTGAATAATTTAAATCATAGTTTTCGTCAACGACATATTTTTGCGTCTGAAAACAAAAACTAAATAAAGTAATTGATGAGAACAAAAAGTCTGACTAAATGTATCAACACTTTGAATAAAAATGAAAATGAACAGAGACTAAATTAAGGTTTTTGAGCGTCGCTGAAGTGATGTCAGACACAAACATTTGTTAGAGCCTCGGGAAGACGACAGGAGACCAAAAGAGAACCACTTTAAATAGAAACTATGTTAACACTTGGAACCTGAATTAATTAAAACAAAAGGCTGTATAATTGAATGATTTAAACTGTTTGTGACTGTTGTGAGGAATAAGAGTGTGACTGCTGTGTTCCAGGTGAGCCTCAGACCTTCTCTCTGAAGTTCAAACGAGCTGAAGACTACCCCATCGACCTGTACTACCTCATGGACCTGTCCTTCTCCATGAAAGACGATTTGGAAAACGTGAAAAACCTGGGCACGGACCTGATGAAGGAGATGCAGGAGATCACCTCTGATTTCAGGATCGGTAAAAATGAGACAAATACACAGACAACGAACAGGATAATAACAGTTCGGCTCAGTTTAGTTCAGATTCTGTGCTCAGGCAGGAGAGAAATAAGATGTTGGCGTGTGTTCATTAATTTCAATAAAATATTTAATTATTTTTGATGTTTAGTGAAGATATAGCTATAGTCAGGGTTCATACAGTCCTTAAAACCTTGAAAAGTCATCAAAAGTTGTGGATGTTTTTTTGTCTTAGTTTTGTAAAAGCTCTGAAAACTTTTAATAGATGTTTTATAGATTTGTTGAGGCATGAAAACTGCCCTGGAAAAAGTGTTCAGCTTCAGTAAACAGAAGAAGAAGAAGAGTGTGTAGTTTGTGGGTTCAACTGTCTTTACTCTCTGAAGGTTTCGGCTCGTTCGTGGAGAAAACGGTCATGCCCTACATCAGCACCACCCCGGCCCGCCTCATTAACCCCTGCACCGGGAACCAGAACTGCACCAGCCCCTTCAGCTACAAGAACGTCCTGAAGCTGACGGATAAAGGCGACGAGTTCAACCGTCTGGTCAGTCAGCAGCAGATCTCCGGGAACCTGGACTCACCCGAGGGGGGCTTCGACGCCATCATGCAGGTGGCCGTGTGCGAGGTAAACAGCTTTACTCCACGCTTCAGGCTCTCCTCGGTGTGATCTGAAACCCTGACTCGGGCCGGTGTTTCCTACAGGAGCAGATCGGCTGGAGGAACGTGACCCGTCTGCTGGTGTTCTCCACAGACGCAGGGTTCCACTTCGCTGGAGACGGGAAACTGGGAGGGATCGTCCTGCCCAACGACGGGAAGTGCCACCTGGAGAACGGCGTGTACACCATGAGCCACTACTACGTACGTACTTTTATTCACTGTTTATCAAAGTAAAGTTCAAACTGGCCACTGTTTAAATGGGACTACACCCCTCCTGGAGTTTGCTAAACTAGAGCAGAGGAAAAGGTTGGAAAGTAAGATGTACTCAGATCCATACAAAGAAAATGGTTCCTTAAACAGACTGTAGCTGATATATTTTCTTCTCGTTGTGAAAATGGTTTAAACCCAATTAGTTTATTGTAAAATCAATCATTTGTGTAAAAACAGTCTTTCTGATCCATCTAGTGTTTATTGTAAGGGATTGTAACAGATGAGAACCTCTATTCAGGAACAGAAAACCTTGGACAATCACATGCTCCAAAAAGGAGCGCTCCCATTGGTCGACACTTGTCACATGACGTTCCAGGAAGTTTAATAGCTGCAGATAAAGTGTATTTTCAGCTGAATATGTCTTTTAACAGAGAAACAGCTGAAAAAAGAAAAGCATCAACAGAGAAAAGGGAGACAACGTAAAACACAGATAAATACTGTCAATTCAATCACGTAATGTTTAACGAGGAGGAGATAATTGTCGTCCTGACGCTGAAGTCACAGCTAAGCTAACGCTAAACTCTAAACTTCAGTTTGGTCAAATGGATTAGTATTTTGTGGTTTTATTTTTTAATAAAAGAGAAGCAGGAGAGGTTCCTAGACTGATTTTGGAGGAGAGTCTGAGACTGGGACAAGAAAAGAACATCAGGGACTGGAGATTTAAGAATGCATTTTGCCTGAGACTTCTGCTCACAGTCTGCAGTTTTTAATAATCTCTGTGTTTGTTTCCACAGGATTATCCTTCTATTGCTCATTTGGTTCAGAAACTGAGCGACCACAACATTCAGACCATCTTTGCTGTTACCGAGGATTTCCAGCCCGTTTACCAGGTGCGTGCTTTATGTGCATTTTTACTGCAATTTAATTCTTCTCATCTGAGTAAACTATAAATATTGCATATTAATAGAAATTATTATTAAAGCTACCATCTTTATCTGCTCCTTAATTATTAAAGTAGTAATTATAATAGTAATAATTAAATAGAGTAATATGTCTAATATTAATACCAAGTTTTATTCATAAAGGTCTGGGAATAAAGATATGTTTCTAGTAAAAACTTATCACAGCAGCTTACAATGTTAATATTAAACATCTGGATCAAAAAAAGATTATTTTTAAATTGTAGTATCAGCTGCAGCTTTATGTACTTTTCAGATGTCATTATTTAATTTAAACCAGTTTGATTAAAAATAAAGAGTGAAATATATAAGGTTCTAGCTCTGTGCACGTTTCTCTGCAAGATCCTTCTGTAACAGAGCATTTTTTTAAGTTTATGCTGAATTTCAGTTAAATATTGGTTGCTCAGGTTACTTTATCCGCTGTGATCTGTATTTGTGATTTTCTGCAGGAGCTGAAGACTCTTATTCCCAAATCTGCCGTCGGGACTCTGTCCTCCAACTCCAGCAACGTCATCAAACTGATCATCGACGCCTACAACGTGAGTCCGGCTCTTCTTATATTAATACAATAACACACTTTGAATTATTGTTCATCAAACAATATCTGGGATTAAATTATAATGTTATGTTTTTTAACTGCTCATTATAAAAATATTAAAATATGGTCAATAGAAATAATCATAATCAACAGCAAAATAGTCCAGAAACACACTGCCACTCGTCAGCTTTAGCTTCACTGTGCTCTTGTCTCTCAGTCCCTGTCGTCTGAGGTGATTCTGGAGAACAGCAGGCTTCCAGAAGGAGTTTCCATCTCGTACAAATCCATCTGTAAAAACGGAGTGGAAGGAACCGGAGAGAACGGCAGGAAGTGCTCCAACATCTCCATCGGGGACGAGGTACATCCGTAACTTTAATCTGTCCTGAGTGTTTCTTTCTGTTTTCTGAGTGTTTCCTTCCGTTTTCTGAGTGTTTCCTTCCGTTTTCTGAGTGTTTCTTTCTGTTTTCTGAGTGTTTCCTTCCGTTTTCTGAGTGTTTCCTTCCGTTTTCTGAGTGTTTCCTTCCGTTTTCTGAGTGTTTCTTTCTGTTTTCTGAGTGTTTCCTTCCGTTTTCTGAGTGTTTCCTTCCGTTTTCTGAGTGTTTCCTTCCGTTTTCTGAGTGTTTCTTTCTGTTTTCTGAGTGTTTCCTTCCGTTTTCTGAGTGTTTCCTTCCGTTTTCTGAGTGTTTCCTTCCGTTTTCTGAGTGTTTCCTTCCGTTTTCTGAGTGTTTCCTTCTGTTTTCAGGTCTCCTTCAAAATTTCCATCGAGTCGCAGAAGTGTCCGGCGCACGGTAAATCTGAGGTGATCAAAATCAAACCCCTGGGCTTTAACGAAGAGGTGGAGCTGGTGCTGAACTTCATCTGTGAGTGTGAGTGCTCGGCTCAGGGCGAGCCTCAGAGCGAGAAGTGCCACGAGGGAAACGGGACCTTCGAGTGCGGGGCCTGCAAGTATGTCCTTCAGAAAACACTAATACTCCTTTAGATTTTAGAAGAAAAGGTTTAGGATCAGGTTTAAAAACTTAATTAACTGTTGCTTAAATGTGTGTAGTATTAAACATTTATTAAATCGTGACTTCAGTTCAGACAGTTCATTTTGTAAAAATAGGAAATGGAAATTGTCCCAAAGCTTTGAGTCACTTCAAATTTGAACCTGTTCCACTTAAAGATCCAACACTTTCTCCAGGACTCAGGAGAATATAACTTGATCCGATTTGTTCCTACTTTATTGTTAAATCTAAACCTGTTGCAGATGTAACGAGGGCCGTATCGGACGACTCTGCGAGTGCAGCAAAGACGAGGTCCGCACCGAGGACCTGGACGCCAACTGTCGAAAGGACAACGGCACCGACATCTGCAGCAACAACGGGGACTGCGTCTGCGGCACCTGCGAGTGCAAAAAGAGGGAGAACCCCGCCGAGGTCTACAGCGGGACGTACTGCGAGTGCGACAACTTCAACTGTGACCGCTCCAACAACAAACTCTGTGGAGGTGAACAACACACACAAGCCTTTCTTAAATATACAATAAATATTCAATATCAGTATCAAATCACTGTTATTTCTCCTCTGTTTGGGGTTTTTAATTAATTTAAATAGATGAACATAAAGCTAGATAGATTGTGTTTGCTGACCATGGAATGAAATGATCTGTGAGTCAATACATCTGTTACTGAAGTAATGGATGCTGGTTTGTTTTATTTATTTTTGTTTTGGCTAAGGTCACATTAAGGTTTAATATGTACATTTATAATAATAAATAATAATAATCACCCCTCGCTCATGATTAAACCCTGTTTTTGTGTTTATTTTCAGGACACGGACGCTGCGAGTGCAGGAAGTGCATCTGCGACGCCAACTACACCGGCAGCGCCTGCGACTGCTCCCTGGACCAGACCTCGTGTTTGGCCAAAAACGGTCAGATCTGTAACGGACGAGGAACCTGCGAGTGCGGCATCTGTAAATGCACCGACCCCAAGTTCCAGGGGCCGACCTGCGAGCTGTGTCCCACCTGCCCCGGGGTCTGCGCCGAGCACAAGTGAGACCACAACCCTCTGTGTTGAGTTAGAGGCCGGAAAAAAGAGTCTCATTACCTCCGACGTGAAAGGAAACTGGTTTAAAGAGGGATTTATCGTAATGTAATGGAGCATTTCTGGTGTTTTTGAGACTTTATGATTGATACCAGACCTGGTTTAAAGGAACAGACAGGGCTCGAATTAAAAACGTCAACTAAAACTGATTTATTTTCACTCTGTGTTGGAGGTTTTTAACATATTTTTTAATGTTAAATAGATACATAAAACCAGGTCTAAACCAGGTCTAAACCAGGTCTTAACCAGGTCTGAACCAGGTCTGAACCAGGTCTGAACCAGGTCTAAACCAGGTCTGAACCAGGTCTGAACCAGGTCTAAACCAGGTCTAAACTAGGTCTGAACCAGGTCTTAACCAGGTCTGAACCAGGTCTAAACCAGGTCTGAACCAGGTCTAAACCAGGTCTAAACCAGGTCTAAACCAGGACTCTACAGTAGTCTTCATGTTCTTGTGTTGGTTTCAGGGACTGTGTCCAGTGCCGAGCGTTCCAGACCGGAGAGAAGAAGGACGTGTGCGAGCGCGACTGTAACTACTTCCAGCTTTTCAAAGTAAAAGACCACAGTAAACTGCCTCAGCCGACGGACCAGCCCTTCCCTCTGACTCACTGCAAAGAGCGAGACGAGAACGACTGCTGGTTCTACTTCACCTACTCCATCAGGAACAGCACCAAGGAGGTGTTTGTGGTGGAGAAACTCGGTCAGTTCAACAAAATAAACGGGTTTTATCAAAGCGAAAAGGCACCAGACAGATGGTGTGTTCACGTGATTTCAGTCGTAAACTCAGAGCATTCTAAACCATAAGAACAAGGAAGATGGAGGTGAAGTCATAAATGTGTTAATGTTGTGTTTAAATCAGTGAATCCAGTCACAGCAGCAGTTATTATCAGCGCTTCAAGAAAAGGAAGACTATTCAAAACATGAGGAACAAGAAGTGAACATGCGTTTTTAAACTGTGTATGAATAACAAATAAGCTCTCATAGTCTATAAATTAAATGTATTTATTTTAATTACATAAAAAGTTCCATGTTTGGCCAGTCACTTGCCAAATAGTGAGCCGAGACTTGTTAATGTTTTATCTCCCTGCTTTTATAGTGTTTAACATGTTATAGAAGATTATTCATTATCTATATCCAGTTTATAAGCAGTTTTCTAAGATTTAAGAAATGTATGTCTTTTTTAATATGTACTTTTGAGAAATAATCTTTTGAAAGGTTTTTGAAGTAACTCTTTGAAATTAAGCTGAAAAAGCTTTTCTGTCTGGTTTTCTGATTCCAGAGTGTCCTCCCGGCCCCGACATCATCCCGATCGTCCTCGGAGTGGTGGCGGGGATCGTTCTCATCGGTCTGGCTCTGCTGCTCATCTGGAAACTCCTGATGATCATCCACGACCGCCGTGAGTTCGCCAAGTTCGAGAAGGAGAAGATGAACGCTAAGTGGGACACTGTGAGTCACTCATACTCTTTTTATTGGTCCTGTCACATTAACTTCTTCTCACAGCAGGAGCCATTTCTGCTTCTCTCCATCTTTTTTCACTCCTTTCCTCTGCCTTTCTTCTTATTTTTGGTTGTTAGCAAGGGAACCCCATTTACAGGAGCCCCATAAACCAGTTCCAGAACCCCAGCTTCGAGAACAAAGGCCCCTCGCTGTAGTTTTGTGTCACTGCAGCCTCTCGTATGTATGTGCTGTGACGTGTTAGCGCAGGTGCTCAGGGTTCCCACAGGTCCTGGAAAACCTGATATGTGTATTATATATATGTTTTATTGTCCTGGAAATGGCCCGGGAATTTAATATTTCAATATTTTTCATGGTTGAAGCCTATAAATTTATCAGCCTTAGGCCTTTACTAATTGTGAATTTGTAGTTAGTTTTGACCCTCTAAAGCTGCTGTAGTTTGAGTTTTGACCCTGTAAAGCTACTGTAGTTTGAGTTTTGACCCTGTAAAGCTACTGTAGTTGTAGTTTTGACCCTCTAAAGCTGCTGTAGTTGTAGTTTTGACTCTCTAAAGCTACTGTAGTTGTAGTTTTGACCCTCTAAAGCTACTGTAGTTTGAGTTTTGACCCTCTAAAGCTACTGTAGTTGTAGTTTTGACCCTCTAAAGCTGCTGTAGTTGTAGTTTTGACTCTCTAAAGCTACTGTAGTTGTAGTTTTGACCCTCTAAAGCTGCTGTAGTTTGAGTTTTGACCCTCTAAAGCTACTGTAGTTTGAGTTTTGACCCTCTAAAGCTACTGTAGTTGTAGTTTTGACCCTCTAAAGCTGCTGTAGTTGTAGTTTTGACTCTCTAAAGCTACTGTAGTTGTAGTTTTGACCCTCTAAAGCTACTGTAGTTTGAGTTTTGACCCTCTAAAGCTACTGTAGTTGTAGTTTTGACCCTCTAAAGCTGCTGTAGTTTGAGTTTTGACCCTCTAAAGCTACTGTAGTTTGAGTTTTGACCCTCTAAAGCTACTGTAGTTGTAGTTTTGACCCTCTAAAGCTGTTGTAGTCCTGAAACATCAAGGAAAAGTCCTGGAAAATGATTGAGTGGGAACCCTGAGTGCATTGTGACTGCATGTTGTGGAGTTGGACTGAGATACAAGCATTGACCATTACATTACATTGTGCCCATTAATAGTGTGGCTAATATTTCAATAATAACATTTGTAAATCCTTCCTAAAGCAGCACATTAAACCGCATTAAACAGAGTGAGGCCCTAAAATGTAGAAAGATGGGAATAAAGCAACAGTCTCATATTTTTCTTTAACAGCATGAAAGTGTGACCTATAACCTCCTCTGATGCTTTTAGTTTTCCTAAAATCAAACCCGTGTCTTACTCTTGTCTCTTTTTCTTTCTTCAGGGAGAAAACCCAATCTACAAAAGCGCTGTTACGACTGTGGTGAATCCAAAATACGAGGGCAAATGACGGACCTTCACCGTTTCTTTTTAACAACACTGTAAAGAAAAACAAACCAGGTTTTGTTTTGTTTTTGTTTTTTTGTAATTTCACTGTTTTTTAATAATAACAGCTCATCTGCCACTATTCTGTTTCTGTGTCCGACTAACGTGTGTGTTTTTTCTATGCATTATCTGAATGTGTACAGTTTGTTTTTAAAGAGTTTTGGGGGGAAATGTTTTTGATAAAAGCCTAACGGTGCCTTTTTATACAACTATATAAAGCCATCAGTGTTTTTTTATGTAAAGTGAGTGTTGTTAAAGACCTGCAGCCAAATAATTATGTGTTTGATGGAAAATGGGGGTGTTTTTACGACGGCGTATTAGGGCCACACCGAAGGGAAGACAGAACTTTTCCTCTGCTCAATATGAGACGATATTTGACAGAAAACTGCAGGAAAAATGCCTCTTGTTTCATCCAGAGACGTATTCGTCCTGCTGCTTTGGCGTTATCCTCAGTGAAATCAAACCAGTGCATATTCTTGGCTAATACAACCAGGAGGAGATTAAAAAAGACAGACACAAACTGAAAGGAAGAGACTGTATCCTCTTAGTTACACATTTTTCTGCTTCTACGTGGTTGCTTTAATCATCCAAATTCTCAGCTGAAGTAAAGGTTCTGAACAAGTCGAACATTAACAGAAAAACCAGACTTCTGGATCTCGTCTTGAAGTCAAACCTAATCTCATTTTCACGTGGTTTTGCCTTGTCCTCGCACAAAAAGGTCAGAGTATGAATCCAAATCAGTTTGAGTTGAGTCTAAGTCTCTGCGTCTGAGATTAAACGGGTCCAGGTCTGAGTCAGGCATCAAAAGAAAGTCAAAGCCGACTTAAGTCTCAATCCAGGCCTCGAGTGCTCCCATCTGTGTTTGATGAAAATGTGTTATTTATCTTGATTTAAAGTCCCTCTCCAACTCAAACATAGCCTCCCTGAGTCTGGACAGTGGTTCAGGTCAGAGACAGTGCACATATCTGCTCTATGTATTCTGTAACAATAGAGGCTGGTCGGCATCAACTGTACCTCTATGACAATAGTTCATACAGAAACCCTACAGTTTTTCATTCTACGTCCTATAGATTCCTCTCGGTTTCATACATTTATCCACTTTTCTTCTCTTTTGATTGGATTTTATTGTTTGGATGTTTATAAAAACTGTTTGTCTTGCAGGCAGTTCCCCAAATACAAGAATTTTTCTTGACTAAAAACAAACAAACAGATGCCATCTTTCAAAACAAAGTCGACAGAAAACAGTTTGTTGATGACATGTCTCTTTGGCTCCACATTATTGATAAATTTCAGTAAAACGTCTGTGAACAGCTTTAAATGTGGCCATAATGCGCCGTTGTACTTTTTTTAAACAGAAACCTGCTTTAGGCTCATTCTTATTGCAGCAGGAGGCAATGAAAATGTGTAAAGCCATATAAATGTCTAACTTTATCTGAACAATCACCTGCAGTGCAACTGTGTGATAATAACTGTCCATCTGTCTCTACAAAGGCAGAAGCGTTGAGTTTTTTTTGTTTTTTTTTCACTTCATGTTTTACTCAGGTTCTTGAATTTTCACAGTAGCCCCTTTTTTCTGCTCACTTTCCATTGCTTTTCTTTTCACCAATATCACAGAACAGAGCAGAAAAGAGGCCTGAAAATGATACCAAATAAACACAATCCTGCCTTAATTTAAGTTACCTTTCTTTTTTTTATATGAATATGACGTGCTTTGACCCAAATCCAATGCAATCCTTTTTAATTAAAACATAGGAATAATAATAGTGTAATGTCAGGAGTCTGTAGAAAAGGTTAAACTCATTATGGTTGTTTTAAGTGCCTTTTTAAATGTCATCAGAGCCACATTTGCAAATTGTGAATTATTTATTGAAATAAAACCCACCCCAGTGTTGACCCACTGTCTGGACACTCAGTTTGTTTGTTGTCTGTTTAACTCTGATGACTTTAATGTGAATAATTTGTTTAAATCATGACCATACGGTGAGTCGATGGGTAAATGTTTTAATCTTAACGCTCTCAGCCCTTATCCCTTTCGTTCTCAGCAGCTGAAAAACTCACTCAAGCATTTATCACTTCTTGACTTCACCATCCTCCAAAACTGCCAATAAACTGCAAATACATCCAAAACTCTGCTGCTCGTCTCGCTCCAGTTCTCACAGACCTCGCACTCACTTCAAACTCCTCACCCTAACCCAGACTTTCATCCGTACATACACATTTTTCATTATTAGAATTCTGTACATTTGTAGTAATGTTGTATTCATGTAGATCTTGTTTTTGAGAATGTTTTAGTCCAAAAATCTATTTTAATTATTGAAATACATTTTAATCACATTCTTTTTAATTACTTAAGTTTTAATTAAATTTTGACGATTTTTCTGATTAAAAAGAAGCATGTCGTTTTATCATTTATTTATTACAAATTTTACCTTTTTTATTAAGAGATGTATTATAATCATGTTTATGCAGAAATGTTTATTTATTTATTTATTTCACTTCCTTTTTTTTAACGCAGACCTACTTTTTTGTCCAATCACGTTCGCGGCACGTTATCGTCGTCATGGCGTCACCTCATCACGTGCCCCGTCTCTCGCCTCTGATTGGCTGACTGCGCTGTCCAATCAGAGCGCGTCTTTCACAGCAAAGTTGTTAACCCCCAACAGCAGCACTTTGGCTTCACCTCCTCCTCTTCTACTTTCACACCGCTCCAGCCTCAGCGGAAAATAAACGCTTTCAAACGGGAAATAACACGGATTTTAACGTTTTTAACTCCTCCACGATCCTCACCGTGTGGTATGTTTTGTATCCGCTCGGAGTAACTCGAAGGCGGCCGCTGTGGGGATCGTTGACCGCCTCTCGCTGCGTCGTTCCAGTCGGAGCTTTTTCACTTGTGACTTTGCACAAATGTCCCAAACGGTGTTAAAATCCAGCACTACTTCTTCTCATTCTGCTGTAAACCTGACTCGGTGAGTGTTTTTTTTTTTCTCTTGATTTTAACTAAAATAATCGCAGATATTTAAAAAAGGGCCCGATATGAATGGTGAATTGTGGCATCAGATGATTTGTTACACGCCATCAAATTCCTGGAGCTCAGCTGGATGCACTTCACACCGAAGGCACAAGTTCCTCTGCACTTTTCTTGTTTACACTCAGTTTAGGACGAAGAGCTGAAAATATTGCTTCTAAAACTGAAAATGGCGGAATAAAGCAGGCGTTTTCTTCTAAAAATGTTTGGTCATAGGCTTAAAACAAGGCTCTGCTCCTAAAAAAACAGGTTTAGTCCAGGTTTAGTCTCAGTTTAGGGCCTGGTTGTAGTCTTCCCTTTTCCTCCTTTTGGATCATTCTTGGTTTAGACCTGGTTGGTACTGGTTTTAGTCTTGTTCTAGGTTTAGTCCTGGTCTATACTGGTTTACTTTGGTTTAGTTCTAGGGTTAGTCCTAATTTAGTCCAGGTTATGTCGCAGTTTAAGACGGATTTGGCCTGGTTTGGCTCAGCTTTAGTTCTGGGTTTGAGGTTGTCTTTACACTACATGTCTACAGATCATGATTTATTGTAAAATTAATGTCTGCAGAATCGCTGTATCGTGATATTATCGTCTACAGCGTATCGGAAATCGCACTGTATCCAATCTTATCACGTGATTCCCAGCCCTAGTCTTACATTGCATCATGTCGTTATGTAGCTTGTTTTTCTTAGTGTAGTTTTGGGTATTGTTCTTGGTTTAGTCCTGTTTGAGTCCTACTTGTCCTGGTTTAGTCTTATGTTCGTCCTGGTTTGGGACCTTGCCTTGTTTACTCTGGTTTAGTTTAGTCCTAGCATTGTCTTAGTTGAGCTTAGTCTAGTCTTTGTTCAGTCAAACATTAGTTTTCTTTTATTTTCTCTCTGGGTTAGTCCTGATGAAGTCCTTGTTTGGTACTGATTGGTCTGGGTTTTATCATGGTTTTGGTTAACTTAACCCAAATGCTGTTGTTTTGGGCTTAGTCATGAACTAGTCCTGGTTTAGACTTTGTGCTAGTCCTGGGTTCAGTCTGGATTTAGATTTTGTTTTGAATAGGCTAGTACTGGTTTAGTTTTCAGTCTTAAATTGATCACTTGTTCAGTCTTACTTTTCTTACTTTTAGGCCTAGTTAACTGGCTCTGGGTTTGGTCCTAGTTTCATCTTCCTGATGATGAGTCATAAAAAAGGACATCAACAAAAATGCCCAGGTGTGCAGACTAGACTTCTTTAGGGCGTGTTCGATAATCTTTTTGAGCCCAACAGAAAGCACCATTTCTCAGCAGCAGACTGGCCTGCCTGGAATAACAGTTGATGAACCAACCACACTCAGACCTGTCAGTGACCAGGGCCCAGTACAACAGACCAACACAGGAGGATCTACTGAGCAGATTCTGTTTAATACGTGGAAGGCCAGAGATGCACTGGCTGTTAAAGTATAGTGAGATGCAAGGGAGGGAAGAGCAGATAATGACAAATAACAAACAAATGAGCCGAGTCCTTCGCGGCGACGCTGATTATTGAATATTGAAACTACAGTTAATCAAACATGTGCAACTGAACCAAACAGTTTGTATAAAAGTACAAACAGCTGCAGAGAGTACGAGGCTTCAGCTCCAGACGGACTGCTACCATCAGTGTACGGTGTGGGTCTCAGTGGATGTGTAAAAAGGGCTAGACTTGACCAAGCTGCTTACAAAGTCTGTCACTCATCCACTCCTCTAGGGGGCGCCGGACAGATGGGTTTTCACACTACGTATAAAGCACTGCTTCCAGGTTGGAGGCTGTAACATTGAAATTTATATTGATTGATTTTGAGACTTTTGCTGTTAATCCCATATTATTCAGATATTAGCATATCAATCCATTCTTTCAGTCTTTCTTTTAAACTTTTGCCGAAGAATGTGCTCTCTTGTTGTACTTTTACTCTCCACTGGGAATGTCATGTGCTCACATAAGCTATCCACTCCTTATAGAGTACCTGCTAATAATGTTATCCAATCAGATTAGACTTAATCAAATTTTATGCAGTCAAAGCAAAGTCATAATTTAAAAAAAAAAGTAACAGCACGTAGACCCTGGATGTATTGTACCAACGCCACCTTTGGACACTCTCGGTACTGCGGTGAAAAAAAAATCCCAGAATGTCAAAAAGACAATGGTACTTTTCTTTGGTAAAAGTCCTGTAAACTTCTGCACGGCTTGTCTGTAACACACTGGACGCTGTTGTCCTCTGCAGACAGTTGGATGGAGCCAGGTGCAGGCGTTCAGAGCCACACTGCCCTTAAACTTCACTTCTTGTGTTCTAATACAAGCCTTTTCTTCACTTTTTTCCATGAATTTGCTCAGGGCCACATCAGCCTGTATGGATTTAATGGAGAAGAGAGGAGCCCAGTTCCTTTGGGTGGACCCTGGATAAATGTGACGCTAACAAGAGGTAAGGGGTTTAAGTAGAGTAGAAGTTTTATTTGTTTTTTGTTGATTTAGTTTTTGCCTTGAAATGTAAGCCCTTTAGATGAAGAATGGCTTTTATTTCAGTTATATTTTAAAATTTAACTGGGGTAGTGCATAACAAAATGGATGAATGAGCTATGCATTGTAATAGATTTAGTCAGTTGTTAATTTACACCTAGATCTTTACGTTCTTAGTTTTGCAGCTATAGTTTGACATTTGACCGTCTGTGGCTGGAGTTTAGTCAGAATATTTCCAGGTGATGGCTACATATGGATTTAAGGATGGAAAACTGTGTCTTTTGTCATTTTATATAATACTAATGAAAAAGAGGCTAACCTGAAATGTCAGGAAAAAGATCTTTGAAAAAGGATATATTTAAATACAAGAAATAGAACAGCATTATTTGATGAAAATGTGAAAAGTGAAATGTGAATTATATCGTACAAAAGTGGCTCGACATGAATGGGTCCTGCTGCTGTGGTATGGCCCTTAACACTTGTTGGAAAAACCACTGCGCTCATTATCTGCTTTGTCAAATCAATTAAAAACAAACCAAAACAAGCATCATCATCATGAGTCTAAATCACATTCTGGCTGAATACTTTTTTCTGATTGGCTGAAAACAGTGCAATAAAAACGTGTAAAGTATTATATTTCACCGAGGCCCACTTTTAACCAAAGCAACTTAAAACTGTAGAAACTGACCCTCAACTAAAATTAGCTGTTTTTTTGTTTTTTGGAGGAGGAGAATTTAAAATGTTGCATCTGGAAACAGTTATAATATAATTATATAATTATTTTGACTCATTTCAATATATATGAAATATGTTAGTCTCTTTAGCGCTTTGTCCTCAATTAGTTTTTTAATAATTATGCACTTCATACATTAAACACACATTTTATTTTTTTAGGGTAGAATTTAGTAAAAATCTGTAACTGGTCAATAATTATTATTGCAAACAAATTATTATTGCAGTTAAACATAATGTGTATTTTGAATTATTTTGAAAAGTTCAAATTATCTGACAGTAACAGAGTCAAATCACAATATTTGTTGAGAAATATGATTTACTTTTTGACTTGTTTTGGAACAGATTATCAATATCTAAATTAAAAATACAGATTTGTGTCAATATTTTATTTATATGTAATTTTAAATAGGCGAAATTGTTCTCAACCGAATAAATGTTTTTCAAATGTATTGAGTATCTCCTCGCTCAGTAATTTGGTCTCGCCTTTTAATTACTTGAATAATTAATTTTCATGTTCAAAGCGCGGTGCAGAAGAGTTAGTTTGTAGAGTGCCCCCTTCCCCCACCTCTCACGGCGCATGCGCACAGAGGCGTGTGTGATTGGTCGGTGCTGTGACGGGGGTTGGACCGCTCCGAGCCAAACACAGCAGAAGAGTTTTAAATGTCCGCCATGTTGTCCATGGCGCACTGAACCGACGCTAGGGAGCGGAGCGTCAGAAAAAAAGTCCGAGAGAGGCGACCGAGATCCGGGCCTCCCCCGGCTCCGCGGCTACAACCCTACGAACGTTAGATTGAGATTAACCGCACAGAAACATCCATGAAAGCTCTACTCGGCTCCGTTGTGAATATTAGGAGATCGGATATATTTATATCGCGTCTGGAATTGTGAAAAATGAGTAAATTGTCGTTTCGGGCGCGGGCGCTGGACGCTTCCAAGCCACTACCCGTCTTCCGCTGTGAGGATTTACCCGACCTCCACGAATATGCATCTATTAACCGGGCAGTGCCGCAGATGCCAACGGGGATGGAGAAAGAAGAAGAATCGGTATGCTTTAATCTGTCAAAATCCACGCTTTGGTTTCTATTTTATTTCTGCATGACAGAGGCGTCCCTCTTTTTTTCTGCGCCAGCTTTCACAAAATGGCGGCCGATTTTCTGAGAAGATACACGACGAATTTCAGCATTTAACGGCTCTGGAGGCCTCCGCGGAGCCCCGTGTGTTTTAGAGGGGGACTCGCTGTGTCGTTATTAGATAGAATATCAGGGTTTGGTGCAGGTATTAGTGTGTGAGGCGGTTTTCTGAGTACAAAGGGGTCATGTGACTTCGGCCGCTCCGACATTTTGTTTTGTCTGTGTCTGTTGGCGTCGTTATACAGCACCAAGGCCAGGGGGCGCTAGTTAGTTTACCTTCTGTGTAGCATCACTGCAACTGTCACAAATGTCAACAATGCCATTAAACACAATGTCATCCCGCTCAACTCTCACATTGAACTTAGATTGTGTTCTCTTTGTTTTGTCTTAAAACATGTGTATTTTCAAGCTTGTTTTGATTGAACATTTGCTCAGAGTTGAGTGTTAGCTTGCTTTCACATTAGCCTCTCTGTACGATGCATTGAGGTCACTGAGGTCCGGGGCTCTCTACTTTTTGTAATGTTTTCATTAATAATAAAGTGCATTTTTCTCTAAGCATTATGTAAGTGGACAGTACGTCTGCAATACCCATTAGTGCATGAGTCTGGCTAAAATGAAGCTGCTAAAGGACATTTACATTAGCAACATTTTCCCACTCAATTCATGTCCGTAGCATTTATTTCAGACTTAATTTAGCTTTTTATCGTGTTGTATTACACGTCGATAGACTAATTACAGCCCTCGCTACACAAGCATAAGTTATCATGTGTCCTTATATTTGTACATAAATCCCTACCTAGCTTTTTTGTTAGCATGTAGCATCGTTAGCTTCTTTGCCGCTATAGTACTCCTGCTTATTTAAAGGCCTATCATCTTTTTTATAGGTCATATTTACTGTAACTTTAAAGAATAATGCCAACATCCTTCTTGTGCCACTGACAGATCTATTGTTTACCCTCGTGAGGTTTTCTATAGTGTATTAGCCGGTGCTAACTTTCAACAGCGGGCTAGCATTGGGAAATTAGGGGTCGTTACTCGATGCTGTTTTCTATTGTTGACATTTGATTTTTATGATAGAAAACTATGTGTTGTGAAAAAGGGTTTCTGATTTAAAGGCAGGTTGTTTTAGAAACATTGTATTGTGTGATTTTAGAAGACTTAGGCATAATCAAGGCTGCACAGTGACATACTGCAAATGTAATGCTTTAGCAACAGCGTTATGTGATTTTTTTTTTTAATAGCTAAAAGATTGATTGTTTCCCTGTGACATTTTTTGTATTTCATTTCACAATAATTAGTCAATCTGAGACCTAATTACTTCTGGTCCTGAGTTTTATTGGCATTTGTACAGCTTTTAGTCTCTTAGCAGGTCCTAAGTGGACTTTAACAGGTTTTAGTTGGATTTCAGCTGGTTTTGTTGATCCGATCACACAATAAGCTCCTTGCTGTGACCTGAACTAAAATGAGAAGCATTTGTGTAAATGTTTCTCTGTGAAGCCACATTTAAATGGTCAGGAATAAATGGAATTTTTTCAAAATCCATTTTCACTGGCTTATTTACAGGGGTTATATTATATATTATTATATTTATATGTTGTAGTCTCTGGTGTTGCTCCTGTCTGCTTCTCCAAACTGATTTACCTCATACTGAAGTATACTTAACATTTGGAAAAAATAACTGAGGACTAATTGTGGTGTAGCTGCATTATTGAGCTTTGAGTTACACATTTTTAGCTAAAAATATGACCTCTGCTTCCTCCTCCAGGCTTTTCTATAGTTGTCTCTTCTCTTTGCTTTCATTATTTATAAACACATAGACCCATTAGCTTCAGTTGAATGTGTTTAATAAAGAAGAACTGTGGATTACAGCTGGTGGACACGAGTTGGGTCCAGTATGGTATCGCTGCAGCAGTTGTGTTTTTGCAGATAGTTCAGTGTGTCAGATGGCACAGCGGGCTGGCAGAGCGTCACGACGGGGGGAGTCTGCTCCTCTCGGCTGGAGAGCGCTGTTATGTAACAGTTATTATCATAAGAGGTAGGCCGAGGGCTGCCACATGCCAAGCAGCACTCGGCAGCTGGGACGCTCTCAGTTCAGGAGAGGCTCATGGATGTAATAACAAACAGGGATCCCACACTCTCCGGAAAACCTGGAAAGACTGTTTAGAGACAGGGAATTGGCCACTCTTGAAATTTAAGTTGGAGTTTTGACACTTCAAAGCTGCTGTAGTTAGTGGAGTTGAGTTTAAACATTTTAATAGAGACATGTAAACAGATTAAAAGCACTGTGGACAGGACTGCACCGTATCAGAATATGCAATATGAGATAACGATTCTGAATATTGCAGTAAGGATTCATTTTTTAAATGCCACCTTTGTTAGCATCAGTTTGTTTTAGACAAAAACAAGGCTCTGGACTAACTCAAGCTTGGACTAAAAAATAAAATAAACTGATTTAGGATTAAACCAGGACCCTTTTTATTTTGTCACACCACATTTTTATTTAAGGCTGTGTTGTTGTTGAAGTAAATTGACAGGAAAAATGTCTCATTGAGAAACAAGTAGTTCTTTACAATTAGTGATATTGTGATAATACCTTTTTAGATATATTGTGAAACATGAATTAAATATTTGTTGATGTATATTACTGAAGCTTTTCAGTGTCACCATGATTTGCGATATTTGACTATTCTTTGTCATTCGTGTCCATCCTGTTGCTCATATCAAGTGCTCTTGACACAACTTTCCGTTTTATTACAGTTTTATGTGAGTTGTTGTTTCTGTGGAGCGTTCAGTTCGTCATAGAACTATATAACTGCGCTGTTGACTAATAATTGTAAAATATAATCACTCTAATCAGTTATGTTTCCAGCTTTTGTTGATAATGGAATAATAGTTGATTTATTGTGCATTTCCCAACAGCTGTAAAGACAGCTGTTGGATCTCTATCTTTGCCTCAGAGAGTAGATATTAATGAGAACTGACAGTTGTAAAAGAGCTTGGAGAAGACTTACTTTGGATGCTGTATTGTTATTTCGAGGGAGTGTCAGTTTCCCACTGGTCTTGGAAAACCCTGATAATGGGAGTGTCTTTAAAATGGCTGAATGTCGGTTGGATTTGGCTGCTTCTGTAAACTGTACTGTGTTTTATTTGAAACTCAACTGGCTTTAGCTAAACGAGATATGGACTTTGTAAACTCCTCTGAAATTTGAATTGTGATCCTTTGAGGCTGCTCTAGTCTTAGTTTAGACTTTCTAAAGCTGTTTTATTCACTTGGAGGCTTAGTGGAGTTTAAATAACAGATTTGGCAGCATCATCAGTGACTCGTGCCTGATCACAACAGACATAGTTCGAAAATTGTTCAAATTGAGTAAATATTGTCTTGAATTGAGTGTTTTTGTCTGAACTCCAGTCCTGGCTGATCCTGCTGCAGCGTGTTTGAACTGTTTGTTTTGTCTCGTTTGGGTCAAAGTGAGGTCAGTTTGTTTGGGAGCCCTCAGTCGGCGGCTCTGTTTGTGTTTGTCTGAAAAACACCAGCGTGTGTGGGACGTCACCTGTCAATGGAATGTCCACTCTGTCAAAATGAAAGTGGCCCGCCTCAGCACATTCCTGTGTGGTGTTGGTGTCTACAGTGAGGCACGCTCTGGTGTTTTATAAACCTGAGGGACCCAAGATGGATAGAAAAGAAATAGGAATTATCACATCACACAACTGTCTTGGCTTTTCACAGATATAAAGTTGCAGCTTTTTCCTCTAAGGCAGCTGTATTTTTTGTTTATCTGGATTAAACAGACACCAGTCTCAGAACAGATTACTTCTCCGTTGCTCGTTTTGATTCGTAGATGTCTCAGAGTTGCATCAGAGCGCTGGCGAGAGTCTGAGTGAATTATTTATTATTTATTAGTTTATTCACAAAAGCAAATAGGTCCCAGCCCTCACATTAGTTTCTTTTACATAGGACTTTAGTGAAAAGGGACACCCTCAGAGGCCTATTTAAGCTTATAATATAAGGAACAAAACAACATACATGAAAAAACAATAACAAAGGTTTACATAAAAGAGATTGCTCTGGTCTTTGGAGTCTCACGACCCTTAACAACATAGACGATCATTTGACAAAGCTACATGATGATGATGAAGATAATAATCCTCAGTTGTGGAATAATGAGGCACATTTTAACAACTGGTCCTTCAAGTTCCTTTTAAAAATAAGCAAAGATGAAGACATTTTCATGATTTTGTCAAGTTTACTCCAGATCTGTGTTCTTCTACACTTTACACTGAAGTTGGTACATTTTGAATCTGGAGACGTGCTCATTCTACTGAGGCTGAAATCACTCCCTGGAGACATCAGAGGGTCCCCACAGTGGGCTTAAACGAACTGAGGACAACCTTTTAAACTTCTGTATTTGTTCAGTTTGATCGGACAGTTATTGAGATGTTCCCTCAGTGTTAGCGCTTTTGATATTGCAATAACAAGATATTACAGTATATTCTGCAGCCCCAAATTAAAGCCTAGTCCCTTCATGCTTCCTGTAAATGGAACAGAGACATTGTAGGTTTGTGTTTTTACAAAATCTTTTTCCTCTACAATCCAGCTCGCAGGGTCAGAAACCCCTTGCTCCAAGCTAAAGTCTGTTGTCTCCATTGAGTACTTCCCGTCCCTCTCTGACCAGGTGTAAATACCCCCCTCGTACAGTGGTCTTTGTCCCCACACGGCACCGACAGAGCCTGCCCTCCGGTCGTGAGGCTCGTTATGTGGCATTTCCAGCGTCTGAGACGGTAACGGCTGCTCTGACAGTGATGGATGTGGACTTTTTACTGCTCTATTTCTGGACTAAATGACCCAGAGTGAGGCCAGACAGAAGTGTGTGTAAAAGGGCACTGGGTGAATGTTGGGTTTTCTGTCTCACGATCTAATATTTACTCTCTGGGACTGAGTCCTGGTTTTATTTATAAGTGAACAGACTGTTGAATTAATGAATGTGAGTTGGATACTGTGTTTATCACTTTTCAAGGCCAATACATTTTTTTAAATGAAATGGGAAGCAACAGATGATTATTAAATTTGTCTACATTAAATACTGCACCCAGAAAAACACAATTGATTAAGTATTTAAGAGATTTGATAGTCAAAGATGGGTTTTTTTGTTTTTTTTTTCAGCTCTGGGAGCCAATAGCAAATAGGGCTGGGCCATACACCAAAGCATTCAATTAATCTGAATTTAGTGACAGTACTCTTAAACACAAACAGTGTACTTTTTTTATTTATGCAAATTAGCCATGTGCTCAGAGGCTTTTTGCTCCATGTCTGTGTGTGAAATGTCTTTATGTGTAAAATAAATTAGTCTTTGGAAACAGATCCAATATAACTGCTTGGGCTGCTCACTGCTGCTGATGTGATTATTTTATTTTGACATAGAACAGAAATAGAAATTATTTCAAATGTGAAAAAATAAATATTTGAATCAGTAACAAGACAATTTAAATACTCTGAACAATGTTTAAAAAAGATGCTGTTTGTGTTGGAACTAAACTATCGGTATCTTTGACCACTGATTCTCATTCATTTTAACAGTCTTCTGTCAATCTGAGTTCATGTTCTGCTGCACTGTTTTAGCGTCACTATTACCGACTGACACAGTTTGCTAATGCTAAGAGTTCTTTTTGATCAAGGGTAGGACTACATGTTCCTTTTAAATGGAGAAACAAAGGGAAGAATACGAGCGCTGATGCGGTTTAGAGCAGTAAACCTATAGATCTTAGTGGTTTCCGTTGGACCAACACATTCAGGTTTTTGTGAGGTGTATATTCTCCTTGATGAAAGCTAGAGTGTCATTTATTTATTGCTTTGTGTTTTAATTCTGTTCAACAATTGTTTTTTTAAATGTGCGATGATAATAAAGTGGATTGGAATGATCATTGAGTTCATAGTTTCCTTGTGAGAACTACTCAGACCAGACCACGCTGCTCTGTTTACACCTCTCAGCCTCAGGACCTGACTCTGAAGGAGCGTTTATCCATGTTGCTCTTGGGACACTTTAGTGAAAATCAGTAAAAGCTTAACTGAACAAAACAAAAATGAACTGAAATGGGTTTGATGTGTCCTCCAGCGCTGCTTGGCTTTATACTTCTCATAGTTAGGTATTTTACAGACGTGTTATTCACATAAAGGTCATCCTCATATGAACTCAGTGGATTTCCCAGCTCTGTTTGTCAAACAGGTCTAGACCAGTCTCTACAGCCACATTCATAAAGACTTGAATGACTCACACAGAACCATATATCACAAATCACTGCATTAACCGTTGTGCTTTTGGCGCCGTTTATATCACGTGACTCGTCCTGCAACTTTTCACTGTGAGGTAAACGGTGCATGATTCACTCTAACATCCTTTTAAATAGATCCACAACATGGTTTCACTGGCTCCAAGGCTGTTATAATAATAATTATCAATACTCTTTTGATAGATCTGATGAGGGATATATTAAATGGACACCTGAAGAGATATTTGGATTTTTTAGGCATTTTTACTTATCCTCATGGCCCTGGAGAGAGTCAGGTGTGTGTGTGAGAGAGGCTGTATAAAATATGTGACGAAAATGTGTGAGTGAATAAATAGAAATAATCTCAACTGATGACTTCTGCTGAACTGGTGAATCAGTCAGGTAATACCAGACTATCAGACGTGTAATACGTCCAAGGATTGACGTTGTGACGGAGCATACAGTGCATTTTGAACCACTTCAACTAAATTAAAGTATGTTAATAACCAGGTATTATCAGTTATTTGTTGCAGCTCTATCTGGGTCTGGGTTTGTTTTCGTTGGGGAAAAAAGTTCCAACAAGTCTGCCTTCATCTATATGATGTAATTTGTTTGGTGCATTGACTGATCTTAATTCTTAATGTCTTAACTTTGTGGTTGTGTGTGTTTAGGAGCACCATCTCCAGCGAGCCATCTCGGCGCAGCAGGTCTACGGTGAGAAGAGGGACAACATGGTCATCCCGGTCCCCGAGGCCGAGAGCAACATCCTGTACTACGACTCGCTGTACCCCGGGGAGTTCAAGATGCCAAAGCAACTCATTCACATACAGCGTGAGTACAGTCTTATACAAATACAGCTCAGATCACACAATACATTTTAAATGGATGGCTGTTTGTTGAGGTTTTAATTTGTGTATCAATGAGAAGTGTGCACCATTAACAGAGAAATCTTGGCTTTATTTGTTCGTATCATTTGTTCAACTGATTCATCTCATGGAGACATTTCTAAAGAGTTTAACAAAACAAAAATGAGGAAAAAAATACTTTTTTGATTCTCAGTCGAGGATCAGGTGATTACTGAACCGAGACGAAAGTCAAGTTTTAGGAATTTTCTTTATTGTCTTATAAATGTACTGAGTGAAAGCAGTAGGTCACTGAACCAGTTGTGAACCTAGTTTGTGTGAATAATATTAGTTGCAGTGAGTTAATGTTTACTTCTGTCCCACAGCTTTCAGTCTGGACACAGAGCAGCCCGACTACGACCTGGACACAGACGACGAGGCGTTCGTCCTGAAGCTGAAGAAGAAGATGGAGATCAGTCTGCTGCAGTTCGAGGAGATGATCGACCGACTGGAGAAAGGCAGCGGGCAGCAGGTTGGTATCAGAACACATCATCAGGCCCGATATCCACAAGTCTGTCCTGTTCTAACGCTCCTCTGTGTGCGCTCAGTCTGTGAGCCTTCCCGAGGCTAAACTGCTGCTGAAGGAGGACGACGAGCTGATCAAGGAGGTTTTCGACTACTGGAGCCGCAAAAGGAAAAACAGCAAGTGCAACTCGCTCATCCCAACGGTCAAACAGGAGAAACGGGACGGCTCCAGCACCAACGACCCCTACGTGGCCTTCAGGCGGCGCACCGAGAAGATGCAGACCAGGAAGGTGAGCGTTTATATCAGAATAACCAGACAACTCTGAAATCCAGTGGAGATGTAAAGTCTGTTGAATCCAAATGGAGATGGGTGACTTAGACGTGAAATAGAACGATGATGTGGACGAATCCTTCTCACGCAGGGTCTGTAACGTTTGTGTTTCAGAACCGTAAAAATGACGAGGCGTCGTACGAGAAGATGCTGAAACTGCGCAGGGACCTGAGCCGAGCGGTCACCATTTTAGAGATGATCAAACGGAGGGAAAAGAGCAAGAGAGAGCTGCTCCACCTGACGCTGGAGATCTTCGAGAAGAGGTCAGTCACTTCATTTATTTTCTGTCATTTGTCTCTGTGTTAATGTTATGGACTTACGCTTGTCGTCTCTCGTAGAAATGCCATGTCAGACTTCGGTGGCGAAGTGATGGCTGAAGTCCTGGCTGAACGGGCTCTGGTCCGGCCTCAGATCATTCCTCTGGTCCCACTTACGAACCAGTACCGTCACCAGGACCACATGGACCTCAAGGAGTACAAGTCCAAGGTGAGTCAGATCAGCTTTCGACCCTTAGGTGTGGGGGTCCTGAACACAACAGCAGTCTGCATGTACTCAAAACATACAAGACTCAGTCTGAAGCTGTGTTTGTACGTGTCTTTAACGCGATACTGACGTGTCCTCTCTCTGTCTCCTGTGCTGCAGCCTGAGAAGTGCGAGGCCCCGCGGCAGAAGAGGAAATACGAGAAGAAACAGAAAGCACTGCCGTTGTCGTCGGGGGCCTCTCATCACACGGGGCCCCTGTTCAACGCCAAGGACCTCAACCAGTACGACTTCCCAGCTCGGACGAGAGCCCTTCTCACAGGTGTCTACGAAACACTCGGATCAGAGTCTGGACGTTTATTACACGTTATTTATCATTCATGCAGAAAAGACCTTGCAGTCGATCATAAAATAACATAATCCTACATTGAGTGGAAAGAAATACAGACATTAGCTTAGAAACGTCCTTAAAATAATAACTGACCTCTAACCTCTGACCTCTGTCCCCAGCTGCACTCGGGCTCCTCGGAGGCAGAGGAGGAGAACGACCCGGACGGAGCCTACGCCTTCCGCAGGAAAGCAGGCTGCCAGTACTACGCTGTGAGTGCTCTCCTCAGGGTCTCGTTCTGTAGTGGGTGACGTTAGGAGGGGTTTGTTAAGTTATCATTAAATTATTGTGATACAGATATTTCACTGGGACATGTTCCACAGTAAATGGGCTTCTTCTTGGAGATGAAGGGGTTAAATCAATTATATAAAGACTAAATCAAGACTAAATGGGTCTGAACGGGTCTTAACGAGGCCGTTACAATAATTCTTTGTGATATATTGTGCAGCTCCAACTGAAAGTATTTGATATCAGTCTTGTTACTGAATCTGAATGTTGCGTGGTTTGAGTGGTGTTTTGAGGAGTGGTCCCGCTGAAGCAGACTGTCCTGTGCTCTCCAGGTTCATCAGGACCCTGTGGGGGGCTGGCCCTGGACCGGTCCCTGTGACGGGGGTCTGGCAGATGCTCGTTATCGCTACAGCCTTACGACGCTGACGGTGCCCAGACGCTGCCTGGGTTTGTCCAGACGACGAGTGGGACGAGGCGGCAGGTTTGTCTTATTCACTGAAGAAATGGGGGTTTCTGGAAATCTGTTGCATTTACTTTAAATTCAGCAAATTATCTAGACCAGTGTTTCTCAAACTCTTGACATTAAGTCCCACCTTTACTCTGATACAGATCTGTGCCATTTTAAGTTTCATACAAACACATGTCAAATCTTTGTTTCAGTCTGAGATTAATGATTGAACAGTTCTTGTGTTTGATACAGACTTACATTTCCTCTCTCTCAGGGTGCTGTTGGACCGGGCTCACACGGACTACGACCACCTTTACCACGAACTGGACCCCGACCGAGCGGACTTCCCCCCGTCGCCCCAGCGCTCGCCCCGTACCTCAGAATCAAATACCTCGGACCGCCGCTCTTCCACGGACCTCAGTCACATACTGTTGAACATAAAGTCGTGCCGATGGAGGCACTTCAGACCACGGACACTACCACTACACCAGCTGGACAACGCCCACCCGCTTTTCAGGAGGCTGAGCCGCGGCCTGAAGCGCCCCTGCCCCGTCCCAACGGCGGCGGGACGGCCCTGCGCAGAACGGAGAACGGGACGAGCGGGACCGACCCCGGCACCTGTCGCTGGTAGGTCACAGGTCACAGGACGGAGGGAGGATCTGAAGACGTGTCTGCGTCGAGCTTCTCACGAGGGCTACAGGAAAACTACTGTCGCTGTGAAAAGATCAGCTCAGAGCTTTTTCAGGAACAGATTGGATCATAAAACAGAGCAGTGTGATGTATCGGGACTGGTTTAGTTCTAATGTGTCCGAGGTACAGTCAGGAAAAAGAGGAGCTAAACTCTGACGACGACAGAATCAAAGAGAAACACAAAACGACAATGTTTTCTCAAATGAAGCTTATTCTTTTGATGAATAAAGATGAGAAGTGTTGAGCTAATGCTTATCCGCCATGTTTTCTCCCAGAAACTCCAGGAGATTATTTTTAGTGATGTGCTGAAATATTTGTTTTTCTTTTAGAAAGAGTGAGTGTTTAAACTTAGTTGATTCTGAGTCTTGGTGTTAGTCTTAAGTTTTAGTGAAGCAGACAGATGTCGGAGCTAGGCTGATGTTTATCTGTGGTGACTCCTGGCTTTAACAGAGCATCATTTACAGTGTGTTCTACTTTTATCACCTTCACTCACAGACATGTATGTATTCATGCAGTGTTTGTGTTTAATTTAAGTCTAATCTCTAGTGCTTAAATCACAGAGGAGTGTGATTCACTGTGTCTGTGTTAATGAGCTGCTTTAATGAGTGTAAACGTGTGTTGAGCTCTAAATAACTGAAGTAAACAGGGCTTTGATCTGGAGCTGGTGAAGTTGCTGCTGAAGTTGCTGCTGTGAGAAACCGTGCTCCTTCAGCTCAGCCTCTCTGTGACAGCACCAGCTCGTTAGTCGTGGAGCGAGGTGTGTGTTCAGACTGTGAGGCAAAGCCAATTAAACAAACCAGGAACTAGTTTCTTCCACTGATCAAGCAACAGGAGAAACCTCAGAGCTACAAAGATGAAAGTCTCAAAGGCACACTCAAGTTTCTGGCTAAAGGTTTAGGGCATTTATGAAAATAATGTTTCAGAGTTTAAAGAATTGAGAACTATTTCTGTCCAACTGGAGATTCAATTATTGCAGCTCTTATTGTCTTTGCAGTAACGAGTGTTGTTCATGTTTCTTTAGAGTTTTCTTTGCCTCTCATCAACACCAACAGATGTTTAAAAGCTGTTGTTTGCACTGGGCTCAATGTGATTTTGTAAAAAATAAGATTTAATGCAGAAGGGATTTAGACCTAGTTAAATCTTTGATAAGTTTACAGTTTCCATCACTTTTTCTTCTAATATAAAACTGAACAGTTTACAACACAAATCAAACCATAATGTTGTTCAGTCTTGTTTAGCGCCACCTACAGGAGTCTGGAGGACTTTTGTATGGCTTTGTAATGGTGCTGTCTGATTTAGTCTAAACCCTCTCATGTCTCATTTTTTAAACCAATGGAGGAGATATTGCTCAGAATATCTATGTATTTATTGATGCTAATACTAACAGTTTGGTTTTTTTTTCAGTGTTGACAGCAGAGCAGTACCAGCAGCATCAGGAGCAGCTGGCTCTGATGCAGAAACAACAACTGGAGCAGCAGCAGCAGCAGCTACAGGCCGACAGCATCTATGTACGTACATCTATACCCTACATCCTTGTACGTACGTCTATACCCCACATCCTTGTACGTACGTCTATACCCCACGTCTGTGTACGTACGTCTATACCCCACGTCTGTGTACGTACGTCTATACCCCACGTCTGTGTATGTACGTCTATACCCCACGTCTGTGTACGTACGTCTATACCCCACGTCTGTGTACGTACGTCTATACCCCACGTCTGTGTATGTACGTCTATACCCCACGTCTGTGTACGTACGTCTATACCCCACGTCTGTGTACGTACGTCGATACCCCACGTCTGTGTACGTACATCTATACCCTACATCCTTGTACGTACGTCTATACCCCACATCCTTGTACGTACGTCTATACCCCACGTCTGTGTACGTACGTCTATACCCCACGTCTGTGTATGTACGTCTATACCCCACGTCTGTGTACGTACGTCGATACCCCACGTCTGTGTACGTACATCTATACCCCACATCCTTGTATGTACGTCTATACTCCACGTCTGTGTACGTACGTCGATACCCCACGTCTGTGTACGTACGTCTATACCCCACGTCTGTGTACGTACGTCTATACCCCACGTCTGTGTACGTACGTCTACACCCCACGTCTGTGTACGTACGTCTACACCCCACGTCTGTGTACGTACGTCTATACCCCACGTCTGTGTACGTACGTCTATACCCCATATCTGTTTCCATAGAAACATGTCTAATATAATTTCTGCTGCATAAAGCCATCAAGACGTTAAAAGCCTCCGAGCTCGAGGTTGATTTGCATGAATCTTTAAAGTCGACTGGTTCAGAGAAGTGACAGGAAACTGATCGACAGAAACAAAGCATCTTATGGAAATATGATGCTTTCTCAGTGATTATTAGTAGTAGAGATTAGATCAGTGTTTTTCGTCAGACTTTACTGGAGCTGCTCTGGAGCTAACAGCGTTAGCCTCAACAAAGTGAACAGCAGAGTTAGAAGAAACTTAAATTAATTTAGTGAAATGGCTATATTTGACCTTCCTAAATAAACTTAAATTAATCAGATTAATTCAATTCATAGCTGAGCCCCAACTACATCTGTGTGTGTTCATCTATTTCCACCGTATTTCCTCACTGACACACGTCGTCCACACACATCTTGTCATGTTTCTGGTCTAATGCCGGGTCATGTTTCTGGTCTAATGCCGGGTCATGTTTGTGGTCTAATGCCGGGTCATGTTTGTGGTCTAATGCCGGGTCATGTTTGTGGTCTAATGCCGGGTCATGTTTGTGGTCTAATGCCGGGTCATGTTTGTGGTCTAATGCCGGGTCATGTTTGTGGTCTAATGCCGGGTCATGTTTGTGGTCTAATGCCGGGTCATGTTTCTGGTCTAATGCCGGGTTGTGTTTGTGGTCTAATGCCGGGTCATGTTTCTGGTCTAATGCCGGGTCATGTTTGTGGTCTAACGCCGGGTCATGTTGCTGGTCTAATGCCGGGTCATGTTTGTGGTCTAACGCCGGGTCATGTTGCTGGTCTAATGCCGGGTCGTGTTTGTGGTCTAACGCCGGGTCATGTTGCTGGTCTAACGCCGGGTCGTGTTTCTGGTCTAATGCCGGGTCATGTTTGTGGTCTAACGCCGGGTCGTGTTTGTGGTCTAACGCCGGGTCGTGTTTCTGGTCTAACGCCGGGTCGTGTTTGTGGTCTAATGCCGGGTCATGTTTGTTTCCTGCAGAGCCCGGTGAACACTCTGGACCAGGCCACGGCTCAGTTCGCAGCCTCGGCTCTCGTCACCACAGACCAACTGCTGGCTCTGAAAACCAAGGACGAGCTGCCACTAGGAGGCGCCGTCAACGGAGTCCTCTCCCCCTCAGGTACTGCTCCCCCTGCAGGACGCCACAGTTCTGTTTCTCCAAGAATGAAATTATACTCTGTATCGTACAACTTTATGCAAGTTACAACTTTGAGTGTTTTTAAAGGTAAATGGGACATAGGCATAAGTTGTGGTTATTTTGAGTCAAATCCAAACAGAATTCTCAGATTAAATGAGTGCAGTTTCACGAGGAACAGATTTAAACTCACTGTTCTCACTGTTTCTGGACACGTCCTGAACTTATCCTAAAATCATTTTAAAAACTGAGATTCTCAAACTTAAATGTTAAACTAAATTATGTCACAGTAATATTTTGTGATTGTGGTACATCCCTCTGATCAGTTTAACACGTGTCCAACCCCTTCCTGACCTTTGACCCCCTCAGGTGTCTACAAGGGCTCACACCTCTCAAGCACAGCGTCCCCGTCCCCCGCCGCCCCGGCCCCTGCCTCCGCGGCCCCCGGCCCCACGCTCCTCACCCTGCGCCGCCTCCAACAACAACGGCACGGCCCACCCCTCGGCCCCGGCTCAGGTCCCTCTGGGCAACAACAACAGCCTGCGTCTGGGAGCGGCGCCCCCCGCGGGCAAACGGCTGCACGGACCCCGCTCGCTCACCTCCAACATGGCCACCTCCGCCTTAAAGCTGGCCACCGCCCACTGTCAGAAACCCCCCAAGGTCCCGGCCGCCGCCCCCGCCTCAGCGCTCGACATGGGGCCCAGGTGAGACCCAGACCGGACTTTAGAGGGTTTAATGTAACTGGGACCAGGTGAGACTCAGACCGGACTTGAGGGTTTAATGTAACTGGGACCAGGTGAGACTCAGACCGGACCTTAGAGGGTTTAATGTAACTGGGACCAGGTGAGACCCAGACCGGACCTTAGAGGGTTTAATGTAATTGGGACCAGGTGAGACCCAGACCGGACTTTAGAGGGTTTACTTTAAGTGTTACCTAACCCTATCCCTTTCTCAATTTAAATCCTAACTTAAATCCAACTAAAACCTCTTAGAATCAAACTGGAACCTGTTCAGATCCAACTAGAACCTGTTCAGATCCAACTAGAACCTGTTCTAGTCCCAGTTCTGTGGTTGTATAAATGAGAAACATAATAAAAATCATTTGTGCATCAGATTAACGTCCTGTAAAGCCCTTCTGTGTAACACTCTTCACTGACGGTAGTTTCTGAAGTTGTGGAAGCCTCGTTGGTTTGTTCTAGAAGTGTTTCCTCTGACTCTTCTTCAGTCGTGTCTCATCTCTTTTCTCTGTTTCTGTGTTTTCAGGGAGAATCACGAACAGGACAAGCCGGCGCTGAACAGTTTGTCAGAAAACACAGTGGCCATGGAGGTTACGTAGCTCCCGTGTGCGCCGCGGGAAACACGTGACTCCTCCTCTTTTTGTTTTAGGTGCTATGCATCGTCTTGTCGCTCGTGAAATGCAAGTGTCGGCGGCTGAAAAAAAAAAGAGCCAGGTCTTGGTTCCGCCGGGACTCGACCTCGACGCTCGTCTCATCTTTTTTTCCCTCTCCTTTGATTTCCCCGTTTGTTACTGTTAATAAGAGATGGTCTGTAAATTCTTAATATGACAAATATATGTACAGAACTGCATATTTGTAATCCCCTCCCTCCCTCGCCCCTTTATTCTTGTATATAACATTACTTGAATACAAACAATTGTTCATTTGTGATGTTTTGCACTCGACATGGTTAAAAAAAATCAAATTAAAAAGAGAAAACGACAAACTGTTGCGAGATGAATGAGAGTTGTACCACAGAGAATCATCAGACGCATGGTGCCGACCCTGCTGTTCTATTTATTGTGCCGTGTTTACAGTTTTTCCACTCGTTTATGTTTATTTCTGCTCCTCGTCCTTTTGTTTTTGGTTCTTTTCAGACACTGTACCCTCACTGCTCCCTCCTTTTTGCTGTAGTCAGTGTTTAGATAGAGACCCCTCCTCTCTGTGGATGTTGTGGCCGGGAAAGCGCCCGTTTCTTTTGGTTTCGGGGCGTTTTTTCTTCCTCCATGTTTCCTCCATGTGTCGTCTTGTTGAATTCAGGAAAAAGGCATCAGTCTACTCTTCCATGCATCTTATAATTATTCCTGAGACAAGTAACAAAACAATGGCTGCTTCTAATTTATCTAAGCACTAATTTTTTTATTCATCAATGCTGCTTTTGTATGATTTTTGACTTATAGCCCTATTTTATTTGACTGTTTTTCCCTTTTTTCTCTCATGGAAACAGAAGTCTTCATTCTTTTGTTACTTGTGAAAAAATACAGAGAACAATGCAGTAACTGACATTATCATTCCACCCACTCGACATAAACATGTAAAAAACTGATATGAAATGAAAATAACAGAAGTTTTCTCTTTGTTTTTAATCTGCAGAAGGCTGAAAAGGCCATGAACCACAAGTTTATCGGGTGCCTTTATTTGGGAATAAAGTGAAAACCTAAAAAACAATAAAAAAAAATAGCTCTCTTCTGTGAAGAGTTTGGTACTGCACAAGGCTACTTGTAGTTTCTCTCTGTCTGTACCACAGTAATCCCAGAGCCCATTCCAGTGGCCCCTCGACTCATGACGTTTGGTTTATTTTGTAGAGACCCTTCCACAGAAACACGAAGACGAAGGCTCCTTTAAAAATTGTCACTCGAAATAAAAAACAGGGCATTATGTGTTTGACCGGTCTGTGTCGTTCTTTGTGTCTGTCTCGGCTCGATTAGACCGTCCACCTGGACTGTCTCCAGTTTACAGCATCAAAAACACGAAAGACTAAAGTCCACAGCACATTTTAACACAGCAGCTAATGTTAAACCTGTTTCTTTGCTGTTAAACCTGGTTACTTTACTGTCATTGATTTATTTGACAGATGAGCACTAAGTAAACCATGAACCCAGATGTGTTCTTCTGGAGCCGCTCAGAGTCCGACTTTAGCAATAATCTGTTTTAGTTTGACTCCAGAGCAGTTACATTCAGACTGATATAAGCTGACCTCACTACAGCTGCTTTATAACTGAGGTCAAACTGTCACTAATGGACAAACCTGGTCAGCATACCCATTCTTTCTGTAAATAAAATGGGTCTGGAGTCCCTCTCTTGACAGTTCTCTGATTAGTTTATCCAGTTGTGTTCAGAGGCAGAAAATCACCTGAACGTCCAGGTGAGACCATTCAGACTGGTTCAGACTGGACTTTAGAGGGTTTAACTGGGACCTCAGTCAGATGTTTATTACTGTGTCCTCAACTGTTAAAATCCATTTAAAAACTCTTAGAATCCAATAAAACCTGTCCAAATCCAACTAAAACTGCTTCAAATCCTCTTAGTTTATCCAGGTTTGTCGAGAGAATAGATAAATGAAAAGCTCCCTGCACATATTCAGTCTGTGGCACTGACACTAAATGTTCAATATAATTTATAAAAAGAATAAACAGACGTGTCCACTGTGGGGCGTTCAGAGTCATCAGCTGAAAGAGAAGCTGAAACATCATTAGTGACACTTGTTCTGCTGCAAACCCTGCTCTCTGGCTCCATCTAGTGGAAGTATTATGTACTTAGGAGTAAGGCAAGATAAATGTGAGACTGTGGAGGGTTATTTAATAAAAATGGCTCAGAAAAGCTTGGGTTGAGTGGATTCAGTCGAGTCTAAATGAGAAACTGCTGCATTAGAACCAATCGTCTCTTTTTGTCTCCAATAAGTCGTGTCTCCAGTAAAATATGCCCGTATATAATTCTAACTTCTGAAATGAACTCCAGTCATTCTTAAATCCCAGTTTATTGTGAATCCCACGACTCTCCACTGCATCATAAAAGAAAACTAATGAAGCTAGTATTTAATCCACAGCAGTCGGTTCTGTTTCTAAAGTCTGAAGAGGTCTTTAAAACCTTTGATCGTCTCAGAAACACAAACACATTAGAAAAATAAATGATAAATCAAAACATATTAAATACAATAGAAATACTGCATTAAATGGTTTAAAAGACCAATGGAAACTGGAATAAATCAGTTGATGACAATTTAATTACTGTCAGATGGTGGTTTAAGCTTTATTTTTGTCCTAAAACAGAGAGTGTTTGGATCGTTCACAGTCGAACAAAAACAACCACAGATCAACAGTTTCAGAAAATACAAAACTAAGACTATTCACTGACATTTCCTCGAGAGACGGACCAATCACTGTTCCAGATAATCACTGTGTACCTTAAAAAATAGTAGAAAAACATTTGTATATTTAGAAAAACACTGACACTGTTCCACCTGCAGCAAACTCTCACAGTCCAAACTTTTTACAAAGAGCTCCACATTTGACGAGAAGAACTTCCAACAGTCTGTACTTTTACTACTTCAGGTTCCTGTTGGATTTGAACAGGTTTTAGGCCCTGGGGCCTGACTTGGTTTAGAGTGATTTAAATAAAAGTGGAACTGGTTTTGGATTCAGAGAGAAATAAAACGAATAAAAAACACATTAAACAGAAACAGAAACGTCACACATTAAGAATAAAAACCCAGACTCATTATAAATAGTGGTATCTTCTGAAGATAACAGTAAACCTTGTGTCACTTCAGTGGAGACGTCGCAGGTGGAGCATAAATGGGGCACGAGGCTGAACGACAGAAACGTACTTCTACATCTGATCATAGTTTTACACGTTTGGGACAAAAATGGAAGAAAATAATCCACTCAGTGAATTATAAACACACAACAAGAGTTTAATGAGCCTTTCTCTAAGTGACTAATTGAACCTGTAGTTTTAATGAGACCTCAGTCGTCAGGACTCGTCTCAGCTTCACGTCCACAGCTCACAGCTTTAAACCTGCTGCAGTCTTTGATGCACATTTACTTTTTATAGTTTACCTTTGGCTCATAGGTTTTCTTCTAGAACAAGTTAGAGAACGTTTAAAAACTCCAGGATGTGTTCATGAGTCCAACATGAGTTTTACTCAAAGGCTTCAGTTTGGTCAGTGCCTCAGTGAGACCTGTTCAGATCAGAAATAATAAAAACAGTTCAATCCCTGCAGTCACACTTCCACAGGTCGTTATCTTCAGCGTCAGCTGAGTTTCTGTTTAATAAAGGTTTAATCACAGAGTTTCTGTTGAATTCAGCAGCTCACTCTGTCTTTACTGTTACTTCATCGTCGAGACAGAGACTGAGAGAAATAATGAACTGAGATTCATCTGTGACATTGGAGTTCAAATGAACTAAACTGATTAAAAAATAAATGAATAAAATCTTATTAAACTTGTAGAAAAGAAGGCCTCGAGCTGCAAACAGCAGTTCCTCTGAACTGGACCGGTCCCAGGCCCTTGGGGCCCTATCCGACCGGTCCCGGGGGCCTCAGATCCAGTCGGACCGGTCCCGGGGCCCTCAGATCCAGTCCGACCGGTCCCGGGCCCTCAGATCCAGTCCGACCGGTCCCGGGGGCCTCAGATCCAGTCCGACCGGTCCCGGGCCCTCAGATCCAGTCCGACCGGTCCCGGGGGCCTCAGATCCAGTCCGACCGGTCCCGGGCCCTCAGATCCAGTCGGACCGGTCCCGGGGGCCTCAGATCCAGTCAGACCGGTCCCGGGGCCCTCAGATCCAGTCCGACCGGTCCCGGGCCCTCAGATCCAGTCCGACCGGTCCCGGGGGCCTCAGATCCAGTCCGACCGGTCCCGGGCCCTCAGATCCAGTCGGACCGGTCCCGGGGCCCTCAGATCCAGTCCGACCGGTCCCGGGGGCCTCAGATCCAGTCCGACCGGTCCCGGGGGCCTCAGATCCAGTCAGACCGGTCCCGGGGCCCTCAGATCCTGTCAGACCGGTTCCGGGGGCCCTCAGATCCTGTTGGACATCATCCTCGTGTTCAGTTTCTGGAAGAAGGACTTGAGTTTACAAAGATGGCACTTGCTCTTCTTCCTCTTCTTCTTCTTCGGACTCTTTCCTTTCTTGTAGACGCCGCGGAGCCTGCGCTGGGCGTCGTCCTCGTCCTCCTCGACCCAGGGCACCCAGGCCCCTCGGTGCCGGCGGGGGTCGGCCCTGGGGTCGTCCGGGGGGAAGAACACCGGGACCGAGGTGCGGTTGTACTGGACCAGTCGGGCCAGGAGCCTCCGGACCACGTCGGGCCGTCGGTCGGACAGGTCCAGCCTCTCGAACGGGTCGGCGCTGATGTTGAACAGCCAGATGTGTTTGTGTTTGGGGCTTTTGTGGGAAAAGGAGAAGGAGCGCTCCAGGTTCCACCAGCGACCGGGCAGAGACGGGACGACCTGAGGAAAAACACCAGGCTCTTCAGGCTTGGAACACAGAAACATGACACACATCACAGGTTTGTACCTGAGGAGGCACCCAGTCCCCGTGTCCCGGGTCCCCCGTCAGCAGCTTCCAGTCCCCCACTCTGATCGCCGCCTGAACCGTCGTGTCCCACTCGGACTCCGGACCCTCGGACTCTGGACCCTCAGACTCTGGACCCTTGGACTCTGGACCCTCAGACTCCGGACCCTCAGACTCCGGACCCTCGGACTCCGGACCCTCGGACTCCGGACCCTCGGACTCCGGACCCTTGGACTCTGGACCCTCGGACTCTGGACCCTTGGACTCCAGACCGGGCCTGGACTCCAGACCCTCAGACTCCGGACCCTCAGACTCAGGACCGGGCCTGGACTCCGGACCGGGCCTGGACTCCGGACCGGGCCTGGACTCCGGACCGGGCCTGGACTCCGGACCGGGCCTGGACTCCGGACCGGGCCTGGACTCTGGACTGGGACAGGACGTGGGCAGGGTCCCGTTGTTGATCTGGGCCGAGACTCGAGCAGATTTTAATTTAATTTTCTTGGACGCTGCTTTTTCTCGTTTTTTCTTCTGCGGCTGGGACCTGGAGCTGGGTTTTTCTGACGAAGAGTTGCGTTTGTGTTTTTTGTTCTTGGGCCGGACTCTGGCTCTGGTCTTTGTTTTCGGGGAATGTTTGGGATAAGTCCGTTTCTTCTTGTTTTTTAGTTTAAACGCTGATTTCTGCTTCGGTTTCAGCCTCAGAACTTTCTTCTTCTGGGTCTTTTTAAACGTCGGCCGCTTCGAGGGCTTCACAGCTGAAAGAAAAAACACGAGCCTCACTTAATCTCTGCAGCCGTCGGTAAAATCTGAAAATGAACGATCCTCGGAGTCGCTTTGACACAAAAATACTCTTTTAAAGATTGTCACAGAAGTTTCATGTGTCACATATTTCTTCCAAATTCTTTTTGTGAATGCCATTATTATTCAGTCCTTCAGTAAGTGTGTGTGGCTGCAGTGTTTTTACCCGAGGCGTCCCCGGAGCTGACGTCCCAGGACGAGCTCGGGGCGTAGGGTTTGTGCAGAGGGTCGATGTTGTGGAGGATTTCGTGACGAGGAGACTCTCGGCCTTCGCTGAGGGTCGGCCACATGTCGAACCCGTCCAGACCCTCGCTCTGAGAGAAAACACACACAACACTGACCGGAGCACTTTATCAACACGAAATGTTTATGAAGCGCTGACCTTTGAACCTAAATCAAACAGAGACAGATGTGGTTCAGACAAAGAGACGGAATCATTTCACCCGATGTTTTTGTTCTCTTTCTTTTTTGTTTTGAAGAAGTTAAACTCGTGTCTTACAGAAACAGACTTAATTTTAATATTTATTATACTTACTATTTTTTTCAGCTCTTCAACAGTTCAACCATTTAAACCTAACTTGCTTTTACTTTCAAAATTCATACCTTTTTATAATTTTAGAAATATTTAGGACCTTATGCCATTTTTTCTTTTTCCCATTCATTCCTTCTGGGACAATTTTGCAACAAATTCTGTAAATCCATCTCCGTCACTTCAGCAGATTCTGACTTTTCAGCGTCATTCAGACGTTCAACATTTCAGAGGAAATTGAGCATTTCATACATTATTCAATTTCTTTTTGTTTTATCACCAACATATTTTATTCTATTAATTTTGTTCAGCTTTTTTCAGCAAATTTAAATTTTTAGGATACATCCCTAATATAAATCTTCTGGGACTAGGCAGAAGATTTTTATTTTATGTAAAAATAATTATATTGCAAAGAATTGAAAAATATCATACTTCTTTGGAGACATAGGAACATGCCACAGAAAAAATAATGAGAAACACATGGGTTTTATAATTTACAGTAAAGAAAAGGCCTCAAAATTTTTAATATTAAAAAATCAAATCAAATAAAGGCTGAACATTGCCCTGAGTTCAGTTCAGATAAAATAATGAAGCTTAGGTTTGAAAACTTAAAATTAAAATCTTTAGTTTGAGGAAGTGCTCGTTGCTGGAGCGTTGTGTCCTGACCTCGTGGACGTCGGCTCCGGACAGTCCCACCAGAGTCGGGAACCAGTCGGTGACGTGGAGCAGGTCGGTGGAGATCCGTCTGCGGCGCTTCAGCAGAGGACTGTGGACGAACGCTACGCCTCGGACACCGCCCTCCCAGTACGTGCCCTGAAAACACAGCAGACCAGACTGGACTAAACCAGACCAGACTGGACTAAACCAGACCAGACTGGACTAAACCAGACCAGACTGGACTAAACCAGACTGGACTAAACCAGACCAGACTGGACTAAACCAGACCAGACTGGACTAAACCAGACCAGACTGGACTAAACCAGACTAAACTGGACTAAACCAGACCAGACTGGACTAAACCAGACCAGACTGGACTAAACCAGACCAGACTGGACTAAACCAGACCATGTAATCCCAGACAAAACCAGACCAGACTGGACTAAACCAGACCATGTAATCCCAGACAAAACCAGACCAGACTGGACTAAACCAGACCATGTAATCCCAGACAAAACCAGACCAGACTGGACTACACCAGACCATGTAATCCCAGACAAAACCAGACCAAACTGGACCAAACCAGACCATGTAATCCCAGACTAAACCAGACCAGACTGGACTAAACCAGACCAGACTGGACTAAACCAGACCATGTAATCCCAGACAAAACCAGACCAGACTGGACCAAACCAGACCATGTAATCCCAGACAAAACCAGACCAGACTGGACTAAACCAGACCATGTAATCCCAGACAAAACCAGACCAGACTGGACTAAACCAGACCATGTAATCCCAGACTAAACCAGACCAAACTCCATGATGCTTGGATCGAAGTGTTTCCTCTATTCAGTGACTTGGTGTTTGTAAAAGAGAAAAACAATGTCCATTTTTAGAGTGATCCCAGAACAAGTCCTGACGTAGTCTGGCCTGGTTTAGTCCAGTTTGTCCTGGTCCTGTCTGGGATTACACAGTTCCGTATATTTCCTCTGACCTTGCGTCCTCGGAGCGGCCAGTTGCTGCCTCCGGTGAACGGCTGCGCTCCGTTGTCGGTGGAGTAGATGAGGACGCTGTTTTTGTAGTATCCGTACTTCCTGAGAGCGTAGGTGACGTTACGCACCGCCTCGTCCACAGTGGACACCATCGCCGCAAACTTCCTCCGAGCCACATCCATCATGTCACGGTACGGATAGATGTAGGACTTTGGAGACAAAAGAGGAGTGTGGACGGCCTGGAAGAAAAATCAAACGAAAAAACTCAAACTACAGCAGCTTTAGAGGGTCAAAGCTACAACTACAGTAGCTTTAGAGGGTCAAAACTACAACTACAGCAGCTTTAGAGGGTCAAAACTACAACTACAGAGGCTTTAGAGGGTCAAAACTACAACTACAGCAGCTTTAGAGGGTCAAACTACAACTACAGCAGCTTTAGAGGGTCAAAACTACAACTACAGTAGCTTTAGAGGGTCAAACTACAACTACAGTAGCTTTAGAGGGTCAAAACTACAACTACAGAGGCTTTAGAGGGTCAAAACTACAACTACAGCAGCTTTAGAGGGTCAAACTACAACTACAGCAGCTTTAGAGGGTCAAAACTACAACTACAGCAGCTTTAGAGGGTCAAACTACAACTACAGCAGCTTTAGAGGGTCAAAACTACAACTACAGTAGCTTTAGAGGGTCAAAACTACAACTACAGCAGCTTTAGAGGGTCAAAACTACAACTACAGCAGCTTTAGAGGGTCAAAACTACAACTACAGCAGCTTTAGAGGGTCAAAACTACAACTACAGTAGCTTTAGAGGGTCAAAACTCACAACTACAGCAGCTTTAGAGGGTCAAAACTACAACTACAGCAGCTTTAGAGGGTCAAAACTACAACTACAGTAGCTTTAGAGGGTCAAAACTACAACTACAGTAGCTTTAGAGGGTCAAAACTACAACTACAGCAGCTTTAGAGGGTCAAAACTACAACTACAGTAGCTTTAGAGGGTCAAAACTACAACTACAGCAGCTTTAGAGGGTCAAAACTACAACTACAACAGCTTTAGAGGGTCAAAACTACTACTACAACAGCTTTAGAGGGTCAAAACTACAACTGCCTCAGAAATGTGCTCGTTTGTGTGTCATGAAATAAAATAATAAAACAGAAAACTGGACGTGGATCGTGTGGTGTTGGTGTTTTGGAGCAGAGTCCTGACGGTAAAACTCCAGTGAATCAGGGAAACCTCAGCCTCTGACTCAAAATCACCACAGAAAACACTTTTATGACCTGGTGATGGGAAACAAACCCGAGGAGTGTTTTCTGGTGAATGAAGCTGTTCTATAAACCTGTCTCCAGTCATTTGCACACATCATTATTTTAATATAATATAATGTTATCACTGTATTTATGGAATTATGTGTTTTTAATGTGAGTTTTTGTATTTAATGTTTTGCAGCTGCGTTGCACTTCAGCCCAAGACAGATTTCCCTCTGGGACAATAAAGTTGATTTTGATTCTATATAATTGTATTTTTCCAGTTTTTGTCTCGTTTCCAACTTCAGGAAGTGACCTTCTTTTACGTTGTTTTGTGACTGTCGCTCATCTGTTGGTCTTCTGATCCACGTAATCTTCTCGTTACTTTTTCAAAGCAAACTATGGATATATTATAAGATCTGGATAAGCCCCGCCCCTTCTCTACTGCCAACAGTTTGATTAGTGGCCATTAGAGGTACTGCAATGAAAAAATCATGTCCAAAAAGGATTTTCCTCAAAACAAACGTCTGGTATTCAGGAAACATGCAAACTACAAACTTACAAACTACCAAAAAGCTCAGATTGTATAGTGTTTGTTGTCTGTCTTCATATCCTGGACATTTTCTCTGTTAAAACTCCTTATATCTCTAAAAATAACTATTATTGTTTTATGACGTGCCGTAGTGACCTGCTCTAAAGGACACACAACGTGGAAATAAACCCAGGAGAGAAAAACCTTTTTGCCGTGCTGCACCAATGAGCAACGCCCACTATAATAAATAAAATACTGGGTTTTTTTCACTCATTCAGTTTCCTGTTGTAATAATCCATGACTAAACTCACAGTTTAAATGAAACTGTGTGAACATTAGTTTAGTTTTATTCAAGGCTCAGAACACTGGGATATTAGTGGGACACATTGCTGCAAATATCACAGAAAGAAAAACCTACAAGAGGCTTGTTTGCTTTTTTTTGTTTTTCGCTGCGAACAATGCATTGCTGTCATTTCTTTCTTTACTCTTCACTGTGAGAGCGAGAGAGTGAGCGTCACCTGCAGCGACAGCATCAGGAACAGAGGTCTGTCGTCAGGATCGTGACTCTCCAGGATTTTGCGAGCTTTCTGCGTGAACAGAGCCGTGGAGTATTTCCCCTCATGACCCCAGGCCACGCTCTCGTTTTCATGAAGATCGTAGCCACAGAGACCGGGACCATCGCACGAGCCGTAACTGAGACCAGAAAAGACAAAGAGAGGGTCAAAACTATAACTACAGAGGCTTTAGAGGGTCAAAACTACAACTACAGCAGCTTTAGAGGATCAAAACTACAACTACAGAGGCTTTAGAGGGTCAAAACTACAACTACAGCAGCTTTAGAGGGTCAAAACTACTACTACAGAGGCTTTAGAGGGTCAAAACTACAACTACAGTAGCTTTAGAGGGTCAAAACTACAACTACAGAGGCTTTAGAGGGTCAAAACTACAACTACAGCAGCTTTAGAGGGTCAAAACTACTACTACAGAGGCTTTAGAGTGTCAAAACTACAACTAGAGCAGCTTTAGAGGGTCAAAACTACTACTACAAAGGCTTTAGAGGGTCAAAACTACAACTACAGTAGCTTTAGAGGGTCAAAACTACAACTACAGAGGCTTTAGAGGGTCAAAACTACTACTACAGAGGCTTTAGAGGGTCAAAACTACAACTACAGCAGCTTTAGAGGGTCAAAACTACAACTACAGAGGCTTTAGAGGGTCAAAACTACAACTACAGCAGCTTTAGAGGGTCAAAACTACAACTACAGTAGCTTTAGAGGGTCAAAACTACAACTACAGAGCTTTAGAGGGTCAAAACTACAACTACAGAGGCTTTAGAGGGTCAAAACTACTACTACAGAGGCTTTAGAGTGTCAAAACTACAACTACAGCAGCTTTAGAGGGTCAAAACTACTACTACAAAGGCTTTAGAGGGTCAAAACTACAACTACAGTAGCTTTAGAGGGTCAAAACTACAACTACAGAGGCTTTAGAGGGTCAAAACTACAACTACAGCAGCTTTAGAGGGTCAAAACTACAACTACAGAGGCTTTAGAGGGTCAAAACTACAACTACAGCAGCTTTAGAGGGTCAAAACTACAACTACAGAGGCTTTAGAGGGTCAAAACTACAACTACAGCAGCTTTAGAGGGTCAAAACTACAACTACAGTAGCTTTAGAGGGTCAAAACTACAACTACAGAGGCTTTAGAGGGTCAAAACTACTACTACAGAGGCTTTAGAGGGTCAAAACTACTACTACAGAGGCTTTAGAGTGTCAAAACTACAACTACAGCAGCTTTAGAGGGTCAAAACTACTACTACAAAGGCTTTAGAGGGTCAAAACTACAACTACAGTAGCTTTAGAGGGTCAAAACTACAACTACAGAGGCTTTAGAGGGTCAAAACTACAACTACAGCAGCTTTAGAGGGTCAAAACTACAACTACAGAGGCTTTAGAGGGTCAAAACTACAACTACAGAGGCTTTAGAGGGTCAAAACTACAACTACAGCAGCTTTAGAGGGTCAAAACTACAACTACAGTAGCTTTAGAGGGTCAAAACTACAACTACAGAGGCTTTAGAGGGTCAAAACTACTACTACAGAGGCTTTAGAGGGTCAAAACTACAACTACAGAGGCTTTAGAGGGTCAAAACTACAACTACAGCAGCTTTAGAGGGTCAAAACTACAACTACAGTAGCTTTAGAGGGTCAAAACTACAACTACAGAGGCTTTAGAGGGTCAAAACTACAACTACAGAGGCTTTAGAGGGTCAAAACTACAACTACAGCAGCTTTAAAGGTTCAAAACTACAACTACAGAGGCTTTAGAGGGTCAAAACTACAACTACAGCAGCTTTAGAGGGTCAAAACTAAAACTAGAGCAGCTTTAGAGGGTCAGATTCACCTGTAGTAGTCCACACTTCCTGTTAAAGAACCAAAGAAAGTGTCGAAGCCCTTTCTGGTTGGAAGACACGCTTTTCTGAAAAACACAGACACAATGCAGAGACAAACAAAATAAAATCAAGCAGCCAAACCCAACCCATCAGCTCCAACGGAGGAAGGGTCACGTGACTCCGGGTCCTGACCTGTAGAAGCCCAGGTGCCACTTGCCGACCAGGTGAGTGCTGTACCCGGCCTGTTGCAGCCTCTGGGGCAGCGTGTCCAGGTGAGAGGGCAGACAGCTGGGCTGACGAGGACGGATGATGGAGTGTTGGAGCCCAGTGTGGATCTGGTATCTGTCAAACAACCACATCTGAACCTCACCTCATTCACTCTGTTTAATCCTCCTGGAACCTGGACGTTTTATGTGGGTTTTTTTCATTTTATTTTTGTGCAACTTTGTCTGTGTCGATGCAAATGGTATAAAATGTGTCCAGGTTGTGTATTTTGGGGTGAATTTTCATTTTTCTTATGCCTTTTAAACTAAATAGTTCCAGCTGTTTCCCTTCAGTATTTTTGACTCAGATTCAAGATGCTTTTTTTCAACACTCTACCATTGTAATGTGATGTATGTTTTCATTTCCTGGTGTAGAAATCCTTTAATGTTTCCAACTTTAAAACATGTTTTTGTGTCCGAGGAACCCAGGAACAACATTGCACAAAAAATCAAAATGAATCAGTTTCAGTGTGTTTTTACATTCCTAGAGTCAGATAATAACCTCCCAATAATCTAATCTGAAGTCGTGGGACGTGAGGGCGGTACCTGCCGGTCAGGAGCTGGCTGCGGGACGGGGTGCAGATGGGCTGGACGTAGTAGTTCTCCAGACGCACTCCCTCCGCGGCCAGTTTGTCCAGAGTGGGGGTCTTTATGGTGGGGTTGTGGTACCCGATGTCATTGAACCCCTGTTTGGTTAGATTAGGTTAGACTTCAGTTCACTTCAGAGCAAAAACAGTGTTGGAAAATATATAAAGAGAACATGCAGTAAAAAGATATACACAGACTTTAGAATTAATTGTATTTTATTTATTTATGGTTTATTTGACAGAGACACAATAAACAGAGATTATCTTAAAGTAATGCTACATCAGTATCACAGAGTTTAATTCACAAAACCTGTCTCTACAAGAGCTTTTTATAGTTTATATTACATTAAATAGAGTAAAAATGAACAGCGAATACAATAAAATGTCCAAATAGAAAGTCTAGATAAATCCACACAGATCCACACGTTATAATTTATACATGAGCCCAGTGTTGAACCAGGATTTTATCTGTTTATCTGAAGGTGGACGGTTTATTTAAAGTCTGTATTTTAACAGAGACAGAGTTTCACAGAAAAACAGTCTCAACACGTCGAAGTTTTCTCGACAGTTTTCCTGTGTTTACAAAATTACAAAGTGGCTCAGGAGTCGCTTCAAACATTTAAATACAAGCTTTATGTGGATGAAATTACAAAAAAATCATAAAGTTTTTTGATTTTGTGTTTAGTTAAAACAGAACCGTGATGAAACCTGACAGACTTTCTGTTGAAAACTTTAAAGGCGCGATTATAAAGAGGCTTTAGGGTGGTTTGGTTTGTCTGAGATTTAAAAAATATAAAGAAACTTTAAAAGGTGCAACTAAGTCAAGATAAATAAGCAATTTGATAAAAAAGAGCCCTCTAGGTACATATTTACAATAAGATTACAGGAAACTCCTGGCCCTGGTCTGAGACAAGAAACCACGAGGACCTCACAGACAAACTTAGACTGGACTCATTTTAACATGACTCTGGCTCGTACCTGGTCGTCGATCAGGATAAAGATGATGTGTGGCTGCTTTTTGTCGCTGGATGTGTTTCTTTTGGATCGCTGAGCCCTCGGAGCGTCCAGACACAGGAGCAGACTGAGCACGCTCAGAACCACGGCCGACTGCATCGTCCCTGAGAAAATAAAAACAAGATTACAATAAAGTTAGAGCAAGGTTCATACACATCCTGAAAAAATTAACTGTACTTTAACTTCAAAACTCAAACTACAGCAGCTTTAGAGGGTCAAAACTACAACTACAGAGGCTTTAGAGGGTCAAACTACAACTACAGAGGCTTCAGAGGGTTAAAACTACAACTACAGAGGCTTTAGAGGGTCAAAACTACAACTACAGCAGCTTTAGAGGGTCAAAACTACAACTACAGCAGCTTTAGAGGGTCAAAACTACAACTACAGAGGCTTTAGAGGGTCAAAACTACAACTACAGAGGCTTTAGAGGGTCAAAACTACAACTACAGCAGCTTTAGAGGGTCAAAACTACAACTACAGCAGCTTTAGAGGGTCAAAACTCAAACTACAGTGGCTTTAGAGGGTCAAAACTACAACTACAGAGGCTTTAGAGGGTCAAAACTACAACTACAGAGGCTTTAGAGGGTCAAAACTACAACTACAGCAGCTTTAGAGGGTCAAAACTCAAACTACAGTGGCTTTAGAGGGTCAAAACTACAACTACAGCAGCTTCAGAGGGTCAAAACTACAACTACAGCAGCTTTAGAGGGTCAAAACTCAAACTACAGTGGCTTTAGAGGGTCAAAACTACAACTACAGAGGCTTTAGAGGGTCAAAACTACAACTACAGAGGCTTTAGAGGGTCAAAACTACAACTACAACAGCTTTAGAGGGTCAAAACTACAACTACAGCAGCTTTAGAGGGTCAAAACTACAACTACAGCAGCTTTAGAGGGTCAAAACTCAAACTACAGTAGCTTTAGAGGGTCAAAACTCAAACTACAGCAGCAAGAACACTTTTTCCAGCAGAACATACATTCATTCTCTGCCTTTTAAATGAATTCCAGGTTGTTCTCACGACTGTAACTCTTCTTTTATGTTTTTTTCGTATGTTTTTCTGGACACATAAACGCTGCAGAGAGAAAAGGAGTCGAGTCTCATAAACGAGTCTCTGTGGAGCCTGAGCAGATCTGAGGCTGAATGGAAACTTTAGACTCGATTGTGTTGAGTTTATTGTGTTTTTTTCTCTCACTTTGTCATTTTTACTGAGGCATATCTCATATCATCTGCACATTATGTCCTCTCTGACCCATAAACAGTTGGAGAGGAGTCTGCTGCGGTGTTTACCGTCTGAGCACAGTTTACTCTCTATATTTAGTCAAAGTGCTTCTCTTTTTGTGGAGCCTGTGGCGAACGCTCCATTTTCACAGAAAAAGCTTTAAATGTATTAAAACTGTTGATGTTCAAAAGTACAGACCCTTCTGTGAAACCAACATGAGCTGCATTTTGGCAAAAGAAGGTAATCAGACCAACAGAGATTTATAGAGAATAAACAGCAGAATCCACAAAAAAAAAAATCACAAAAACATCATAAAAACTACGTCTGGCTCCGTGTTCAGCTGCAACATCCCAGAGTTATCCACAGATGGGTTTAGGACCTGTGCTTCCTCATCAAAGACTCCAAAAATCTGTTCAATTTACAGTAAAAAACTAGTAGCTGTGGTTGCTTGAATTTTTTCGTAAAAAATACTGCTTTTTTCAAAGTCACAGTAAAATGATAACATACTGTTGATTTTACATTTATAGCGTGTGTTTTTTCAAAATTTTAAATGAAAAAACTAATAATTTTGTCATAAATCCAACCAAAATCCTCAATATGATTATTTTCTCTTAAACAAACAAGACTTTACTGGTTTATGGTTTAAAGTTTTTATGGTTGCATTTTTTTATGTGAAATTTATAGACATTTTTACTGTGTTTGAAAATACAACAGAAACTTAACACTTTCTGCTCTGGTCTTTTCATCTGAATTTATAAAAACGCTGTGTACAGTGTTCGTATCCAGAGCTGGAATAGATTCTATTTTAACCATTACTTCTTTTTTAACGTCAGTGTCGACCAATGGAAGCGTTTCTTTTCTCTTTTTTCCGGGAGCGAGCTGTGATTGGACAAACACTCGGTTTGTGCTGATCTGTTAAAATCCTTAATAATATATAAAGTCTAGATTAAGGTCTGTTTTTTTCTCAGAACATATTCTGCTGATGATTAAATCTCGTGTAAGAAATAAATAAACACATCATCTTTCAACTTTTACAAAGATTTTATGCCTTTGTCTTTTACTCTGTTACTTTTTGCACAAATATAGCCTCATTTATTTCAGGGTAAAGCACCAACACATGTGGAACCTGGGTTTGGACCTCTGTATTTTACAAATCCTGTGTTATTCATCATCATTTTTCCTAAAAACCCAAATGTCAAACCGTGATAAATACCGCTCTACAGAACCCACAGACAGGCCCGGTGCGGATCGATACCTCCAGATACCGGATCGATGGCAGTGATCGGCTCTCGGTCCCGCTGTCCTCGTCCTTCGGAGCGTCTCTTCAGCGCATTCTTCACTCCGCGGTTCGGTCCGGTTCCGTTTGGACCGTGGACCGAGCGGGAAAAGCGCGGAGAAGACGCCACATGTCTCAAAGTTTCAACAAAACCTTCCTTCTCTCGCTCGGAGCGTCCTCAGTCCCAAAAACCACCGACGGGACAAGATAGAGACAGGAACACGCGCCGTTTCCGCCTGGGCCTTTCAAAGTAAAACAGAACTGTTCTGTCACACTGGAAGTCCTCAGTTTAAATGTTGTTTTATTAGTTTTTATTCTTCACTCTTTAGAAACAACACACATTTAGCCTCTTAAACAGACTGCAGCTGATTTTTCTTCTCGTTGTGAAAATGGTTTAAACCCAAATAGTTTATTGTAAAAGCAAACATATTGTGAAAATAACAGTCTTTCTGATGCATCTAGTGTTTATTCTGAGGGATTGTAATAGATGAGAACCTCTATTCAGGAACAGAAAACCTTGGACAATCACATGCTCCAAAAAGGAGCGCTCCCATTGGTCGACACTTGTCACATGACGTTCCAGGAAGTTTAATAGCTGCAGATAAAGTGTATTTTCAGCTGAATATGTCTTTTAACAGAGAAACAGCTGAAAAAAGAAAAGCATCAACAGAGAAAAGGGAGACAACGTAAAACACAGATAAATACTGTCAATTCAATCACGTAATGTTTAACGAGGAGGAGATAATTGTTGATAATTGCAGCAGAAGTCGCAAATTTTTCATTGAACATCCAGTTAATTATGATTTCAAATGATCTAAACAGTGTTACTTCAGGAAATAAAAATACTTTTCAAGTTTCCTTTGGCTTGTATCATTTTTCATTTTCTAAAGCTTATCCAGTAATAAGTCGTCGCAGGGCTAACACTTAAAGACATTAACAACTGTTCACTCTGACTTGTGTCACTAGACTCACCAGTTCACTTGAATAAAGACACAAGGATCATTTTATGGAGGAAATACACACAAATAACTGTGTGCTCTCGTTCCTGTAAAGCTCAGTCTTTACTCAGGGCTTTTATTTTGAAAGATGTCCCTCAATAAAACCCTCCCTGGAGTTTAAAGCCTGTGGACCAGGAGGCAGCAGATGGAGATATGAGTAATAAAAGTATCTGGACGGACACCAGACTCGTGTAAAAGTCCAAACGCTCACAGTCGGAGAAACTCTGGGAACGATCCAAGTTTCCAACAAACAAACGAGTGAGAGAAGTGCTGCGTGACGAGTTAGGACTTGTTTCTCTCAGGACTCGAGTGGGAAATGGAAGAACGCTGCCAGATGCTACAGTAAAAGTAAATAACGATAATACTGCTTCAGAAGAATCAGACTGAAGTAAAGGCCTCAACAAAGATCAAGGACCGACCGAAATCTGAGGAAAACAGTTTAATCTCTGAAGACGTCATCGAGGCTTTTTTATCAGGATTTTCAATAAATGAGAACGTTCAGAACAATGTCACGTCCTCAAAAAAAGGAGCGCTCCCATTGGTCGACACTTGTCACATGACGTTCCAGGAAGTTTAATAGCTGCAAATAAAGTGTATTTTCAGCTGAATATGTCTTTTAACAGAGGTGAAGTGATGCAGCTCATTGATTGGTTTATTCTGCTCCATTTGTCCCGCCTCCTGGAAACCAAACTGGGATCGAGAAAGACCAGGTACGGAACGGGAAAATAATTAAAAATAAATTGTCCTAATTTCTTTAAAATCAGGCAGGGTTTTTTTTTCTTAGTTGTATGTCTTTCCTGAAGCAGTGTTAGTTAATTTCCTGAAATCCATCTCAAATCCACAGAGACAAGACTGAGCACTGCTTTCATTCAAAAAATAACAGAATGAACCAGAAAAATAAAAACTCAGTAGAAAACTCTTTCTCTCTTATGTCCTGACCTTGTCCTGATTTTTCCTCTTTCTTCTCCGTGTTGTTTCCCCGTGACGGACTCAGTTTCCCATGATGCAGTTCGAGGGGGGCGTCGTCTGCGCGAGCACATGCTGCACATATCGAGCTGCAGCTGAACTGTGAATAATAACGCGTTTATTTAACAGGACTTTTTGGTGTCAGCTCCGGATCTTTTTCAGAAATGGAGTCGGACGAAGACGACGCGCTGCTGTTTCTCATTTATCAACATTTACAGCTCCACGGGTTTAAAAAAGCGGCCAAAAAACTGGAGAAATACGTGCCTCAGGTGAGAAACTGGGTTTAATCAGGCGCAAAGTCTCTTTATTAAAGATAGAATCAGTTTAAACCTCGTGCTCTTCCTTTATTCTTCATATATTCACATTAATTCTGATGTTATTGCAGTTTATTTCACTGAAAAACGTGCTATAGCTGTTATATAATGTGTTAAATTATTAATAAATACGTGCAAACTGTGCTGTTTTTGCTCTGGTGGAAGTGTCAGACTCTTTTAGCTCAGGCCTGTGTGTGTTTAAAGCTCTCAGCTCCAGTCTGGGGCCTGCAACTGGAAAAGAACATAATGTTACAGCAGCAGCTTGGTCCTAAAGTGTCTCCATCCAGATCACAAACAAAACCATCCAGATCACACTCAGGCTGCACTTCTGAGTGAAATTACCAATAATTCATCACAAACATGCACTTAAAGCAAATGTTTGTCTGTTCACTGAAGCAGAAGACTGAAGGGTTTTAGGAGATATTGAGGCTCATGAAGCAGTAGTGTAAACATTTATGTGGAAAACAAATAAAGGTTTGTGTCCAGCTGCATATAACATACTCATATAACATATAACAAACTCATATAACATATAACATACTCATATAACATATAACATACTGATAATTGTGTATAAAGCCTTTGTAAATATAAAGAAAATGCCTTAATCTTAAATTTGGAGGAAAAACTCTTCTCCAGAGCCACATAAAGACATATATTGAAGTTCTATGATTAAAAATATCTTATATTATCAGATATAATTATATATGTATTATTTGTGAACTGGTTTGGCCTACTACTATGGCTTTTTGCAATTAAAAAACTAAACATGTATATCCCTTTATTCATTCACTCCAAGACTTACTGATATTAACCATAAAAAACTGGAGGAAATGTGCATTTGTTTTACTTTTTGTTGTCAGTAAGTTTGTGTTTACAGTGAATTCACGCTGGACTGTTCCATTTATTCATTCGTGATTCTCAGGAAATGAAGGTTTTGAATACTGAAAATAACTAACTCTGTTTTCTGTCGTGTGTTTTCAGGAGACGGAGGCGGGACAGTCGAGTTTACGGGACATTTACTCGCTCTGGAAAAAGTAAGACATGTTCAGACACATTATTACATAATTCATGCAGTAATTTACTGTTAATTTTACCAAAAGTATATTTTAAATGCGTCTTTAGTGTTTTCTGAATGAATTCATCATCACACGTCGTTGAAGTTAATTTACTGGTGTTGTACTGATGCAGGCCACAGTCTTTTCTGTTTGTTAAGACTCTCTGAGCCTGAAGAATGTCTAACTCAAACCTCAAACACATTTATCAGATGGTGACGTGATAAAGTCTTAATACAAAAGAGAAGCGTACACCAGTGTCCTGTGATAATGTGAAAGAAGACCTTGTTCCTGTTTATCCTCAGTCTTCAGACTCATTCATTCGTGTCGAGCTCTTTGGCCTCGAGCCCGTTCAGTTCAGACGAGGATTACATCGACGAGAGACACAGGAAACGAGTCCCGTCGCTTCATTTATTAAACTGAAAACAGATCGAGATGTTCTGTACGGACCTGTTCATTAAACAGAGTATTAGACATGTTTGACAAGAGGGACATTTGCACTGGTCGACAGCCTGATTTATCCCTATTCCACAAATACAGGTTTAACTTGGATTTGAACAGGTTTTAGCTGGATTTCAGCAGGTTTTAGTTGGATTTGGGCAGGTTTAAAATGGGTTGAACTGGTTTAAATTTGATTTGAGTAATTTTAGGATGGGTTTGAATAAATTTTAGATGGATTTGAACAGGTTTTATTTGGATTTGAACAGGTTTTATTTGGATTTGAACAGGTTTTATTTGGATTTGAACAGGTTTTAGATGGATTTGAACAGGTTTTAGTTGGATTTGAACAGGTTTTAGATGGATTTGAACAGGTTTTATTTGGATTTGAACAGGTTTTAGATGGATTTGAACAGGTTTTAGTTGGATTTGAACAGGTTTTATTTGGATTTTAACAGGTTTTAGTTGGATTTGAACAGGTTTTAAATTGGATTTGAACAGGTTTAGGATGGGTTTGAATAAATTTTAGATGGATTTGAACAGGTTTTATTTGGATTTGAACAGGTTTTATTTGTATTTGAACAGGTTTTATTTGTATTTGAACAGGTTTTAGTTGTATTTGAACAGGTTTTAGATGGATTTGAACAGGTTTTAGATGGATTTTAACAGGTTTTAGTTGTATTTGAACAGGTTTTATTTGTATTTGAACAGGTTTTAGTTGTATTTTAACAGGTTTTAGTTGTATTTGAACCTGTATTTATATTAAAAGGCTGCTGTGGTTTGTCCTGAAGCGTCCTCTGAATGTCTCTGTCTCTGTTCAGTGTGTCCTGTGTGACTCCGGAGCCTGAGGACGCTGCTGCCATCGAGAAGACGGAGACAAACGGAGACGTGAACCTTCAGAGTTCAGCCGAGGACGAACACACAGACGAGAAAACTCCCGCCGGTAAAACGTCTCTTTATTCTCTTTTATGATGCGTTAAAATAGCAAAATGGAGACTATTTTTTTGCCAAATCCAAACTTATCTTTCTCTACTTTACCTCGGTTTTGTTTTGTTTTGTTGCAGAGTAAGAGCTTCTTTGATAACTTTACTACAGAAGTTACACAGCTCTCGTTTTGTTTTCTTTTGTTCAGATGAAGTGGAGGCGTCTGGGGAGGGACACACCGAGGACGTTTCCGCTCAGAGGCTGGAGTTTTCCGACGGTAAAGACGACGCTCAAACGCAGCAGACGGTGAGGCTCACACATTAATACAGTCACTGCACCAGAGCTATGTCTTTAATACGACGCTGACCGTGTGAACGTCAGGGCCTGTGTCCACACGAAGACAAATGGTTTTAGAGGGATTTGAACAGGTTTTAGATGGATTTGAACAGGTTTTAGAGGGATTTGATCAGGTTTTAGAGGGATTTGAACAGGTTTTAGAGGGATTTGAACAGGTTTTAGATGGGTTTGAACAGGTTTTAGATGGATTTGAACAGGTTTTAGATGGGTTTGAACAGGTTTTAGATGGGTTTGAACAGGTTTTAGATGGGTTTGAACAGGTTTTAGATGGATTTGAACAGGTTTTAGAGGAATTTGAACAGGTTTTAGATGGATTTGAACAGGTTTTAGATGGATTTGATCAGGTTTTAGAGGGATTTGAACAGGTTTTAGATGGATTTGAACAGGTTTTAGATGGATTTGAACAGGTTTTAGAGGGATTTGAACAGGTTTTAGATGGGTTTGAACAGGTTTTAGAGGGATTTGAACAGGTTTTAGATGGATTTGAACAGGTTTTAGATGGATTTGAACAGGTTTTAGATGGATTTGAACAGGTTTTAGATGGATTTGAACAGGTTTTAGATGGGTTTGAACAGGTTTTAGATGGATTTGAACAGGTTTTAGATGGGTTTGAACAGGTTTTAGATGGATTTGAACAGGTTTTAGATTACACTCTTATGTCAATAAACCGTCAAAACTATTATTTTAATGATTTTCAGGCTCTATATTTAGGGAACTTGAGTCCTTGTTGCTTTGAGAGAAAAAGCCCACAGACCGTCCTGAAAACTGTCCTGAAACTGTCCAGAAACTGTCCTGAAACTGTCCTGAAACTGTCCTGAAACTGTCCAGAAACTGTCCTGAAAACTGTCCTGAAACTGTCCAGAAACTGTTCTGAAACTGTCCTGAAAACTGTCCGGAAATAGTCCTGAAACTGTCCTGAAACTGTCCTGAAAACTGTCCTGAAACTGTCCTGAAAACTGTCCTGAAACTGTCCTGAAACTGTCCTGAAACTGTCCTGAAACTGTCCTGAAAACTGTCCTGAAACTGTCCTGAAACTGTCCTGAAACTGTCCTGAAACTGTCCTGAAAACTGTCCTGAAAACTGTCCTGAAACTGTCCTGAAAACTATCCTGAAAACTGTCCGGAAATAGTCCTGAAACTGTCCTGAAACTGTCCTGAAACTGTCCTGAAAACTGTCCTGAAACTGTCCTGAAAACTGTCCTGAAACTGTCCTGAAACTGTCCTGAAACTGTCCTAAAACCCGAAACTCCAACCGCCTAACCGGCCGAAAACTCCTAAACGTCCTGAAAACGTCTGAAATAGTCCTGAAACTGTCCTGAAACTGTCCTGAAACTGTCCTGAAACTGTCCTGAAACTGTCCTGAAACTGTCCTGAAACTGTCCTGAAAACTGTCCTGAAACTGTCCTGAAACTGTCCTGAAACTGTCCTGAAACTGTCCTGGTCTCGGTGCAGCTCGTAGAAGCTCCTGCTGAAGTCCCAGACAAAACCGAATCCTCCAACACTGACTCAGACGAAGCTGTTGTTCCAAATGAAGCCTCCGGTCCAGACCCTGATCCGGACCTGACCCTGGACCTGACCCTGGACCCTGAGCCGGACCTGACCCTGGACCTGACCCTGGACCTGGCCCCGGACTCGGCCCCGGTCTCAGACCCTGAGGAGCCCCCTGACCCGGAGCAGGTCAGTGTCCAGACAGAAGGCCCAGAGGAAGTGGACAGACTGGTGTTAACTTGTCCAATCTTCTGCAGGAGTCCATCCAGGAAGCTCCGCCCACCTCAGACCTGACAGCAGAGCCGACCAATGACACGCCGGCAGACTCTGAGGCCCCTCCCCCTGCAGGTAAAAACAGCCAGAGGCATTAGATGGATTTGAACAGGTTTTAGATGGATTTGAACAGGTATTAGATGGATTTGAACAGGTTTTAGATGGATTTGAACGGGTTTTAGATGGATTTGAACGGGTTTTAGATGGATTTGAACAGGTTTTAGATGGATTTGAACGGGTTTTAGATGGATTTTAACAGGTTTTACATGGTTTTGTTTTTGACAGGTTTTACATGGATTTGAACGGGTTTTAGATGGATTTGAACGGGTTTTAGATGGATTTGAACAGGTTTTAGATGGATTTGAACAGGTTTTAGATGGATTTGAACAGGTTTTAGATGGATTTGAACAGGTTTTAGATGGATTTGAACAGGTTTTAGATGGATTTGAACAGGTTTTAGATGGATTTGAACAGGTTTTAGATGGATTACATAAATGACAAATGATTTGATACAGACCTATTTCATTATGAGGGTTTCCACTCGTCCTGAAAAGCAGAAAATCAATTGAAAATAGTAAATTCTAAAGTAAATTTCAAATAAACCAGTCATTCCTGACTCAGGCAGAAGTCTGTGTGAAGGGTTTCTCTGGAGGCTCCTTTGGGTCAGATCTTGTAAATAGTTTAAAGTGAGACACAGAAGCAGTGTTTAACGCAGCGTCACTCACTCGTTTGATGTTTTCGAGGTTTTGTGAAGCATGTCGCAGCTTGTTAACAAAACCCAAGCCTCAGCAGCGAGCTTCACTTAAAACTCCACCTGATGTTCTTTTCTTGTCCCTGTCTCAGACTCTCCTCCAAAATCAGACTAGAGACCTCTCCTGCTTCTTTTATTAAAAAATAAAACCACAAAATACTAATCCATTTGACCAAACTGAAGTTTAGAGTTTAGCGTTAGCTTAGCTGTGACTTCAGCGTCAGGACGACAATTATCTCCTCCTCGTTAAACATTACGTGATTGAATTGACAGTATTTATCTGTGTTTTACGTTGTCTCCCTTTTCTCTGTTGATGCTTTTCTTTTTTCAGCTGTTTCTCTGTTAAAAGACATATTCAGCTGAAAATACACTTTATCTGCAGCTATTAAACTTCCTGGAACGTCATGTGACAAGCAAACGTTTGTGATTTATTATGTTCATTTTTTTCCAGAAGTTGATGAAGGTGCTGCTGATGAAACTCCAGAACGAGAAAAGGAAGAGGAGGAAACGACTGAGGAAAAGGAAACAGAGGTATTATTTATTCTCTGTGTTGCATGAACCCTTTTCTGGAACCGTAGAATTGAGTAAAAAATCTTAATTTATTTAAACCCACTTTGTTCACACTGCATTAAACCAACTGAGACATGAAAGAGCAAGGCCCTGAAATGTAGGAAGCTGCTGAATACTCTGTGTCATGTGATCTGCAGGGGTCAAAGGGCACGGGTGTCACCTCGGCGCTGAGTCCAGAGGAAGAAGAGGCGTCTTCAGAGCAGAGAGACTCTCCTCCTGAAGTCATCGCTGACTCCAGTAAGACTCTAAATCAATAAGAGCTGCTCAGTTCTGCAGCGTTTTAATGTTTTCTGCTCCGTCTTTTGTTTTTGTTCAAAGCTGAGGAGAAACCGACAGAAACCACAGACACACTCGTATTAAACATCACTGAAGACACAGCTGTGAAGAAGAGGAAGAAGAAAAAACGGGCGAAAACAGAGGTCGAACAGGTCGAACAAGAAGAGGTCCCGGTGAAAAAGAAGAAAAACAGAAAGACTGAACCAGAACCAGATCCAGATCCAGTGGAGGAGCCTCAGAACATCTCTGCTCCGGACGCGACCGAAGGAAACATAGAAGAAGAGGCTGTAGTGACGGAAGAGAAGAAGAAGAGGAAGAAGAGGAAAAGAAAAAAGTCTGAAGCTGAGACAGAGGCGCAGTTCCAAACACAGCCAGCAGAGGGAGACATAGACCACGAGAACACAGGTTTTAAATGGATTTGAACAGGTTTTAGATGGATTTAAACAGGTTTAGATGGATTGGATCAGGTTTTAGATGGATTTGAACAGGTTTTATTTGGATTTAAACAGGTTTTAGATGGATTTGAACAGGTTTTATTTGGATTTAAACAGGTTTTAGATGGATATGAACAGGTTTTATTTGGATTTAAACAGGTTTTAGATGGATTTGAACAGGTTTTAGATGGATTTAAACAGGTTTAGATGGATTGGATCAGGTTTTAGATGGATTTGAACAGGTTTTAGATGGATTTGAACAGGTTTTAGATGGATTTGAACAGGTTTTATTTGGATTTAAACAGGTTTTAGATGGATTTAAACAGGTTTAGATGGATTTGTAATGGTTTAATTGGAACAGGTTTTAGATGGAGTCTTGCTGCTAATGTCTGTCCCACAGACTCCTGGATTCTTTGTTTAAATGTTGTGTTCCCTTCTCTTTCCAGCAGGTGGCGCCGACGCTCAGACGACGAGCACAAAGAAACCTCGCAGAAACAAACTGAGTCGAAAGAAGAGGCTGAGACTGAAGGCCAAGCTTCAGAACGACGTCTCGACACCAAACACACAGTACGGACCCCGGTGTAGTGCAGAAAATAGCTCTGTAGTGAATGAATGATGGTGTATTGGTGTTTTTTGTGTCCTCAGTGAAACCAAAGATCCACCGCCGAAGAAAAAAGCTCTGGTTAAACCTGAAGACCTCGCACCGAAGAAGAAAAAGCCCAAACCCGACACCGAACAATCGAAGAAACAGAAAAAGCAGAAACAGAGACGGGAGCTGGACTGCGCCGAGGTCAGAGTTCAACTGTCAGAGGTCGTATCAGAAGGAACCAAGAAGAAGAAGAAACACAAACCTGAGAAAGAGTCAATGGAAGTGACACAGGAACAAGAAAAGAAAAAGAGTGAGTGAGGATTTATTATTAAAAACCTGATCAACTCTGAGAAAATCACACTGTTTGTTTTTTACAGAAAAGAACAGATTGATGCAAAATGTGACAAACTCAAAACCTGCTGTTT
>CM072164.1:676129-678629 GCA_036850595.1 Rhyacichthys aspro | reverse complement strand
AGTTGGATTTGAGCAGGTTTTAGATGGATTTGGGCAGGTTTAAGATGGATTTGAGCAGGTTTAAGATGGATTTGAACAGGTTTAAGATGGATTTGAGCAGGTTTAAGATGGATTTGAACAGGTTTAAGTTGGATTTGAACAGGTTTTAGATGGATTTAAATAGGTTTTAATTATATTTGAATAGGTTTTAGTTGGATTTAACAGAGATAGTATTTTGTCAGAATTCAATGAAAGGACAAGAAGCTGACTTTTATCCAGTTCCTTCAACTCCCAGCATGCATTTGGTGTGTTCAGAGTCAGTAGTAGAGGTTGGTCGTGGAGCTCAGTGGAGGGGCAGTTCTTCTGGGGGGGTCTTGGGTTTATCAGAGTCACAGCAGGATCTGGGTCAAAATACTCCTTTAAACACTGATATAGAAGTATTAAAGCCTCTTCATACACAACAAATAGTTATGATTTTTATGAATCTGTGACTTCTTAAATGAGAGGTTTAATGATGAATAATAACATTAATACATTTATATTAAACTATTATAAACATAAAAGTGCTTTACACTGAAAGAATAAAATCTGCATCAACACACAATAAAACAATAAAACAAATGCACAAATTAAAATATTGAAATCATCAAAGAAAACAATAAAAACAAACATTAAAAATAATAAACTAAAATTAAGAAACATAAAGGAAAGTTTTTGACATATTAAGCAGTAGTAAGATTTTACTACTGTTTATGTTTTTGTTGGAAAAAAAAAAAAAAATTTAATTAAAATTTTTGTTTTTTTACAAGTTGCTGGTCAATAAATTGCTCCTGGGTCTCTAGGTCACAAAAAGGTTAAAGGTTGCCAAAAAGCATTTGGAGGGAGTCAATGGCACAAAAAAGTAACACAAGTAAAGAAAAAAATAAATAAATAAAAATGAATTTAAATACACAACCTGGACAAATTTAATTCCATTTTGTATTAACACAAAGTTATGCAAAACTACCGTAATAATGTTACACCAAAAAATGTCCAGGAGCAGGTGGGACCTTAAATAAAGCCTCGGTTCAACACAGACCGTTTAAACGAGGAAATGACAACAACTCTACTCTTCTTTTTTAAAAACACATTTTTATTGTTTGTAACAAACAAAGATCAGAGTTTGACACATTTACATCCAACTCTTTATTAACGTTAGGATTCATCGTCCTCTGAACTCATCATGAGGCATACGTCTGAAATATGCCTCTGAGTCTGCACCAAACCAGACCCAGAAAAATGTTTGGATTTAACGCGTGACACTGAACTGGACCCAACTACAGACTCTTATATATCATTATTATATAGAATAAATCCAGTCTCACATTGCTCCTGTTTCCAGCACAATACAATCATTAAACATTATTTACAGTGATCTAAAATATTTACATTCATCATTAATATTTAGATATAAACACGTACTGGCTCAGCTCTGGAGCTCGTGTAAATACATTATTAACAGTACATTTACAGGGACGTCCCAACACCACTTTGAGTTCTTACAACCGAGTCCTCACTGAGTCCAGACGTGAGTCCTGACGTTAGAGTCTTCACCTGGATCTATCACATCTCTTCAGATCCACGCTGAGGTCACAGTGTGCTCCCGGCTGAGGTTAACTGGATCCTGTCGGAACAGCATCCAGTCCTTCTCTTAATTTGACATGTGTCACATTAACTGTTTTGTTGGATCAAGTAAGACTTGGGGAACTTGTACTTGAGCTGATCCCTGATCTGCAGTAAACTACTAGATTCTGTGAGCTGCTGATTCTGCAGATTTCAGTCTTCTCTTCTTCTGTTCAAGGCAACAGCCAACTTTCCCTGCGTTAAGTAGTTTCCTCCAAAATCAGCCTAGGGACCTCTCCTGCTTCTCTTTTATTAAAAAATAAAACCAGACCAATTTTTCCTCCAAAATACTAATCCATTTGACCAAACTGAAGTTTAGAGTTTAGCGTTAGCTTAGCTGTGACTTCAGCGTCAGGACGACAATTATCTCCTCCTCGTTAAACATTACGTGATTGAATTGACAGTATTTATCTGTGTTTTACGTTGCCTCCCTTTTCTCTGTTGATGCTTTTCTTTTTTCAGCTGTTTCTCTGTTAAAAGACATATTCAGCTGAAAATACACTTTATCTGCAGCTATTAAACTTCCTGGAACGTCATGTGACAAGTGTCGACCAATGGGAGTGCTCCTTTTTGGAGCATGTGATTGTCCAAGGTTTTCTGTTCCTGAATAGAGGTTCTCATCTATTACAATCCCTTACAATAAACAGGAGATGGATCAGAAAGACTGTTTTTACACAACTTATTGATTTTACAATAAACTATTTGGGTTTAAACCATTTTACTAGAAGAAAAAATATTAGGAACATAAATGAGAACTTTATCATTAGCAGTTGCCGATGTTGTTTTTGGAGTGAGTCTTGCCTTAGGTCTGAACCATTTGGCTGTGATTGTGTTCATCTGATTGTGAATGTGATCAGAT
>CM072164.1:593200-676030 GCA_036850595.1 Rhyacichthys aspro | reverse complement strand
CTCGGTCCAGTCCTCGGTCCAGTCCTCGGTCCAGTCCTCGGTCCAGTTCAGATGAAGCAGTCCTTTGAGTGTTCCCCGGAGCCGTCCTGAGACTCGGGCTGAGTGTTGAAGGAAAAGTCCTGGCTGTCGTCCTGTCTGACGGCCGTCACTTCACGGTTTCGATACGTCTCTTTTCTTCTGTACAGGACTCGCCCGATTATGGCCAAGAGACTCACGAGAACGAAGATCACCAGCGCTATGACCCCTGAGGGAGACGACAGAGAGGTTAAAACAAGAGATGGCTCCTGAAAACATTCCTGGTGAACTTTGTGATCAGCAAGAAACAACACTGGGCTGGAACCACATGAACAGATGAATGGGTCTGAAGTCTGTTCATTGTGTTCTCTGGTTATAGTCAGACGAGAACGAACAAAAATACAACAATTCAGACAAAACAATAAGTCCTGAGCTTCAAGACTTGGAACATCTTGGTGCCAGATATCACAGCACACCTTCAATCCATCTAAAACCTGTTCAAATCCATCTAAAACCTGTTAAAATCCATTTAAAACATGTTCAAAACCATCTAAAACCTGTTCAAATCCATCTAAAACATGTTCAGATCCATCTAAAACCTGTTCAAATCCATCTAAAACCCATTCAAGTCCATCTAAAACCTGTTTAAATCCATCTAAAACCTGTTCAAATCCATCTAAAACCTGTTCAAATCCATCTAAAACATGTTCAAATCCATCTAAAACCTGTTCAAATCCATCTAAAACCTGCTCAGATCCATCTAAAACCTGCAGAAGGCTCCACCTGAACTGTTCACACCCCTCCATCAGCCTCATTCCGAACAAGGCTGAAACACAGTATTGTATCTACTCCGTCCCACATTTTATTACATGAAGCAGCATTTAAACCATTAAAATGATATAAAAGTCTCATAATGTGATTCACTAAACAGACCAGAGTCGTCCTCAAACTGAGCATTTGGACGTGTCCTAAACTTTCTATAAAAGTGCTGTTAGTGAAGCGTCTGTGCTGTGAGCTCACTGAGTCCATCTGCAGACGCTTGCCCCCGACTGAGGCGCTTCTGTCCATGAAACTCTCACAAACTCTCTCCAGAACAGCTCCAAACATGTCAATACTTTTCTTTGGAGGAACAACAGGTGTCTGGGCACAGTACATGAGGCAAACGTTTTAGAATGAACACAAAAAGTAAAGTTTCAATCAGAAAACAGATCCGTACCTCCGATCAGAGCCGAGTCTGTCCCGACGGCGTTGACCAGAGGCTGACCTGTCCCCAGAGTCCCGGACGGGTCTAGGACACAAACACTGAGTTAGAATCACACAAGAGGCTCAGTGTAGGTAATCCCTGCTGGAGGTCGAGGGCGTGGCTCAGCTGGAGTTACCTGGCAGGTGTCTGTTCTCTGCTGCGTGCCGATTGGCCGAAGCAGAGGAGCCACAGTCGGACCGGAGCAGAGGCCCGCTGACGGAGACGGGGCTGGTGTCGGGGTGAAGCAGGGCGGCCTTTAGAGGACTGACGGAGTTAAAGAGCACCGCAGACAGACACCCGCTGAACCCCACGGAGCCCAGCCTCCTCAGCTCTGTGTCCAGGACGTCCTCCTCTGACCAAACACAAACAAAACGGTTCTCTTTACGTTTTGAACTGAATCCAAGCAAAATATCTGCGTCCCGCTCTCAAACAGCAGCAGTAACCTTTCCTGCTTCTCCTGGACCAAATTTTTACCACAAAATACTAATACGTAACATTAAATCAAAGTTTAGAGTATTTATCCATGTTTAATATATGTCTGTTTCTCTATTTTTATCTTTTTTGAGCTGTTTCTCTGTAAAATAAGACGTATTTTCAACAGAATAACCCATTTCCTTGGTTTACTTCCTTGTTCCTTCGTTGTTGACATCAGTGTCGACCAATGGGAGCGCTCCTTTTTACCTGAAGTGTTACAATAAGCTTTAGGTGATTTAACTGCAAAACTCAATGAGATTCTCTGTTTCCAGGGCCTCACCTTGAACTCTTCCTAAAAACAGAGTCTTGACGGCTCCGAACTCTTCGTCAGACGACAGATTGAAGTGTTCCTCTGCGTTTTGGTCGATCTGAAAGAAGAAAAACGTCTTTAGTGTCTTCATGTAAAGCTCGTCCTGGAGCCTTTGAACTAAAGCAGAAGTAAACAGCAAGAGTACAGTAAGTTTCTGGGGAATAAAGTTTGTCCTTGAATCGAGCGAAGATATGTCTCTGATGTAAGATAAGAGCTCATATTTCACAGGTGCACTACAAGGTGACCTGTTTTCACTCAGTGATAAGTCTAAGGTCTACATGAGGTTGTAATAAACGAGGCTGTGTTCCAACACGATCAGAGGCCGATACGATTAAGATGCTCCATAAATCATCGGCTGTAGCTGCTGCTGACGCTGGGTTTCTGTAAAGAACAGGAGGTAAATGTTCGGAGCTGAACATGTGTCTGACCTTATCTGAAACACGGGACAACTCTGGACCAGACACAGATATATTTACTGTGGTCCCAGCTGTTATACTGTAAAAACAGTCTTTCTGATCCATCTCCTGTTTATTGTAAGGGATTGTAATAGATGAGAACCTCTATTCAGGAACAGAAAACCTTGGACAATCACATGCTCCAAAAAGGAGCGCTCCCATTGGTCGACACTTGTCACATGACGTTCCAGGAAGTCTAATAGCTGCAGATAAAGTGTATTTTCAGCTGAATATGTCTTTTAACAGAGAAACAGCTGAAAAAAGAAAAGCATCAACAGAGAAAAGGGAGACAACGTAAAACACAGATAAATACTGTCAATTCAATCACGTAATGTTTAACGAGGAGGAGATAATTGTCGTCCTGACGCTGAAGTCACAGCTAAGCTAACGCTAAACTCTAAACTTCAGTTTGGTCAAATGGATTAGTATTTTGTGGTTTATGTTTTAATAAAAGAGAAGCAGGAGAGGTCCCTAGACTGATTTTGGAGGAGAGTCTGAGACAGGGACAAGAAAAGAACATCAGGGACTGGAGCTTTAGGGCAAGTGAGTTTGAGAAGGTTATAAGAAAATAAGGACATGTATGGTCTCACATCTTTTAGAGGGACGGAGGACACTGAAGGAACTGGGACAGGGTCAGGGTCAGAGGTCAGGTCAAGAGTATTTTCACACCTGAAGCTCTGAACAGTCACAGAGTCTGTTTGGTTTGAGGGAAAAAGCACACGATCAGACTTTCCTGACACTTTAGGAGTCACTTCAGTGAATAATGTTACCATTTTAACAGAGAAAATGAACAAACACAAACAAACAATAGTGCCATATGAATCATTAAATAACACTCTTCTTCTCTCCGTTGTTTGTCACTTTCAACAAAGCAGCCCTCGGTTGAGTTGGAGCCGAACTGAGACAGAGACCAGACGTGTTACCTTCAGGGTCAGAGCCTGGGCCCGTCTCCTGAGGCTCAGTCTGTGCAGGAGTCCGTCCGTCAGGTTCTTCACTCGACTCTGGAACAGCTCTGAGTCTCTGCTGCTGTTCAGTCTGTACCGCACCTCCAGGTTTTCTACAAAAACACGAGAAACAGAGCTCGTCCAGAACCAGAGCAGTCCTTTCAGTCCCTTTCACCGAGACTAACGTGGTCCAGACCAGTTACAGTCTGCAGCAGAACTCACAAGTAAGTCTCAAGTCTTTGTCCTCGAGTCAAGTCCAAAGTCCTGTTCTTCAAGGTTTCAAGTCTTTTCAACGACACTAATGTTATTTTTAAAATCAAACAATGCAAGTTTTTAAATCTGTATTTAACTAAAAATTATAAAGAAAGGACAACTGACAAGTGAAAAAATCCGACTAAAACTGGTTCAAGTCTATAATTTTTTCCTCAATTTTTTTTAAATGGAAGAAATAATATTAATCCTTGTCAAGAGACAAAAACACTTCTTGAATCAAAAAGCTGCAGGAGACAAAGGCTGCAGTTGTTTCATTTCTAAACTCACTGTGAGAGTCGAGGATCAGAGCGAGGAACTGTCGGCTCTGGGACGTGAGCAGCAGCAGCAGAGACCGACTCTGGACCGTCCTGAACCCCAGGGACAGGGTCTCGGACCTGAACCCCAGGGACAGGGTCTCAGACCTGGACTCCGGGGACGGGGTCTCGGAGACGGACCTGGACCCCGGGGACGGGGTCTCGGAGTCGGACCGGGGGCTGAGGGTCTCCTGGAGAGTGTAGCTCACAGACGTCTCTGGACTGAAGACCGCCGACAGCTCTGAGGAGGTTTAACAAATATCAGAAGAATCTCGTCGACTGATGACGACTGTTTTAGAAAAACACTTCTGGAACAGACTTGAACAGACTAAATAAATATTGTAAATGTGTGTCGTGTGTCTGAGTCTGGACCGTATCAACCACAGGAACAAGAAATGAAAGTCAAATCCATCTAAAACCTAATCAAATCCAACTAAAACTGGTTAAAAACCAACAAAACCCAGTTCAGTTCCTCCTAAAGCCTGCTCAGATCCATGTGAGCGGTGGTACCTTTGTGGCAGTAGAGTCCAGTGAAAGCAGAGGGTCCACAGTCACACCTGAAGCCCCTGTCCCGCTCCACACAGAGGCCCTGGTTCTGACAGAGGGTCCCGTAGCTGCTGCAGTGACCCGGACACCCCGCCTGAACCCCGGGGGTCACTTTAGCCCTCTGCTCCAGGTCAAGGGTCACACCGTTCATCTGCAGAGCCCGAATACAGCCTCGGAACCCCCTCTGACGGGACGCCGTGCCTCCTGACGATAAAAACACAAAACACACTCATTTCTGATTCCAAAGTCTGGCCCGGGGGCCAATCATGGCACAGGGTCAGCTTTTATGTGGCCCTCAGCTTCAGAGATAAATGTTCAGTTTATGGTTCCAACAGAAGCAGCTGCCCAAATCTGTCTAAAACCAGTTCAAATCCAACTAAAACTGGTCTCAGGAGAGTCTCGTGACTGAACAGAACACAGTTAGTCCAACGAGAACACGATCATTGTAAATGTGAGGTGTTTGCTCTTTAAGAACAGATATAATTTCAAAAATAAAAAACAAACTTAAACTTAAAAAGACAAGAATAAAATAAAAGGTTAAATAATAAAAGAACAGGAAACACTGCAGTGAAATAAAATGGATAAATAGTTGTGACTTGACCCAAAACCAGACGTGATTCAGATGAAGGTTTATGGAGCATTTTTACAGAAACACTGGAGCATGAATAAAATATGCATCACGACAATAATAATGAGGATCAACAGTTTTTTTGCCTTTGTAAGCTTTTTACAAACTGCTGCCGGAGGATTTAACAGTAATAAAAGAACAATGAGCGATTATACATTTATGACAAAAACTAAAGCTTTTTAAAACCAGCGTTAGAGCTGAGGACTGAGGAGACACTGAGGAGACACTGAGGAGACACTGAGGAGACACTGAGGAAGGACTGAGGAGACACTGAGGAGACACTGAGGAGACACTGAGGAAGGACTGAGGAGACACTGAGGAGACACTGAGGAGAAGAGGAATAGAGACCAGAGTAGAGACACTGAGGAGACACTGAGGAGACACGGAGGAGACACTGAGGAAGGACTGAGGAGACACTGAGGAGACACTGAGGAGACACTGAGGAGACACTGAGGAGACACTGAGGAGACACTGAGGAGACACTGAGGAGACACTGAGGAGACACTGAGGAGACACTGAGGAGACACTGAGGAGACACTGAGGAGACACTGAGGAAGGACTGAGGAGACACTGAGGAGACACTGAGGAGACACTGAGGAGACACTGAGGAAGGACTGAGGAGACACTGAGGAGACACTGAGGAGACACTGAGGAGACACTGAGGAGACACTGAGGAGACACTGAGGAGACACTGAGGAGACACTGAGGAGACACTGAGGAGACACTGAGGAAGGACTGAGGAGACACTGAGGAGACACTGAGGAGACACTGAGGAGACACTGAGGAGACACTGAGGAGACACTGAGGAGACACTGAGGAGACACTGAGGAGACACTGAGGAGACACTGAGGAGACAAGACACGGAGGAGACAAAAAGACACTGAGGAAGGACTGAGGAGACACTGAGGAGACACTGAGGAGACACTGAGGAGACACAGAGGAGACACGGAGGAGACACGGAGGAAGGACTGAGGAGACACTGAGGAGACACTGAGGAGACACTGAGGAAGGACTGAGGAGACACTGAGGAGACACTGAGGAGACACTGAGGAAGGACTGAGGAGACACTGAGGAGACACTGAGGAGACACTGAGGAGACACTGAGGAGACACTGAGGAGACACTGAGGAGACACTGAGGAGACACTGAGGAGACACTGAGGAGACACGGAGGAAGACTCTGGAGACACTGAGGAGACACTGAGGAGACACTGAGGAGACACTGAGGAGACACTGAGGAGACACAGAGGAGACACTGAGGAAGGACTGAGGAGACACTGAGGAGACACTGAGGAGACACTGAGGAGACACTGAGGAGACACAGAGGAGACACTGAGGAGACACTGAGGAGACACTGAGGAAGGACTGAGGAGACACTGAGGAGACACTGAAGACGTTTGGACCGATGTCTCAGGAATTCACTTCAGACAGAAATCTCTGAAGAGTAATGAGAACATGTTTCATGTTAAATGCATTCTTTATTGATTCATTCATTTTTATTACAAACCTTTAAAGAATTTCATGTATTCTAGGTCTTTTTTGAAGCCTTTTTGTTTAGCAACATTCAGTCTATTCCTTGTGTTTCAACAAGATATGATTTTTAATATATATTTTTTTGAACCAGTTTTTCCAGGTTTTTACAAACATTTGATTTGATTTTGTTTTGTTTGTGTCACTTTTTCTTCTTGACATTTAATGTTTCTCTTTTTCCTTCCTTCCTCTCCTCTCTCCTCTCTCTCTTCCTTCCTTCCTCTCCTCTCTCCTCTTTCCTTCCTTCCTTCCTTCCTTACCTCCTTTCCTCTCTCCTCTTTTCTCTCTCCTTCCTTCCTTCCTTCCTTCCTCTCCTCTCTCCTCTCCTCTCTCCTTCCTTCCTTCCTTCCCTCCTCTCCTCTCTCCTTCCTTCCTTCCTTACCTCCTCTCCTCTCCTCTCTCCTTCCTTCCTCACCTCCTCTCCTCTCTCCTCTCTCCTCTCTCCTTCCTTACCTCCTTTCCTCTCCTCTCTCCTTCCTTCCTTCCCTCCTCTCCTCTCTCCTCTCTCCTCTCTCCTTACCTCCTTCCTTCCTTCCCTCCTCTCCTCTCTCCTCTCTCCTCTCTCCTTCCTTACCTCCTTTCCTCTCCTCTCTCCTTCCTTCCTTCCCTCCTCTCCTCTCTCCTCTCTCCTCTCTCCTTACCTCCTTCCTTCCTTCCCTCTCCTCTCCCTCTCTCCTCCTCTCCTCTTCCTCCTCTCCTTCCTCTCCTCTCTCCTTCCTTCCTTCCCTCCTCTCCTCTCTCCTCTCTCCTCTCTCCTCTCTCCTTCCTTCCTTCCCTCCTCTCCTCTCTCCTCTCTCCTTCCTTCCTTCCTTCCCTCCTCTCCTCTCTCCTTCCTTCCTTACCTCCTCTCCTCTCTCCTCTCTCCTCTCTCCTTCCTTCCTTCCCTCCTCTCCTCGCTCCTCTGACTCACCGATGAAGAGTTGGCTGTTGAGTTGCAGGTGAAGGTGTCTGTCGGCCGGCGCCCGATGAAAAGCGGGAGGAAACCCGTCCAGTCTCAGAGACAGCTCTTTGACGTTCCTCTCGGCTCGGACTCGGTGCCAGCGCTGGTCGTTCAGCGGGACGTCCGAGCGAACGCTGAGCTCCAGAGGCCCGTGGCCCAGGTCCAGAGAGAGGAGCAGCTCCGAGGAGGCTGCACAGAGACGAGGGTTTCAGTAAAGACTCGGATATTTCTGTCTGAGATCTGAGAGAATACGAGCAGCGCGGGGTTGTATTCAAGAATACAGTCTGTCCACAATAAACCAATGTCCTTAAAGTAACTTAGATGGGACCGGTTTTACTCGGTCTAGGACAGGTTTTACCCGGTCTCGGTGGGACTCACAGCGGAGCTCGATGCGGATGAAGTCCTTGAATCCCAGGTTTTCCAGGAGGAGTCCCGAGGAGGACGAGGTTTTGAAGAAGAAGGAGACGTCGGAGCTGAGCTGGAGCCTCGGGAAATGAAGGTACCACGTGTCTTTGTCGAAAAACACAGAGTTCCACAGGTTTTCTGAAAAACATGAGAGTTTTCGGCAAGAATCAGCTCAAACCTGCTCAAATCCAACAAAAACCTGTTCTAGCCTGCTCAAATCCAGCTAAACCCACCTCAGAACTGATGAACCCAGACTTACTGTCTCCGTGACACTGGAGGGGTCCCACTCTGTAGGACGCCTCTGACCCGGGACCGTGGACGTCCCCCAGGACCAGGGACCGCACCGGGAGGGTCTCCTTCTGCGTGACCAGACCTGAGTCCTCGGCCCTGGACAGAACAGAGACATGTACTTGAGACATTGACCTGAGACAGTGTGGATACTGTTGGAGGGAGGGTCCGGTACCAGAGGTCCCGCCCGGCGTCACAGTTGCAGTTCAGCTGGGGGTCCACACAGCGGCGCTCTGTCCCACAGGCGCACTGCTGACTGCCCGGCTCGGCTCCAGCCCAGTGGGTCTGCAGACGGCCAGGACCCGGGCCCCCGACCCACCAGCTCAGACCGGGGCCCTCTGCATCACAAACCAGGAAAAGAAATCCAATCAGAACTAAACTGAACTTTAACAAAAAGACTTTATACTAAATTAAAATCTGCTGTCAACATTAACACTGATCTGGCTCAAAGCAGAGTGGGTTTGACTAAAAAGGAATCTGGTTTTTGAAATGGTAAATGTGAACAACAAAAAGTGCAAGAGAAATGAAAGTATGTGGAGAAAAAGTTAGATTAGAAAACATCAAAATGAGAAACAAACGCTGGTTCAGCAGAAACACAGCATTAGCAGCGTTTCTAGAAGATAAACTCCCCAGAACCAGACTGAGCTGTGGACTCACCTGGAGAGTGCAGGAGGCGGGACTTCCTGCAGCGGTAGGTCACTTCCTGTTGGCAGTGCTCTGATTGGTGGATGATGGCCGACAGCGCCTCCTCCTGGACGGAGTAGTGGAAGTGTACGGAGCGGTGTGTGGCTCCTGCAGACGGCCTCAGTCGGGTCAGGTCTGAGTCGTTGTGTCCAACCGTCGTCCAAACCTCGTCCTCTGGTCCCAGCACCGACCGGACACACGGAAAAAACATACTAAATACACGGACACGGGACTTATTGAGTCTTCTATTATTAGTGTGATCATGACGTGGAGCAGGTCGATGGTAATCTACTGCTTTCACTCAGAGATGGACCTGTGTCTTTGGTCTGAGTCTGACCCAAACTGTCGTGGCTCCAGTGAATCAGAGGCGTTCATGTGCAACGAAAAGAAAAAAATAAAGAAAGGAGAATGTAGTATTGTTTGTGGCCAGTGTTACAAATGGAACTTAAGTAAAGTCGTGTTATTAACAGAAGTTTGAGCTGGTGCCTTTGCCTAAAGATAATGCTCCGTTAGGTTTGAACGACGCTGCTGTTGGAGACCGGGACAAAAGAAATAAATCAGGAACTGGAGCTTCAAGTTTACTCCAAAGACGTCTTCAGAGATTCCCCTGGATCACTCCGACAGCCAGAACTCCCAGAGGCCCGTTCACAGCAGCTATATGAGGGGTCAGAGGTCATTGTGGGGGTCACCTGTCATGTTGCAGTAAACCAGCTGAGGTCCGATGGGTCCGCTGCCGTCCACGTCGACGTAGAACGGTCCCGACGTGTTCCCGTTGTGTTTGTAGGCCTCGCACGACGCTTCGTAAACGGCTGAGAACACAACAACGTCACAGTCGCACGACACACTGCGATATTAACGAGCGTTTGGGCCAGCGCAGTACTCACAGCTGTGGCAGGTGGCGCCGTCGTACCCCGTCCCGGAGCAGTTACAGCTGAAGCCGGTCCAGGACTGAGAGCAGCGTCCTCCGTGTTCACAGCGACTCGGAGAACACCTGGAAACACAGAAAAACACAGAAAATGACCAGAACCGTGTCTTTTCCACCGTTTTATTTTCCCCTGAAGTCGACTACTTATGATTTCTGAAGGGTCTGGTTCATTAAACGCACCATTTCCCAAATGAACGCGCTCGGACCTCGACATATATCTGCTCAGGCACAAACAGAGACGACAGAATTCACAGAAGCTCAACAGTAAAAGAGCCGACTGTAGGAGAATGTAAGGATTTACTGTGGTGCAAATGATAAAATATTATTAAATACATTGTGCTGAATAACCATCTGATAACGCAGGATCAGAGCGTATTTAATTAAACCCATTGGAGCAGGTCTGAGCAGCTGTTTGGACTGAAGATGAAGAGAGAAAAGGGTTTCACTTTTACTTCTATTGTCAATGGTCCAGTAACAAGAACAATAGCAACATTATTAATTCCATCGATGTCTGGTCAGTGACAGTCGTAGCTTTTGGTGAGAAATAATTTTAAAAAAAACCCTCCACAAACATGAGAGTGATAAATTAACACTGAATGATGTGGTGTTAATTACAGCAGCTTTGCTCAGAGCCGACAGATCCAGAACTGAGAATCACAGTCAGAATACGAGCCACACTCTTCAGATCTGTTCACAAATAACTCTTTCACTGGAATAATAATAAACGCCTGATCTTCCTGCTCTCTTCATGTAAAACCATCAATGAGACAATTCCAGACCAGAGCAGCCTTCATTTAATACAGAACGTCTGAAAAAACATGTCTCTGGAACGTTAGGGTCGTTTTAGTTTATTTTGTCCAAATCTGACTCTAGGATCCAGTTTATTGATCTATCTTCTTTATTCTCTGCGTCGTGTGTTAGAGCCTCACTCTTTAATCTCTGGAGATAAGTCCTGGTCCCGGGACAGTTACAGGAGGGTTCTGTCCAGCAGAGGGACAGTGAGACAGGCCAGATGCTACTGATCTCAGTCTAAGAAACATTAAAATCATTTTGAGAACTTATGTTTTTGGGATAAAAGTAAAAAGCTGCTTTGAACAGAGCTCAGTGAGTCTGGAGCAGCTGCTGCCGTCTCTGTCCCACAGACCCCCGGGACTCGTCTGTCCCGGGGACGCCTCAGGCACTGTCCCACAGTCACAGAGGGACAGTCCACAGTCACAGAGACAGTCCACAGTCACAGAGGGACAGTCCACAGAGGGACAGTCCACAGAGGGACAGTCCACAGTCACAGAGACAGTCCACAGAGGGACAGTCCACAGTCACAGAGACAGTCCACAGTCACAGAGGGACAGTCCACAGAGGGACAGTCCACAGTCACAGAGGGACAGTCCACAGTCACAGAGGGACAGTCCACAGAGGGACAGTCCACAGAGGGACAGTCGTCCTGAGAGCCGGCGCTCACCTGTCGATGATCCCACACATGTCGACCTGCAGCTGGCTGTAGTTTCCGAGGCGTCTCTGTTGGACCAGGATCAGGTCTACGGGCTGTCTGTCCACAGAGATCCGTCTCATACAGCCCTGGAAGACCACCGAGGGGTTCCAACAGCCGTCCTCTGCAGCGGGACAACCTGCGCAGACACTTATTATAAAACTACATTCCTAGTTCTGATAAACTAATGTCTTACCTCCAAAGAAGAAGTGTGTGTCTGTGGAGAGACTGATGGAGACACTGCTCTGAAGGACGTCCTCATCCACAGAGAGGGTCACATGACCCGTCTCAGAGCTCAGAGTCACGCTGTGCCACTGACCGTCGTTCAGCTCTGACCCTGGAGTTCAACATAAAGCATTAAAAGGACGAGTTTGGTTCTCCGTGATATTTATGGAAGTGATAATGGTGCATTCAGGTGCTCTTTAGAAAGTATTCGAGTTAGAAAGTGGTTCTTCTGACTTCGGTGTGTTCTCATGATTCAGTCGGAAAGTTAGAACATTCTAAACCAGAACAACAGGAAGATGGAGGCGACTCGAGCAGGCTTCATGTGCACTTTTCAAGTTTCCAAGGAGCACTTGAACGCACCATTTGTTTTCAAAAGGAACATTAATAGTGCTGCACATTTTATGAAAAACATGAAATATGCCATAATTATGTTTTGACACAGTTAAGATTGAACTAAAATTTAATTTAAATATAAATATTTTATGAGACGGACCTACGGAGACGTCAAGCAGGCCCCGCCCACTCTCCTGCAGCTGGAGGCGGAGTCTGGCCTCACTCAGCTGCAGCCAGGCCACGCCCCCTTCACCAGACAGGTCAAAGGTCAGCAGGAGCCCGGCCTCGTTCCAGGTCCTGAACTCAAACCCGACCGACGCCACGCCCTCAGATCCTGTCGCCCGCGGCAACCGCAGGAAGCCATGTGACCCCGAGAAGGTCACAGCGACGGAGACCGGCTCGGAGCAGGAGAAGGTCACGTGACCCTGAGACAAACAACATGAATATTAAAACAAATGTCACTCATGAACAATCACAAGGAAAATTAAAGCTCCAGTCCCTGATGTTCTTTTCTTGTCTCAGACTCTCCTCCAAAACCAGACTAGAGACCTCTCCTGCTTCTCTTTTATTAAAAAATAAAACCACAAAATACTAATCCATTTGACCAAACTGAAGTTTAGAGTTTAGCGTTAGCTTAGCTGTGACTTCAGCGTCAGGACGACAATTATCTCCTCCTCGTTAAACATTACGTGATTGAATTGACAGTATTTATCTGTGTTTTACGTTGCCTCCCTTTTCTCTGTTGATGCTTTTCTTTTTTCAGCTGTTTCTCTGTTAAAAGACATATTCAGCTGAAAATACACTTTATCTGCAGCTATTAAACTTCCTGGAACGTCATGTGACAAGTGTCGACCAATGGGAGCGCCCACTCTGCTTCTCAGGGATCTGGACAGCTCTGAAGATCAACAAACTCCTGTCTTCAGTTTTTATCAGAACATTTGCTGCTGATGGTGAAGGTACCTGGACTGACACCTGCCGGTCCTGTTCTTGAACCAGTTCTATCAGGTTTTGGTCGTTGAACATGAGGTTTTCCACACAGCCCTGAAACTGGCCTCTGGAAGCAGTGCTGCTGTGGACGGCTCCAACGATCAGCTGCAAAAGGCAATAAAACAACAACAGGAACAGTCGGCTAAGCCATGTTACCAAAGGACGACACAAACAAACTGTAAACCTTTTTTGGTTGTGAGTTTGTGAGTTTGACGCCCTGAACTGGACCAATGCTAACAAGCTGTAAACATCACATCATAGTTTGTTTTTATTTCTGGACTGGACCCGGCCTCTTCCTCTCTGACCTGTGGGACGTCCCAGAGACTAAACTCCGGAGGCAGCAGGACGCTCTCGGTTTGTCGATCCAGGGTGAAGTTGAGCTCCGAGCCCAGTCGCTCCACTCGGACCCGGTGCCAGTGCTGGTCGTCCAACAGACTGCCCAGACCTCGCTGAGACCCAGGACCGGACCCTGAGGACCACAGACGGGTCAAAGACAAGAAAACAAACACAGTCTCACTCAGTTCCTTTTCCATTTTCACGCTGATAATGTCCGCCCTCAGAAGCACATTACTTAGAGTATAGTATATATAGATATATATAGTATATATAGAGTTAGATATTTCCATTTTTGGGCCAAAGCTGTTGAGAAAAACGTGTAATGAAGCTTTTCTGTTTGTTGTGAGCAGTAAATGAGACTGGAGCCAGAGAAACAGATGGGTTTAGTGCTGACAGGTGAGGGCAGACACCTGGCTGTGAGCACAGACTCCACACATGCTGCTGGCCACAAACTGGAACCAGACTCACAACCTGGAAAACAGGTTTTAGTTGGATTTGAACAAGATTTAGTTGGATTTGAACAGGTTTTGGTTGGATTTGAACAGGTTTTAGTTGGATTTGAACAGGTTTTAGTTGGATTTGAACAGGTTTTAGTTGGATTTGAACAGGTTTTAGTTGGATTTGTACCTGTGATGAGCAGCTGTAGAGTCCCTTTGTCCAGCTCCAGGCTCAGTCCTGGTCCGTCCTGGTCTTGGTCTTGGAGCCGGATCAATGTCCCAGAGTTCCTTGAGGTTTTAAACTTCAGGGACAGAACTTCTCTGGACCCAGACCCGGACTCTTGCCCGAGTCCAGACCCGGTCTTCAGGTCCGGGCCGAGTCTGGACCCGGTCTTCGGCTCCGGGCCGAGTCTGGACCCGGTCTTCGGCTCCGGTCTGAGTCTGAAGACCACGCTGCTGCTGCCGTCCAGACCCATCACTGAAGACGCTGAGAACATCAACAAGATCAACATGACTCTGACACAAGACAGACCGGGTCTCTGGGGGTCTCTGGGGGTCTCTGGGGGTCTCTGGGGGTCTTTGGGGGTCTCTGGGGGTCTCTGGGGGTCTCTGGGGGTCAGGTCTCTGAGGGTCTCTGGGGGTCTCTGGGGGTCTTTGGGGGTCTCTGGGGGTCTCTGGGGGTCAGGTCTCTGAGGGTCTCTGGGGGTCTGGGGGTCACTAGGTCTCTGGGGGTCTGGGTCTCTGGGGGTCTCTGGGGGTCTAGGTCTCTGGGGGTCTCTGGGGGTCTAGGTCTCTGGGGGTCACTAGGTCTCTGGGGGTCTCTGGGGGTCTCTAGGTCTCTGAGGGTCTCTGGGGGTCTGGGGGTCACTAGGTCTCTGGGGGTCTGGGTCTCTGGGGGTCTCTGGGGGTCTAGGTCTCTGGGGATCTCTGGGGGTCTAGGTCTCTGGGGGTCTCTGGGGGTCTAGGTCTCTGGGGGTCTCTGGGGGTCTCTGGGGGTCTCTGGGGGTCTCTAGGTCTCTGGGGGTCACTAGGTCTCTGGGGGTCTGTAGGTCTCTGGGGGTCTCTGGGGGTCTCTGGGGGTCTCTAGGTCTCTGGGGTCACTAGGTCTCTGGGGTCACTAGGTCTCTGGGGTCCTGTAGGTCTCTGGGGTCTCTGGGGGTCTCTGGGGGTCTCTAGGTCTCTGGGGGTCACTAGGTCTCTGGGGGTCTGTAGGTCTCTGGGGGTCTCTGGGGGTCTCTGGGGGTCTCTAGGTCTCTGGGGGTCTCTAGGTCTCTGGGGGTCTAGGGGGGTCTCTGGGGGTCTCTGGGGGTCTCTAGGTCTCTGGGGGTCTCTAGGTCTCTGGGGGTCTAGGGGGGTCTCTGGGGGTCTCTGGGGGTCTCTAGGTCTCTGGGGGTCTAGGGGGGTCTCTGGGGGTCTGGGGGACTCACTGTAGGGACAGCCGTAGACCTCCAGTCTCAGTCCGATGCGTCCAGTCTGGTTCCAGTCGAGAGGAACCAGTCTCAGGAACCGAGCCACGGTCGACTGCTGCAGTTTGTTGTGGACGACGCTGTCGGCGTTTGAGTTCCCCACAAAACTCTGGACACACAAGAACACTCTGGACCTGGACCTGGACCTGGACCTGGTCCTGGTCCTGGTCCTGGACCTGGACCTGGACCTGGACCTGGTCCTGGACCTGGACCTGGACCTGGACCTGGTCCTGGTCCTGGACCTGGTCCTGGACCTGGACCTGGTCCTGGTCCTGGTCCTGGTCCTGACCCTGGTCCTGGTCCTGGTCCTGACCCTGGTCTTGGACTCACCGTGGCGCTGTCCTCCGGTCTCTGTTGTCTCCAGTTGTGTCCCGTGTCACTGAACATGAGACGGTAGGAGGACGTCCAGTCGGAGCTGCCGTAGCGTCCCTGTGTGGACACGGCTGAGACGGAGGTCCTCTGTCCCAGGTCCACCTCCAGCCACTGGGACTGATCTGAGGTCAGCGGGGACCAGCCTCCGGCTCCTGGACAGACAGGACTACTCAGTTTAAACTGGACACATGGAGAAATTAAATAAAAATAAGTAAATGTACTTGAACGATGTAAATGTATATTTATATAATATTTACATATATTGTTTAAATGCTTCTTTTTTACTGTGTTTTTAGATACTGTGATTTGATATTTATCTATTACATTTTTATTATTTTCTATCTTTCATTTTGTCTGAATATACACCTGTACGACTGAATATACACCTGTACGACTGAATATACACCTGTACAACTGAATATACACCTGAACAACTGAATATACACCTGTACGACTGAATATACACCTGTACGACTGAATATACACCTGAACAACTGAATATACACCTGAACAACTGAATATACACCTGAACAACTGAATATACACCTGTACGACTGAATATACACCTGTACGACTGAATATACACCTGTACGACTGAATATACACCTGTACAACTGAATATACACCTGTACAACTGAATATACACCTGTACGACTGAATATACACCTGTACGACTGAATATACACCTGTACAACTGAATATACACCTGTACGACTGAATATACACCTGTACGACTGAATATACACCTGTACGACTGAATATACACCTGAACAACTGAATATACACCTGAACAACTGAATATACACCTGAACAACTGAATATACACCTGTACGACTGAATATACACCTGTACGACTGAATATACACCTGTACGACTGAATATACACCTGTACAACTGAATATACACCTGTACGACTGAATATACACCTGTACAACTGAACTTAAACTGTACAATAATGTTCCTCCAGGTTTGATTGATTGATTGATTGATTGATTGTTTGATTGATTGATTGATTGATTGATTGTTTGATTGATTGATTGATTGTTTGATTGTTTGATTGATTGATTGATTGTTTGTTTGATTCATTGATTGATTGATTGTTTGATTGATTGTTTGATTGATTGATTGATTGATTGTTTGTTTGTTTGATTCATTGTTTGATTGATTGTTTGATTGTTTGTTTGATTGATTGTTTGATTGATTGTTTGATTGATTGATTGATTGATTGATTGTTTGATTGATTGTTTGAATGTTTGTTTGTTTGTTTGTTTGTTTGTTTGTTTGTTTGATTGATTGATTGTTTGATTGTTTGATTGATTGATTGTTTGTTTGTTTGATTGTTTGATTGTTTGATTGATTGATTGATTGTTTGATTGATTGTTTGATTGATTGATTGATTGATTGTTTGTTTGTTTGTTTGTTTGATTGATTGATTGTTTGTTTGTTTGATTGTTTGATTGTTTGATTGATTGATTGATTGATTGTTTGTCCTGGTCGTACCGTCCCGTCGGTTGAGTTTGGCGAACCCTGCTGAGTGGCTGTTGGACAGGTGTGAGGAGCTCCTGAAGGACGACGGAGGCAGACCTGAGGTCAGCGGGAGGTCACATGACTCTGTGGACCAATCACAGGACAGACCACATGATAACAGCAGTATGTCCATATATGGGCGGTACATCCTCGGGGTGCACCAGGGCTCCAGTCTGGGCCTCAGCCTCTTCTCTCTCCATCTTTAGTTTTAGAGAGAATTAGCAGATATTTCCTTCAAACAAACGGATGGAATTACATTTAAACAAAGGCAAAACTTTAACAAACTTTCACAACAAAAGCTCGTCACAAGTATCGACAGTTGTTGAAATAAGCAGCTTCTTAATAAAGTAAATCTGCACCTCCCTCCAAACAACTTTAAAAAGATAATTAACGACTCGATTATTGTAATTCTCTTTGGTCTTGAACAGTCCTCCCTTCACTCCCTAAAGTTTTCTGATTTAAAAACCTCTATACAGCTTTTTTTTTCCAGCAGAACCTAGACAAACATATGAACTTTGCATTTGTCACATCACAAGGATTAAGCTAAGGTAGAAAATCAGCAAGAAAACAAGGTCTGAGTGTTTTTAATGAGACAATGTTTTCTAAAGTTGTCCTTGACCCGACTCAGAGGACGACAGAGACACATCTGAGGCGCTGTCTGTGACCCCTCCTCGTCTCACGGAGGAGTCTGGATGGAGCCCAGTTCTGAGGAGCTCTGTGTCCCGTAGACTCTCCCACGACAGACAGGTATCAGGTGACGGACCAGACACTGAGCCGTTCAAAAGCCTTTTACATCAGAGAAAACACTGAGGTCTGGATCAGTGTCACCGGACCCCAGCCTCTTTGTCCAGTGTCAGGGTTTTCATTCTGCTCCAGGATCTGAATAAAACATCTGAGAACGACATGGACCTGAGGATCTGAGTCGGTCCATAAACCTGTAGAGAACTGTGAGGACCTCAGTAACAATAGAATACTGGATGTATATGTTTTACTATAAAGATATTCAGTTTGAAGTTTCTTTTACTTTGAAAGGCTCATATAAATTTGGGCTTTGACACTTATTTGGACAGAAAACCCAAGGACAGCAGAGATGTAGGTGGACACAACAATAAAGGTTTTCTTGATTTTCTTTATATTCATTACAAATATATTACTTTTGAGGTGATTTGAAGGAACACAGGATCCTTTCCTCTGATATTAGTCTGTCTGGAACAAGACGGGTATGAACTACAATGTACAGGTCTTAAACCATATTACTGTACTGTATTCACTGTATTCACTGTATTCACTGTATTTACTGTATTTATTGTTATATTACAGTAGGAACAGTTTACAGGGGCCAACAACAAGTCTGTAACTAATTAAAGTCAATATCACATCTACATTTAAGGTAAACTAAATGTTATTTCACAAACAACAAGTAAAAATACCAAAATATTTACAGTAAAATACACTGGACTCATTCTTTCACAACAATTAAAGTCAATACGAGGACAGTGAAAGTAACAGAAACGACCTGGACCCGGTTGTTTATGGTTTAAACAGGCCACAGACACAGTTATTATTTTATTATTTTGACCTGCCACTATTGAAAGAATATAGTTAATAATGTATGCGGCCCAGTGGTGTGTGTCTGCTCCGTCTTTTTCTTTATTAAAGCCACAAATATCAGCGAACACATTCTGAATCCACTCTTTCATTTTCTGAGTCGAGCCGTGAGCAGAATCCTGATTTTTAAAAGGATCATTTCTAAAGTAGCGCGAGCTGCTGGAGCTGTCACGGCTCCGTCAGACGTGGCCTCGAGGGGAAACGGGACACAAGTTAAAAGGCTTGTTATTCAAATCAAACTCTGCAGAAATAGAGCTGTAACAGACCGGCTTCAAGGAAACGGAAGGAACGGACGAAAAATGAGAAACAGAAGTTATTAAATCCAGCTCTAAACCAGGACTGTCTCCAACAAGAATCTCTCGTTAAATTAAGACATAAAGATATGATTTGGTGAATTTAAGGCGAGTATAAGAAGGTTCTAGTTTTACAGAAGGAGCCGACGGACTGGATTTAATTAAACACAGAAAAGGACATTGAAAATAAAGTTGATTTGATGAATTTAAGGCAATTATAAAAAGTGGACGACTGTATTCAGTGAAACGCAGGACACAGAATGGAATTATTGGTGCCTGACATAAAAACAGAATAAATAAAAACTCCTGCTTTTGTTTCTTGTCTTGCTCTCTGTAAATACAACTGTTTCCTCAAAGTTCAGCTCCTCTTTGCCCTTTTCATCAGGATTATCTCGAAGTCTTTTAAAAGAGAGTTAAATACGTTTGTTGTGAAAGTGATGAATCCACTCATAAATGAATCATAACGAAGGCTCTGAATCTGACAAACATTTACATATCACACTTTTTAACGACGTGTTGCAGAAATGACAAACAACAGTTAGATCCTGATCCGATAAACACGGAGCTGAGAGGAATGTTAATGGAGCTGTTTATGGTCTTCTTCATCAGAGCGGCCATTATCCACGACACATACGTGACATTAATGAGCAGAACAGAAGGGCGTTAGCTGAAATTATTATCACAATGAGCTCCATAAAAATAGTTTAACACCATCAGACTCTGTTTAACTCTAAAAGTATCTGCAGTGTGTCCAGTAAAAATATCACCAATAAAAGTTCATAGTCTTTAAATGATCTCTTTACTAAATTGTTGCAGTGTTTGGGGAAAACTGGGAGGAAAACCATCTGAAGACGAGGAGAAAAGAAAAATAAATCACAGAAAAGGCTGGTCTTTTAAACGCTTCACAAAGACATGAGAACGTCGCTCCGAACACACCTGAAGCTAACGGTCGCTACATAAAAAAACAACCATCCAGCATTTCATATTTTCTATTTATTATTTATTATTTAATTTTGTTTATTATATAGATTAACTTAATATAAAATCAATAACGGCTTGTTTTTGGGGGCGTTTTATTTAATTTTTTTCGGTAATTGGGAAACGGTTTGTTCTCTGATTTTAATTTTCAAGAATAAAATGATCCTGTGCCTCACAGACGTGCTACTGTTAAATCTTATCATCTGCAGTGAACTGATTGGTTTTGATGTTGGATTAAACCTTTATTTTGTGTTTGTCTTTGGGTTTATTGGTGCGTCCCATTGAAGCAGGTCAGTTTGTTAGTTATTGCAGTTATTTTATGTTTTTTATATTCTTGCTTTTCTGTTTGTATTGAGTTTCATATTTTGTTCAAAAAGTCAAATAAAGTCTTTTTGTCATGATTGATCCTTTGTCCTGTTGCCTCACAGAAAGTACACAGCCCCAAAACAAATCAACCTCTCATTTCTTTGTTGAGTTCAGGCCTTTCTTCTTCAAAAAAATAAAAAAAATAGTTTCAGTGTTTAAGATGTAATGATGTAAATCTTTTGGTTTTCACTGATGATTCTCACAAAGTTGGATTCAAGATAAACTGAAAGTGTTTTGTCTGTTAAATGAGAATAATATAAATATAGTAAGAGCTGCATGAGGCTGATGAGCTCAAGCAGAAATAGATTCAAACCTTTCAACAAAACAGAATAAAGCAGCCCTTGATCTGAGCCTCGTCGTGAGACAAAACCAAACTGCCACAAAGCTCCGTCTGAGAGCTCTGTCCCTGAAGCACACTTCCACAAAAGCTCAGTTCAAAAGCTTCCAGAGTAAAGCCGAGGTGAACTTCACTCATTGTTTTCTGAGCGACTGCTGCGGGCGACGCCGTTCACTCCAATAAAAACTAATCCAAGTTCTTTAAATCACTGCAGAACATCCGACTGTGAACGTCTTTAATGGAGAGCTTCATCTAAAACGGCTCCGAAAGTCATTTAGTTCTGTCAATCAAATAAAACAGGGACTGAATAAACACTTATGAAAGACAGAACTGCTTCAGCTGAAGATAACATGGCTCTGTTTAAATAAAGGAGAGTCCATGAGATCAAAACTGAAACCTGAAAACATGGATCTGAAGCTAAACCAGGCGATGGATCTACACAGAACAGGCTCCATTTACAGAACTGTTCGTCTGATTTTAGCCAAAGCATAACTTTTCCAGAAAACAAGGAGCCCTTCTCAAGTCAGAAGTCAGTGTTCTCTGTGTATCGTTTGGATTGGACCTTTTATCATATTATGTTCCTCTGTGGTTCTCAAACTGTGGTCCGGGCCCCCCTGGTGGTACGCTGTGCTGGGACTGGACGATCTCTGATAAATATAAAACGTATGACTGTGATTTCTGCTACAATTTTTCTATAAAACACTTTCCTGTTCCACTAAATGAAAGAAGCAGCAGTAAACAGAATTCATTTCAGAACATTCAAATAAAACTTAAAATATCATAGATCAGTATCGATGTAAAGATGGTGCTTGTTGTGAAGAGTGTACAGTAGATGATGTGTGATGCCCCCATGTGGCCATCTGTGGTAACTGCAACAACTAATCAGATTAATCAAACAACAATTGTCTAATTTAATAATGGCTCTCTCTCTGAGGTATTGACTCTGAGAGAAGAGGGTTCTTTAAGTGTCTCTAACCTGAGTCTGTGGCTTCGTCTGATTCAAATTTTGTAAAAATGAATGTGATTTTTTGTTGTATTCTCATCAGTTTTAACAGAAACAATACAAGACTTGTCTTTGTGAGTCGTCCATGTCCCACACATCGTAGAAATGATGTTTATTTTCAGCCGTGCTCTGGAGAAAAGCCTGAAGACTGTGGACAGTTCTTCTTCTGCGTCGGGTCCAGATTATCTTTGGTTTTTGCAGAAACGCTCGCTGCTGCTGAAGATAAGACCTGTGCCTCAAATGAAACCTCAGCGGTTTATCTCTGTTCAGATAAGCCCCCTCCTCAGACCACAGCCTCCCACTGGACCCACAAACACTACCCACAATGCATCTGGGCAGTAAATACATTAAAACACTGTGTAAAAGCATTAGATCAATATCATATCATTAAACGTATAACGTGACCAGTTTTGGGAAAAGCCTCATTATTTATTCATGTCGTGTCTGTTTCAGTCGAACACAGACTCTCTCTGAAAACTACAATCTCTGAAACTTTTTAGAAACGGACCTGATCTGTTCAGTTATTCACGTTCCACTCGACACAGAAAAGACCAGGTCTCTGGGGGCTTCAGAAAGGCTGGAAAAATTAATTCATGTGTTCATTTGAGTAAAATCCAGCAGCTCTCATGATCACTAAAGCCCTTTTCACACATGAATGAATGGATGGATTCACAAATAAATGAATGATTTATTGCATAAACGAGTGAATGAATGAGCGAATAAATGGGTGTATATATGAATGAATTAGGAAATTAATGAGTTATTGCATGAATGAGTGAGTGAGTGAATAAAATGGTTATATATGTGAATGAATGAATGACAGAATGAGTAAGTGAATAAATAAGTGAGTGAATCAATGACTGAGTGAATGAACAAATTAATGAATGACTGAATTGATGGATTCACAAATAAATGAATGAGTTATTGCATAAATGAGTTAAAGAACGAATGTATGAATGAGTGAATAAATGGGTATATATATGAATGAATGAAGAAATGATTAAGTTATTGCATAAATGAGTGAACAAATGAATAAATGGATGTATATGTGAATGAATGAATGAATGAATGGAGAAAAACCTTCCTTGCAGCTGGAAGAAAATGCAAATTCTTCAAGTGAAACTGAGAAAAATGTAGTATTTTCTTTACAAAAAAACAGGTTTTTACAGAAACAGAAGAAGACCATTCACTTAGAGCAGAGAACGTTCTCAGTAGAACTCTGTTCCTTTAACGTCTCATTGAGCTTGAACGCAGCTGCTGCCTTTAATATCCTCAGAGTTAATCTCATTCTGGCTCATAACCACTTCATCAGCCTTTTATTCTCTGAGCTCACTTTCTCTGAATCACCGAGCGTTACGGCTTCAACAGATAAAAGAATAAAAGTTCATATCAAAACCAGGAGAAGGTTCCCACTCTTTATAAAAAAACAGACTTTTACTGAAAGTTTAGGATCCTGAAATACTGTTTTAACTAAATGAGAAAAGTGAATAGATGTAAACTCCATTCAGCCTGCAGCACCTCTGTCATTTACTCCAACTGGTGTTAAACCTCTCCAGCAACAACATGAAGGTAAAAGGCACCTGGACCCTCTCAGCACCGAAGAGGGTTATTTTAATCATAAATCTCTGTATTTTCTCGTCACTGTTTAAAGGACTTCTTTTTCTTTTTTCTCAGATGCAGCGACCTGTTTTCCGTCGGTTCATTAAAGTTTCATCTGCTGCTGTTTCCTCTCGAGGCTCACTATTCGTCCTCGCTGCTCTGATGTGTTTTGTACGAGCTGTTCTCACTTTATATTCCTTTAAAGAAACCTTTTTAATCACTATTTAGTCTCATTAATGCTTTCCTGGAATTATTTTCTGTTTCAGTTTAAAATCCTTTCTGCAAAATACAGCTGCCTCATAATTTAAATCTCCAGTCCCTGATGTTCTTTTTGTCTCTGTCTCAGACTCTCCTCCAAAATCAGTCTAGGGACCTCTCCTGCTTCTCTTTTATTAAAAAATAAAACCAGACCAGTTTTTCCTCCAAAATACTAATCCATTTGACCAAACTGAAGTTTAGAGTTTAGCGTTAGCTTAGCTGTGACTTCAGCGTCAGGACGACAATTATCTCCTCCTCGTTAAACATTACGTGATTGAATTGACAGTATTTATCTGTGTTTTACGTTGTCTCCTTTTTCTCTGTTGATGTTTGTCTTTTTTCCAGTGTTTCTCTGTTTTATCTACAGCGTTACTTCCTTATTGTCGTCAGTGTCGACCAATGGGAGCGCTCCTTTTTCCTGAAGCTGGCTGTGATTGGACAAAGCTTCCGTTCAGGACTGAAACTTCTCATCTATTAAAATCCCTGATAGTAATAAAGTCTAGATGTCTTCTTAAACTTTAGCTGCGACACAGGATTAGCCGCTACAACCTTTATCCGTTTACATCAGGAAAACTACCCACAACGAAGCTCCATCTCAGTTAAAGTTTGGACCAGGTTATTGTGACTCACATCTTGATATTATTATTATGATTATTATTATGATTATTATTATTATTATTATTATTATTATTATCTATAGAACATTTGCTCATGTCTCCAGTTTTAGACCCACTCTGTAAATCTGCCGCTCGGACAAACACAGAGAACCGCTGAGACTGCAGCACACGACGGAAATGTGCAACACGGCATTTTCTGAAGATAAGCAGCGATAATGGTTTCTAATATTCACACAAACACTTTCTGTTAAAGCTGCAGTTGTTGTAATGCTTCAGTTTAAACGACGTGGGCGGCTTTGTGATGTTCAATAGAAATGGATGTATTTAACTGATAAAACCAGGTCTGAACCAGGTCTAAACCAGGTCTGAACCAGGTCTGAACCAGGTCTGATCCAGGTCTGATCCAGGTCTGAACCAGGTCTGAACCAGGTCTAAACCAGGTCTGAACCAGGTCTGAACCCGCCCCGGCCCCCCGCCCCGGGGGGGGGCGGGGGGCCCCCCCGGGGGGGGGGGGGGGGGGGGGGGCCCGGGGGGGCCCCCGGGGGGGGGGGGGGGGGGGGGGGGGCCCGGGGGGCGCGGGGGGGGGGGGGGAAGGTCTAAACCAGGTCTGAACCAGGTCTGAACCAGGTCTGAACCAGGTCTGACCCAGGTCTGAACCAGGTCTGAACCAGGTCTGAACCAGGTCTGACCCAGGTCTGAACCAGGTCTGAACCAGGTCTGAACCAGGACTAAACGAGGACTAAACCAGATCTAAACCAGGTCTAAACCAGGACTGAATCAGGTCTGAACCAGGACTAAACGAGGACTAAACCAGATCTAAACCAGGTCTGAACCAGATCTAAACCAGGTCTGAACCAGGACTAAACCAGGACTAAACCAGGACTAAACCAGGTCTAAACCAGGACTAAACCAGGACTAAACCAGGTCTAAACCAGGACTAAAACATGAGAAAAATATTTGTTTCATTAAAGAGGTTTTCACTGAACTTTTACATCTTCGTTTTTGTCCAAACAAAGCCACAAAGGTTTTACAAACTGAGCCACAACTGCGACAAAAGAGGCTTCAATCAGTTCAAAACACTTTCTCTCCATGAACCACGGACTATAACTAGATCAGACTTAAACTAGATCAGACTGAGACTAGATCAGACTTAAACTAGATCAGACTGAGACTAGATCAGACTTAAACTAGATCAGACTTAAACTAGATCAGACTTAAACTAGATCAGACTTAAACTAGATCAGACTTAAACTAGATCAGACTTAAACTAGATCAGACTTAAACTAGATCAGACTGAGACTAGATCAGACCTAAACTAGATCAGACTGAGACTAGATCAGACTTAAACTAGATCAGACTGAGACTAGATCAGACTTAAACTAGATCAGACTGAGACTAGATCAGACTTAAACTAGATCAGACTGAGACTAGATCAGACTTAAACTAGATCAGACTGAGACTAGATCAGACTGAGACTAGATCTGTAACAGAACTGTCCGCGGCTCAAAGAGGAGCAGGTTCAGTAAAAAGAGCTTCAGACCCAACACAGCGCTTCATCCACGGTCTCTCACCTTCCGCGGAGCTCCCTCTCGAGCCGCACAAGACCAGGACCAGAACCAGGACCAGAGCCATAATCCACGGCACGCGTTTAGTCCGCCGCTCTCTGCCGCTCCGTGCCGCTCTCTGCCGCTGCGTCCTGCCTCACTGCTCCGCTCGGACTGACGGGAGCGCGCACAGGAGCGGGCTTTAGACGCGCACAGACCCCTCCCACAGACCCTGACCCACGCTCCTCTGCAGCAGCATCCACGCGTTCACAGAAAAAGTCAAGGATCCAGAAAATAAATGTGGAAAAAAAGCAGATATGACTAAAATAAATGCAGCAGCTCATATTTAAACATGAAACCACTTTACACCAGCTCTTTCTGCAGCTGCTGAGGGTCTGTTCCTGTAGGGGACAGTGTGAGGGTCTGCTCCTGTAGGGGGCGCTGTGAGGGTCTGCTCCTGTAGGGGGCGCTGTGAGGGTCTGTTCCTGTAGGGGGCGCTGTGAGGGTCTGTTCCTGTAGGGGGCGCTGTGAGGGTCTGCTCCTGTAGGGGCGCTGTGAGGGTCTGTTCCTGTAGGGGGCGCTGTGAGGGTCTGTTCCTGTAGGGGGCGCTGTGAGGGTCTGTTCCTGTAGGGGGCGCTGTGAGGGTCTGCTCCTGTAGGGGCGCTGTGAGGGTCTGTTCCTGTAGGGGGCAGTGTGGAGAAGGTGGAGCTAAACTCTGCTGATTGGACGAGAGATAACGCTGTCTGGAGAAAATGACAAGTAAAATAAATAAACTTGTTTTTGGGATAAACCTCAATTTCTTAATGTGTTGATGATGAAAATAACATCAACAGAATCTCACCTGAGTTTCAGAGCTGTTCAAAAACACGTTTTCCCGAGTTCCTGAGGAGCACCTGAATGCACCATAAAGTCTGGAGAAAACATTCTGATTCTGAGTGTTTTGATTCGACTGAAGATCGACAGAAAAGATGTGGAAGACTTTGAATGAAAACACCAAAACCCAGAGAGACATGGCTGCTCCCAGATACTTCCCCTCGATCCACGACAACACGCCACAAAACCGGACTCTGTGGACCTTCCCGAACCCGAGACCCAGACGGAGCGGGCCCCGGGGCCCGTCCTGGTCCAGAGCGGGTCCACTGAAGGCTCCGGACTACAGCCCCGTGGACGCCTTCAGCGGGGCCCCCCGGGCGGACGGGGCGGACCCCTTCAGCGGGGCCCCCCGGGCGGACGGGGCGGACCCCTTCAGCGGGGCCCCCCGGGCGGACGGGGCGGACCCCTTCAGCGGGGCCCCCCGGGCAGACGGGGCGGACCCCTGGAGCGAGGACCAGGAGATCCTGGAGCTCTGCATGAGGCTGAAGGAGCTGGAGCTGCTGCAGATGATGGGAGAGACACCGGGCCTGCCTCCGAGTGAGACCACACCACAACCACACACATGTACACACACACACACTCACACACACTCACACACACCACAACCACACACATGTACACACACACACTCACTCACACACACCACAACCACACACACCACAACCACACACACACATGTACACTCACACACACACTCACACACACACACACACACCACAACCACACACATGTACACTCACACACACACACACACTCACACACAAACACACACATGTACACACACACACACTCACACACACTCACACACACCACAACCACACACATGTACACACACACACTCACACACACCACAACCACACACACCACAACCACACACACACATGTACACTCACACACACACTCACACACACACACACACACACACCACAACCACACACATGTACACTCACACACACACACACACTCACACACAAACACACACATGTACACTCACACACACACACACACACACACACAAACACACACAACAATATACAGCTTAACAGATGAAATCATTTAATCAATTTACAAACTGCTCAGAGCAGACTCTGTTGGATCCACTTCCAGGATCCATCTTGTTCCTGAGTTAAATCAGTGTCTGATCTTTGAGCAGAAGAGAGTTCCATGTGAACGTCAAACCTGAAACTGTGACTGTACTGTTGAATAAAACTGAGTCAGACTCCATCAGGAGCCAGGTCTAGTCCAGGATTCAGACCTGGAGCTGGACTGAGCACAAAAACAGATACTGCTCTAAACTCAGATCAAATACAAACAACAAATAAATACCTTAAACATGTGTTGATCAAATGGGTTTTGGTGAAGTTTTACAGAAGTCTGTCCTGTTTCAAGGGTTAGGGTTAAACCAATCAAACTGAATGTTAGGTCGTAGTTTCAACCTCAGCGGCTGCTCTGTGTTGATCTGGTCCTTCTGTTTCAGACAGATTTGTGAGGAACATCTCGTGGAACAGAGTCAAAGACAAGAGGAAGAGGCCGGACGACGTGTGTCTGAAGAAAAAACAGACCAACGTCTGAGCGAATAAACTCAACACAATGAGTCTGTGTTTACTGTTGATTCAACCGGGCCTTACTTTAAATGTGTGAGCTGTGTTTCCCGTCGGAGAACAGTCGGCTGAACATTCACTGGATTTATCAGAAAAAGGGTTTGGATGGATCCGAGGTAAAAGACGGAGCAGAAACCTCAGCGGGACGAGGCGATAACGAAGTCCTGCTGTGACCCAAACTAAACCCTGTGGAGAGCAGCTCAGCGGGAGGCACAGAAAACTGAGGCTGAGAGAGGCACCTGAATGCACCGCTGCTGTTTAACGCTGCCTTCAGGTGCTCCTCAGGTGGTTCACGGTGTCTTCATGTCCTTTCAATAAAAAAATAAAAAAAACCCAAAACAGAATATTACTATTAAAAAACCTTATTAATAAGTAAAAATACTTATTCTGATGATGATTAGGATGTAGACCAAGATTTAACTTCATCTGAACTGTCCCTAAACTAGAGACGAAATCAATTACAGAAAACATATCAACCAGAAACAGACAATGTCGTTATGTATTAGTGAATAAAAAGTTTAAAAAGTTGTGTAAATACGAGACTGTGACCTGTCGATGTGACGCTAACGTTAGCAACAGAGATTTATCAGAAACTTTCCAAAAAGAAAACAGATTAGAACAAAAATAAGTTCTTTTTTTGCTGAAATTAGTCCCATTTTATGCCTCTCTCTGTCAGCCGTGGTGCATGCTGGGAGTTTATCTGACCCCTTGCCAGACCAGACCAGACCACACCAGACCAGACCAGACCAGAACGCTCGCTGGACCAGGACTTATCGATGGAACTAAATGAAGCTATAAATGTGAACCCACTCTAAACCAACACCTGAGTTATTAAACCTGGGGCTGTCTCTGAACTCTGTGAGACTTCAGTGAAATAAATCGTACTAATAACGTGTTTTCTTGTGGATTGTTGCAGGTTTGTGTCTCAGAGAAGCGTCTGGATGAGGCTCAGGTTTAGATAACGTCACTGATTTACACAGAAACACTTTAATAATAATTGACTCTAAATACGTTTCACAGAAGCTCAGTCTCTGACTCGTTTCATTCAAACCTGTTGTGTTCAGTTAAAGATAATTCACAAAGCATCTTGGTCTATTCTGAGTCATGTGACCATCGCTGCTCACTACTTTTACTGATGCATTGTGGGAAACTTTGAGACAGTCTCTAACCATCAGACTCAACACAAAATGGCGTAAACACCGTATACTGCTCCATAGAGGGACTCGTGTGTGTCTAGAGACTGAAACGTAGTGTAACACATGTTTCCCACAATGCATCAGTCAGTTTTATTCATTATTGTCATTATTCAGAGAAACTAAATGAATCATTCTTGTTTTAAAGTGTTGCATCTTTCCCAGAAGCACATTTAAACTTATTTATCCATACTTTCTCTTGTAAACATTAAATCCATGTGAATGATTAAACCTGTGTTTTTTTACAGTGCAGCTCTGAAGGAGGCGCTGAGCCGGAGCTGGTGAAGTAGTGGTCACCGTGGAAACGGCCAGAGCAGCCAATGGGACGAGCTGAAGGAGGACGGGACGATGGCTCCGGACCAGAGTGAAGCTGAAGAGAAAACACACAGAGCTGGACCTTTACTGACATTTGGTTTAAACAAAGACATTCTACATTTCAAGGGTTTTTATTGATTTCTCTTTTTTGTTGGTTGTTTTTTAAAGATTGGTTTATTTCTACAACAAATTACTGCAGACTTGGATTTTTTTTTGGACCATTTCTTTAGGCCCAGTCCCAATGCTCTATGACTTGCCCCTTTCTCAGTCCTACCCCTTGTTCCTCCAAATGAAGGGGTCAGGGGTCAGACTGTGATTAAACCCCCCACTGCAGCTGTAGAAACATGATGTATAATAAGATCTATAATAATATAAGGCCTGTCAAATATATCATAATATAAATTCCCTGACGTAACATTTTTATATTTAGAGAGATTATAATGTATCATAAGTATGAGTATTTTTGTGAGTATTTAGACTTGAGTCTGAACCAACACAAAAACCAACAGGACTGTTCTTTTACCACAGACCAGTTTAAATCGACCAAAAACACACAGCAGTGTTAAACATTAGTGAAAAAAAGTTTAAAAAGTTTCTGTAAATACGAGACTGTGAGCTGTCGATGTGACGTTAAGAAACACAGATTTAACGAGAAAATGGATCAGAACAAATTATTTTATATTTTATTTAATTATTAACAATATTAGTCACATTATGCCTCTCTCTCTCAGCCGAAGACTTGTTCTGTAAGTGTTTTCTACTTCAATCAATAAATATTCTACAAACAGACATTCACAAAAAAAGAAGACAACAGATGGATTCAGCAGGATTTTGTCCAATCACAGCTCACTTCTGGAAAAAGGAGGGCTCCCATTGGTCGACACTGATGCCAATAAGGAAGTAACAGCTGCTGATCTGAACCGAAGACCAGTGAAAACCTGAGGAGCTGGAGTTCTCAGAGACAGCTCAGACTCTTCAGGATTAATCAGGGCTGTATCTGAGGACATTAAACCCAAGAATATGTTAAATTAATTAAGGATCGACAAAAACACCTCGCTCTTTCCACTCGTGTAATTACCGCCGCTGCTCGGGTTTAATGAACTTCTCCGAGAATTAATGAGTACAACATCAGAGCTGAAAATGAGAGCGCGGCCCTCGTTAGAGAAGCTGGAGGCGTCTCGGGAGAAGCTTTAGGCTCGGGCCGTGTTCTATAGAAACCAGACACTTTTAAAGAACTTGTTTGTGGATGGTTCTTGACATAAACAGGTCCCTCTCTGCGTCGCGTTCATTAAAGCTCCAGTCCCTGATGTTCTTTCTTGTCCCTGTCTCAGACTCTCCTCCAAAATCAGTCTAGAGACCTCTCCTGCTTCTCTTTTATTAAAAAATAAAACCAGACCAGTTTTTCCTCCAAAATACTAATCCATTTGACCAAACTGAAGTTTAGAGTTTAGCGTTAGCTTAGCTGTGACTTCAGCGTCAGGACGACAATTATCTCCTCCTCGTTAAACATTACGTGATTGAATTGACAGTATTTATCTGTGTTTTACGTTGCCTCCCTTTTCTCTGTTGATGCTTTTCTTTTTTCAGCTGTTTCTCTGTTAAAAGACATCTTCACTGTATTAAAGATGGAGCTTTATTATAAGCATCTCCCAATTTAACCCATTTTAATCCAGATTCAAAAATAATACAAGTTGCATGCAGTCAGTTCATAAAGAAATATACCGGCCTCATATGTCGCTGTAAGTTCATTTTATTCGACTGGAGTTATTAATTACACAAACATGTTTATTTTGACTCAGAGACTATTGAACCGTTCCATTATTTACTCGATATCTTCTGTTCTCTGCATCGATCGCGCTGGTTTTACAGGAACGCATGGATTTGAACAGATCCAGCACAATAATAATGTAAATATAGCTCAGGTAGTGCGGTAAAAAACAACAAACTGTATTATTAATTATTGTAAATATAGAATAAGACTTAGACAAAGACAGTCCACGGTGAGCTCTGTGTTCTCAGCGGAAATAGAGCCCACTTCGTTTCATTAAAAGTCTCATTAAAGTCACTGACGGAGGGTTTCATTAAAGCTCAAATTAGCAGTTTTCATTTAGGCTCATTATTAAAATCATTAATAAAAGCTGTTAATCAAATCTGCAGGACTCAGAATGGTCACAGAGTGAAATAAAGTATTAAATATAAAAGTGTGACTGGTGCTTTGTAGAAATCTGAATTTGTTAAAAGATATAATTACAGCTCAATTAAGTTACACTCCATTAGTTTTATTTATTTTGATGTAAATACCAAAACCTTCTTCACATATCACATACTCAGGGCAAAAAACACTATATCTTTTATTTATTTATTGCTGTTTGTGAGAGGAAAACCATTTAAAGCATCAGTGTGTACAGTGAGAATAACACACACATTACACAGTTCACAGATTATTGAGAGTAACCTGAGCCTGAGCCATAAAACCAGATAAACCCATTACTACGTCGGTCTCACACAAAGACTCCATTCTTTATGTATTTATAGCATTTCTTTATTTAAACCGAGTGATCATTAGTATTGAGGGTGATTCTGCAGTGATCGTGGCTCATGAAAGAAAAACAAAACAGATTTATTTGGGATTATCAAAGAGCATCAAAATGAATTTCTGGGAAAAAAAGGCACGTTTCACAATATTTTTATTTAATTAAAAGTGTCCTTAAATGTGTTGTTTACACTGAAGGTGAGTTTTTCAACATTTAACTCAATTTAGCTTCTAATGACAAAATAATATGAACTTAATAATTCCCCAACAGAAAATGTTAGTTCTAATAGAATTTATAGAGTGGTGTATTTTTCCTCAGGGTCAGTGTCATTCCATCATTAACAGTAGAACCATCTTGGTTCAGTGAGAGCTGTTCTTGGTTCTCGACCTTTAGATCCACGTCTGGAGCTGTTTAACGTATTCTGTTTGTGTCTGACCTTTAACGACACTCGAAGGGTTTCAACAAAAGAGACTCGGAGCTGGGCTCAGGTTCAGAAAGAAACCACTGCATCAGATTCATCATCGAGGCTTTGGATCTGAGCAGAAAACACTGGCTTTAGTCCCAGGATTAGTATTATTATTATATTCAATATCATATTTATTATTTACAATATCATATATATTATATTCAATATTATATTCAATATTATATACAATAGGACTAAATCAGGTCTAAACCAGGACTAAACCCAGTCTAAACCAGGTCTAAACCAGGACTAAACCAGGTCTGAACCAGGTCTAAACCAGGTCTAAACCAGGACTAAACCAGGTCTGAACCAGGACTAAACCAGGACTAAACCAGGTCTAACCCCGGACTAAACCAGGTCTAAACCAGGTCTAAACCAGGTCTAAACCAGGTCTAAACCAGGACTAAACCAGGTCTAAACCAGGTCTAACCCCGGACTAAACCAGGTCTAAACCAGGTCTAAACCAGGTCTAAACCAGGTCTAAACCAGGACTAAACCAGGACTAAACCAGGACTAAACCAGGTCTGAACCAGGTCTAAACCAGGTCTAAACCAGGACTAAACCAGGTCTAAACCAGGTCTAAACCAGGACTAAACCAGGACTAAACCAGGACTAAACCAGGTCTAAACCAGGTCTGAACCAGGTCTGAACCAGGTCTAAACCAGGACTAAACCAGGACTAAACCAGGACTAAACCAGGACTAAACCAGGTCTAACCCCGGACTCTTAAGGCTCAGATCCAGCTGAAGTGAGGGGCCTCAGAGAGAAGCCCCCGTCGTCAGTGAAGGATCCAGCCCTGAACATCATTTTAAAGAAAAGCAGGATTAAGCTGCACTGACTTCCTGTTTACTCCAGAACAACTGGTCCTGGTGAGACCCCAGACCCCAGACCCCAGACCCGCTGGAACCGGCTCAATAAGACCCTTCCAAAGGCTGGCCCCTGATGAAAGGGTCCGGGGAGTGGGCTGAGGACTGGTGTGGAAATGATTCAGACAGATGGGACTCGTCAAACACAACTACACTGTAAAAAACGTTTTCTAGGTTTTAGATGGATTCTAGCAGGTTTTAGTTGGATTTGAACAGGTTTTAGTTGGATTTGAACAGGTTTTAGTTGGATTTGAACAGGTTTTAGTTGGATTTGAACAGGGTTTAGTTGGATTTGAACAGGTTTTAGTTGGATTTGAACAGGTTTTAGTTGGATTTGAACAGGCTGGATTGAATCTCTTCTGTTACAGACAAATTAAACTCTGCTTCATTTAAACTGAGAACAGAACAGTGCCTCTGCGGCTCCTGTGGGATCAGACCAGGTCCAGGTCCAGGTCCAGGTACGGTCCAGGTCCAGTCCAGGTCCAGTCCAGGTCCGGTCCAGGTCCGGTCCAGGTCCAGGTCCAGTCCAGGGCCCCGTCCAGGTCCGGTCCAGGTCCAGGTCCTGGTCCGGTCCAGGTCCAGGTCCGGTCCAGTCCAGGTCCGGTCCAGGTCCAGGTCCAGGTCCAGGTCCAGGTCAGGTCCAGGTCCAGTCCAGGTCCAGTCCAGGTCCTGGTCCGGTCCAGGTCCAGGTCCAGTCCGGTCCGGTCCAGGTCCGATCCAGGTCCAGATCCGGTCCAGGTCTTTATTCATGTTCATGTGGTTCCTGCTCGAGGCAAAGTCAGCCGCCAATAAAAAACAGAACAATTCATCGTAAAGAACTGAGCGGAGAAATTAAAAATTAAAAAGAGACAGGTGCGACTTCCTGAAAAACAGCTGAAGACATCTGCTGAAAGTGAAAATCAGAGCAGCAGCAGAAATCAGGAGCGGTCTACGTTTATACAGTTTATCAAACAGCTTCATGTTTACTCTGTCGGCTTCAAAAGGGTTTAAAAAGTTTACTTTCAGTCACTTTTAGAGTCAGATCCTCGTGTCATCTTTTTCCAAGTCCCTCATTGTTTTCAATAAACCATTATAATTCCTGAAGCTGAAACCTTTCCCTGAAACTTACCAACAGTTCAGTCTGAAGAGTCTAGTTCATCTCATTCTCAGGAGAACTTCAGTGTTGAGTCTCTGCAAAAAAAACCGACGATGAACGTATGTTGTTTTTAAATGTTTTCAGGACGAACCGGGTCTGAGCCTTTCCAGAGACGCTGTGTTCGCTGCAGATAAAACCCAGAGCTGACGCCTCGATCCTGCAGAGACCAACGCTTCCGACACGTTATCTGCAGCAAACAGTCACCGTTACACCACAACAGAGCCATTTCTGCACATTTACATGAATTACAACAAGAGCGTGTGAATAATCTCACACGAACACGGCTCACATTGTTCTGAGCCCGAGTTAAACCTGGAAAATCTGCACATTTCTGTCAAAGCTCAGTCTCAGTGCGGTTTAGGTTTGGCAGGTCCTGCTGCTCCGATAGACACATGCTCTCTTCAAAAAACATCAGAATAAGGACAATTCACAGGTTTATTGACTTTTTACTGACAAATTATTTACAAATCTGTCAGTAATTAATCACATTTAATCTCACAACTCAACTAGAAACACACTCAATCTAATTTATTCAGAATCATTTAACTTTGTCAGACTTATGTAGAGCAAGGAAGTTGTTATATGTTTTACTCATAAAAGTATTAATTTTGGATTGTTCACTGACAGTCGAGTCTTTGAATGCAACATTGATTCCACAAATAACTAGAGATGATGAAACCTTTATTAAATACAGTAAATATAATAAAGAGTAGGCCACGGATTAGAATTGTTTCACTTCATCAAAGCTATTCTCACAGTACATTTCTATTATTTAGATGAATTACTTTATTGTCATCAAGGAACTTCCTGTAAAATAAAGGTTAAATGAATAAAATAAAAACACTTGAAAAGGTCAAATGATTAAAAAGCCTTTATTAAAGCATGGATACAGTATTTGTCACAGAGTCACATTAATAAGAATAATTACAGATTATGTAACTTCATCATGAGAGGACTTTGTGGGAGTTTTTTGGATTTACACTAAAAGTTGTCACTGGGAGACTTCGTAGATATATTTAAATCTATAATACGCCAAATATTAATACGCCATTTTGTTTGTTTTTTTTGTCTCATTTCCAGCTTTTTTTATTTAAACAAAAGTAAAACTGGACCAGTTTTTATCTTTGTAGTTTCTCGTTGTAGACTGTAGTGATCCTGTAATTATCTCTGTCTCATTAAACACTGAAGCATCACCAACATTTATCCATGTTTCATTTGCTGCTGTTTCTCTATTTTTATCTTTTTTGAGCTGTTTCTCTGTAAAATAAGACGTATTTCCAACAGAATAACCCATTTCCTTGGTTTATTTCCTTGTTCCTTCGTTCATCAGTGTGGACCAGATGATTTCAGATGATTCCTGTTACAATAAGCTTTAGGAGATTACACTGAAAAACTAAATGCAACATAAAAAAATAACCTGGTAATCCCCTTATACTACTATTAATGGAGTCCTCTTTGCAAAAGTTGGACACTCCCAGATAATATTACATAATGCCCCCAACATGATACACACCATTACACTGAAGCTGAATTATATATTTATCTTGTGTGTAAATATGTCCAAATAAAACTGAGTATTGTGATTACACTAATACATCTGTTACATTATATATCGACAAAAAACCTGCAAAAGCATTCACTTAATTCAAATGTTCAGATGTTTCTGTAAATATATCTTTGGTTAAAGTAAAACTCATCCAGAAACAGTGGCTCTTCGTCCCTTGTCACTGAATATGAGACAGAAAGGTTACAGCGATGATGAAAACATCAGCAACATTTAAGAGCCTGTTCACAGATGTCCCGAGACCCCGGCCCGTGTCCCACAATCCCCGGCTCCTGTGTCCGTTAGCTTCAAGTTTGTTCTGTCATAATTAACCCTTGTGGCTCCATTAAAATGAACACACACTCTTTACCCTCAGGCCCAAAACGGTTCTTCTCATAAAAGTGTCATAAAAATGTAATATATAAATATTTTTTTTCACTTTCACTGCATCAGATCTTTTCAACAACTTCAGACCTAACCACAGACTTACAGTTTTTATAATTAGGCCCGAGCCAGCCCAGCAGGCAAGGGCCTATTGAGATCGCTAAGCAGTGCGCGAAGTTACCAGGTCAATTTATTTTTACCACAAACAGGTACTTTTTTACATAATAGTTGAGGTTGGGTAATTTGTCTTTAGCTTGTGCTTGATTAATTTTACTCACTGGATTGAGTTAGGCCATAAATTCGTCTCCGTTGTCCAGTTTTTCCATTGTTTCAGCAGTTTTCTTCATTTTGTTGAGGGACTCCACTCGTTCTTTCCATCCCAGTTGGCGCTGATTTTTCTCTTCCTCGATGAGTAAGTCGATGTAATCTGGAGCCGACAGTGGATTTGGCTTCAGGGCAATCTCTTTCAGTCGGTTTATACAGTTTGAAGCCGTCTTTATCATATTCTTGACTTGTTTCTTGAATTCATTATATTGTGTTTTGAGTGTTGAAATGAAACCCTCCACTGTTTGTTTCTCTTCTTTCCCTTTCATCCACTTTTGTTTTAGCTCGTCCACTGTCTTCTTCTCAGTCACTTGCTTGTATTCCCATCTGTATTTCTGATTATAATGTTTCCTCCAGTGACATTTGCCGGGACACGCAGTGCAGTATCCATCTGAACCCATTGCACAGCAGTGTTGTTTATCGTCATCATCTGCGTAGGAACATGGATAGTGACAGGTGAAACTACAGTCCTGGCAGTTGGTGATGTACCTCCCAGTCCCAGAAATATCCTCCTGAAAAGGCTTGATGACAGTGATTTTAACCTCAAAGTCCTTATTTCTCTCAATCTCAGCCTCATGCTTCTTAACTTGTTCAGATGTCTCGTTTATCTCCTCAAGCTTTGCTAATCCTATCTTCACCTGTTTTTCCAAAACTTCCACTGAATTCTCGAGTTGTTTTCTTTCTCTGAGGACTTCTTTGGTCAAAGTCAGGCTCTTAGGCTCAGTTTGTTCTAAAGCGTCAAAAAAACTCCTCATACTAGCGTTTCCCATGTTCCAGAACATCTGATCAAAACTCATTGCAGAAGCCTGGTTCTGAGCGAACAGGGCAGAGTTGTTGAATTTGAAGTGAGCGGGCAGGCCGTCCTCAGTTCTTGGACATGGTACTCCCGCTTCTTTGATTGCCTCTAGAACCGGAGGCAGCTGGCCGTCTGCAAACGTCACCAGAATCCTGATGTTCTCAGCCACATCGTGACCAAAGATGGAGAGCACAGAGTCAAACACATAGCGCTGTGTTGCAGTGAGTCGTGCTAAAGGAGAATGGGCCACGAAGCAGACAGCGTGGATATCACTGACCCCAAAGTCTTCAGTGAAGAGGTTACGGACCTGCTCCGTGATCTCTTGGTCTCTTTGGATGCCTCTTGTGTCTCCAAAGCCTGGAGTATCTACAATGGTCAGTGAGTAGTCGATCTGGAATCCATCCTGGTGGTTTATTTTGTAAACTGTGACCTCAGAAGTCTGACTGTGTGTTTGGGATTTCTCTTCTTCTACAACAAGTTTAAACCGATATGAGTCGCTCCATTGGACGCCCAAGATGTAGTTGATCATGTAGTTGATGAGAGTGGACTTCCCTGCTCCTGTCGCTCCCATAACCATTATGGTGCAGTTTCTCTTTACAGAGTCTTGACCATAAATGAGCCGTCTGCACCCAGAGATGTTTAGCTGATCATCATTCAGTGGAATTTTTAATATTTGCAGAGAGCTTTTTGTTTCAAGAACTTTACTGATTTTTCTGACATCTTCAGTGACACGTCTGGGTCCTTCTGGTTCAGGTAAAGTAGAGGCACTGAGTTGAGCAGCGGGTCCATGACCTTCTGCTGTGACGGCTCTGACCCTGAAGATGTACTTTGTGTTAGGACTCAGACCAGTCACTGTGACTTCATCAGCTTTGGACTCAGTCTTTTGGAGCCATTGGTCCTCTCCACTGACACAGTACTCCACTCTGTAACGAGTGACGGCCTCAGCTCCAGATTTAGGAGCAGAGATCTTCAGTGTCACACTGTTGTGTTTCATGTCACCCTCAGTTACTTTCTCAGGTTTTGAAGGTGGCTCAAAGTTGTCATTGACCTGAAATCCATTTTCATAAAAATAGATGGTTGACCCTTTGTGATTTTCATCCGTTGAACCCACTGCCAGGAACCTCATGTCCTCGTCCTGGTTGGCCTCTGCAAAATCACTGAAAAGCTTTGCTTTGTGTCTCATTGCGTTGCACACATCTTTTGAAGCGTACCACTGTGTCTTCTCAGCGTCCTGAACCCGTGGACCAGGCTCGTCTGATTCAACACCTTTCAGGTGGTTCTCTAAAGCAGAGAGGTGTGGATCAGCTCCTTCCAGTGAGGTGAAAACAAAACACACTGCTTTCTCTGTGCTCAACAGTTCCTTATTGAGGCTGCTTTGAGAAGTGATTTTTGTGTTTTTCATCATATTTGTCAGAGAGTTTATGGTGTGGACCTCCCTGTCCCTACAGTCCATCCACTTTCTCAGACGTTCACTGTTGAAAGGAGACGCAGCACTGTTCTTCAGGATCTCTGCCAGTTTAGCCTCGTCCTCTCCTCCTTCACGAATCGCTGGAAGTTTTTTTGCCAATGTTCCTTGGAGTCCTAACTTGAACTCAGAGCATAATCTCTTAAAGGTTTTAATTTTCTGAGCTATCTGTGGGAACTGCTGTGCAGTGGTGCTTTTTAGGACATCATTGCACCTCATTTCCAGATCATTAAAGTCCTCCAGGATGTTCTCTGCTTCCTGAATTAACCTCAGACTTATCTGACGTACAACTTTAGCAGCAGCAGAGTCTAAACTGGTGAGTGGCAGCAGCCACACTTTGACTGGAACAGCCTTTTCTCCGTTGGAGCCCAGAAGTTTGGGCAGATCTTTGTAGACTTTGACAGCATCTTTAAAAGACACTGGGTTCTGCTCAAGAGAGAAATCTCCATGAAACCTGCAGGAGAATGTGTCCACCATTTCTTTGTCCTTGTCTTTCATTTTAAGAGCCCCATCTCCTTCAATTGACATTAGGGGGATTTTCTTAATCATGACGTTTAGGTTTCCCTGAATGTCTTGGAGATTTTCAGTGTTAGACACTTCTCGATCGAACACAAAGAAGGCTTGTGCCCCGTAAAGGATGGCGGTCACGACATGTGTTGCTAAGCCTTGCTCAAAGACATAAGGATGCTTCATGTTGCCTCGTCCGAGTTGATTCATTGTTAGTTCTCTGAAATGTGTAGTACTTTTGTATTTTAGAGTGACTCTGGCCTGATGTTTTGAAGTCTTAGTATCATTCAGGTATTTAGCTGATCCTTCAACTTCTACGAGTCCACTAAGAAAACTGGCTTTTAGTGAGGCTTCAACGTCCAGTAATGAGGACTTGTCAGAGATTGAATCAGACGCCACTATATCAAATTCACTGTTGGGTTTGGGTGTCTCTCTCATGTCCCTTTCCAGTTCTTCACGGTCCCAGAGTGTCATGCCTGAAAAAACAAGACTTTTATTTGTATGAAGAGGTACTGGGAGTGCTGGAGCACATCAAGGTGCTTATTTATTTATTCAATTATTTGACTTTGTACTTTTGGACAAAAAAAAGCCATATTGCTAAATCGAAATTCAATGGAAAAAAACGTATCTTCTCACGCTGAGCCTCGCCCATCGAAAAACATTTATTACCTGACAATTCTGTGGGCCTTTATTGAGGGGCACTCTTTGTGGTTTTTGGCAAACACTTAAAACTCAGCACTCAGAGCTGATCATTGCCGCTTACAGATCCTATTGCATTGTTAATTTTAATTGTTCTCCTTGAATTCTAAAAAAAAGCCAGTGGGAGGTTACCTTTATTTAAATGTGCAAGTAAATGACCAAATTGGACAAAGACCTTGTACGTTCTAAACATTCCCATCTATTAAAATACTTCATAACAAAAGTCAAGACAATAATATAAGCTGATGAAAGTTTTCCTCACATGCTGGAAAAACACACTAAAGTAACGATAAATCCTCAGACATTTCTTTAAAAAATATCAGAAATATAGAAATAAAATGAGAAAAATAATTTTTGTTTAGTTTAGGTGTAGAATGTAAAAAGCCCTGACCTGGGACCAGTTCGTCTCGTCTGCAGTCGTACAGCATCCCCAGGTTAAACGGTCGGCCGAGCGCTGGCATCTCCAGAGTTGGACTCCCAGCCATCTGCACAGAGCACAATAATTATTCACATTTTCATTTCAGACAAGAAACATACAAGTGTTGTCTCAGATGATGGAGCCACATTTAGTTCTGAACTCATTAATCTAACACGGACCCTCTCTGAGCTCATACACTTAAACATTACACTTAAAACTCAGGAACATTCACAGGTTGCATCAAGTACAGCCTGTTTATTTGCTGCCTTTTCTTTGTGAAGTCCTTTGAGGCAATTGTTATTGTGATACTGGGCTGTACAAATAAAACTGAACTGATGAAATCATACTTTTACTAAATCGTTCTGATATTTTCCTAAAGCAACCCACAGAAATCATTAACTATTACATTTTAAAGAGTGAAATATTGTGGCTGTAAATGAGAGATAAATAGTTTGAGTTACTTACGGCAGAGCAGTGTGTGATCCTCTGATGATCCTCAGGCTGGACTTGTGTCTGCAGGATTTATCAACTCTGAAAGGAAACTTCTCTTTAAACGAGCAGGAGGCGGCTCCAAATCACTGACGTCAGGGACAGAGTCTCTAGAGTCAACCCAGAGTTAATATAATATTATCATTTACAGTCTGTGAGAGATTTCACTTTAGTGCTGCAGGCTTTGTTTGTAGAAATATCTGCTGCTGATGAAGACGTGCCTCTGTAAAAATGTTTGTACCTTTTCTCTGGAAAACGTGTCTGAAAGTGAAAGTGAAAGTGTTTATAGTAAGTCACACCATTTACAGGAAACCACAGCAGTAAATTCAACCTTTAAATGAAGTAAAGTCTAGTTGTATTTATTCAGCAGCAGATATGAATGCAATACAAATACATTTAGATTTTATAATAACATACAAAAAGCTTTGCAAATGACTACAGAATATTCATAATTTTTTTTCACCAAAACTTAAATCAGTGGCAGAGAAAGTATTATGATCCTGTAAATCATCAAAAAGGTTTATTTTTATTCAAATTTTCTTCACATGAAACAGGTTCAAAGAACAGTTCATCCGTGTCAAGAGCAGGTGGCATTCTTCAGCCACAAGACAGGCATAAAATCTAATATAATCAATCCATTAAAGAGTATTTTAATATCAGTCTAATCTGTTCATCATATTAATCACAGAAAGAATATGAGAGGTTTTCTACTTACATCAATCTGGATCTGTGCAGGTTTATAAAACGAGCTGGTGGTCTTCAACTTAATTTTACAAAGACAGTGACTCAGATGGAGTTAGCTACAGCTGGAAAACACAGGAAATAGGCACCAAGTGTCAAAATAAACTTCTGCTACACTTTCAAAATAAAGGCTGACTAAAAACAGAGCAATGACGTAAACATGGCTCATCGCAGCAGACTTCAGTAAATGTTGCACCTGGGACTGAACAATGTAAAGAAGGAGAAGGTCTGGGGCCGAACAGACACAACTTTATGAGAGTGTCTTTGTTTATCTCTGTCTGCAGCAGTCGTTAAAAGTACAGTGTAGTGCTCTGGACAATACAGATACATAGGTCATTGTTTTTAACCATAAATGTTTAACCTATTAGTCAGTCATCTATGTCCCGGCCGGATCGTCCCGAGACTGGACCCTCCTTCTGTGGTTCTCCCTGAGGTTTTTTAAGTTTTTCTTTGTGCTGATGGAGGGTCTAAAGCCTTTGAGGCAATTGTTATTGTGATTTCACTTTAGTGCTGCAGACTTTGTTTGTTTGTAGAAATATCTGCTGCTGATGAAGACGTGCCTCTGTAAAAATGTTTGTACCTTTTCTCTGGAAAACGTGTCTGAAAGTGAAAGTGAAAGTGAAAGTGTTTATAGTAAGTCACACCATTTACAGGAAACCACAGCAGTAAATTCAGCCTTTAAATGAAGTTTATTCAACAGGCCTTGTCATCAATAAATAAAACTGATTATTGTGACTCTTTCTTGCCTCCTGTACAAGCTCAGGTCTGAGAACTGAGTGATTTACAATATCACAGTCAAACCTGTTCTGAACAGTTTAAAGAGAGTCATGGTCCCATTGCTTTCCTCCGACACAAAGCATTATGGTCTATTTTGAATCGAGTCACCATTGTTGCTCTCTACTTTTACTGGTGCATTGTGGGAAACAGAGACACTACATTTCAATCACTAGACACAAAATGAAGGAATCACTGTAGAGTGTGCTTTGAGTGATTCGTTTGTGGATTCAGACACAGACACGGTGAAGGAAACAGTTCTGGAAAAAGTAACTGAAGTGAAAATAGAAACAAATAAGAAAAGCTTTATCTTCTCGCGCTGATGCACTATTACTGTTGTAAGAGCAGGGCCTTAGCCACAGTTTAGAAATGATGTTTAGAGGCAGCACTAAAACTGGAGCAGGTTTACTGCTGCTGTGGTTTACTGGAAATGGTGTGACTTACTCTAAACTCTTTCACTTTCTCTCTCGATCACATTCACTCAGACTCATCCTCATTCCTTCAACACATGGTTTAGAAGCACCTACGTCAGCAGCAGATATGAATGAAGACTGCAATAGTAAAGAGGACAAGTACATTTAGATTTAATAATAACATACAAAAAGCTTTGCAAATGACTACAGAATATTCAATTTTTTTTCACCAAAACTTAAAACAGTGGCAGATGATGCTGTTGTTAGAAATACACACGCTTACCTTCCATTATGAACTCAATAAGAAGATAAGCAACGCCTAGCGCTAAGAAGTATTTAGACTTATTGCACTAACATTTGAGAGAGCTCGATTTGACACTTGCTGTATATTCTGTATAAAAGCCCATGACCATCTAACTTTATATGTGATCTGTTATTAAATTATACTGAATTTAATTTACTGAATCATAGTGGTCTTTTACAGTCTTGGCTTCTATCTGGATCTGGGACGTGGATCAGGGCACACTGTAAATCATCAAAAAATGTTTATTTGTATTCATTTAAGAGCAGGTTCTGAGGGGCTTTCAGACTAACTAAAACAAATTTAAGCCCATCTATAACATGTTCAAATCTATCTAAAAGTGTTCTGTAAGTGTTAATAAACAAATTTTAATGTTATAATTGTAATAACACACACAGGTTATTTACACAAAATTATAGCTGTACATTAACCTGCATATTTGTACATTTAGTGGGCAAAGTCTCAGCTGCGCAGTTAAACTAAGATAAAATGTTAGTCTTAATTAGAGCAGGGTGATGAATCGAATTAATTCATCTTTTTGCTTTGCTATTGTACTTTCGGCCGGAAAAAAAACATATTTCAGTGAAGCTAAAAAAATATTATTAAAACCCTTAGCGTCATCAGCACGTGCTCTGTTGGGCAGAAGTCAGACGCTAGCTACTCTTATACGATAAATTACTCCAAAATTATATAAAACCTACAGGAAATATGACAAAAACTATGTTAAATTAATATATGACAAATATTTAATGAGATAAAATAGTTATCTTAGCTCTTAAAGTGTTTTTTACAGTGAATTTTTTTATTCTCACAGACGTTACCTCAGGCTGAATCCACGGTAATGAGAGGAATACCCATAATCCTTTGCTGCTACTATATTTGTCTTTATTTTCTGTTATTTTATCTGCTTTCAATTTTTTCCCCGTATTGCAACAACTAATTAAATTGAATAAAATAATTTATTGTTTGTTTTATATAATTTTATTCCACCGGAAATAAGCGTGGACACGTGACACAGCTAGGCGGAAGTAAATAAGCCCTTGAAGCGTCTTCCCGCGCAGTTAAACGGACCGCTGTGGGTTTACCTCGAAATTAAACTGAAAAATGGACCAGCTTTATTTAGACAACATCGACGAATATGTGCATGACCAGGACAAGATCGTAAGCACGTTTTCGTCACGTTTATATATCTGTTTAATGATGTATTCTGACGTTGTATTAGTGCCGTATATCTGTTGCTAATGGCGTAAAACATGGGTCTGCGTTTGGACCTGGTTTAGTCTTGGTTTAGTCCTGGTTTAGACTTGGTTTAGACATGGTTTAGTCCTTGCTTAGTTCTGGTTTAGACATGGTTTTGTCCTGGTTTAGTCCTGGTTTTGTCCTGGTTTAATCCTGGTTTAGACATGGTTTTGTCCTGGTTTAGTCCTGGTTTAATCCTGGTTTAGACTTGGTTCAGTCTAATTTCTTGTTTTTGGTTTAATCCTAGTCCGGGTTTGTTTTTGTCCTAGCCTGGTTGAGATGTGACCCGGTGGTGATCTGGTTTAGCTACAGATTAATCAAAAGCTGAGTGCTTGACTCTTTTGGGTTCAGTCCTGGTTTAGAACAGGTTTAATATTGTTTTTGTTCTGGGTTCCTCTTAATCCTAGTTTATCTCAGGGTCAGTTCTCAAGTCATATGCTTTTTGGATATGAATATGGAAATTTGGTCCATATATGTGTTTGTATTATGTCTATTATTAACTACATACATTTAAAAAATAGTTTGTGGGACATATTATGGCTAGTCTATTATGTTTTAAACAACATCACTATCTGTTTTTATTATTTTGTCACAGGTAACATACAAATGGCTGAGTCTGACTTTGGGAGTTCACGTGAACACAGCAAAACAGTACGTCTTTTATACAGAGAACTACTTTACTTTGTTCACAGGAGGCTCTCAATGAAAGTCTGATAAAATGACAGAGGACAGTGGGACTGACTGAGAAAGAACAGTTTACACAAACATCTCAATTAATATAACTGCATTTATGTATAGAAACATTGACAGGATTTTGTTGTTGGACAGGATGCTGTACCATTATCTGGAGCAGAAGAGGAAGGAGAGCTCAGCCCCGCTTCACGCCACGTACCTCGTCTCAGGGAAAAGTGTGGACAACGGACAAACAGTGAGACACAAACCCACACAACGAGGGTTCAGTTCAGTACAACATGGTTTTAGATGGTTTTCTATTGACTGAAGACACAGGAAGGCACCTGGACTTCAGGTTCAGTTCAGTTCTGAAGTAGACTGGTCTGTGAGATCTTTATCACAATTTACTCTTAGCTTTAGAACCAGTCTTGTCCTGGGTTTAGTCCTTACCTTAGTATTTGTTTTGTTCTGGTTAAGTGCTGTTGTAGTCATATCTTTAATTGTAATTTAATCCAGGTTTAGCCAGAGTTTGTTCCTTTAAATTGGGTTAAGTCCTGGTTTCAGTGCCATTTAGCCCTGATTTTTTTTCAGGAGTAGTTCTGATTCAGTCCTAGTTTTTGTTCTGGTTTAGTCCTGGATTAGAGCAGTTTAGTACTGTTTTAAAAGGTGAAACAAAAAGCTTTATTAAATCCATATTCTGCAGCGGTTTCCTACGTTTTAGTTCCTCACTCGTTCATGCCTCAGTTCTGCTCTGATTTAATGCAGTGGAAACAGAGAATGGAGTGGGTTTCATTCTCAAAGTAAGAGCAGTGAGACCCCACTCTTCTTTCTGAAACCAGGAACAGCTGCTGCGGATAATAATCACTAAAATATTCCTCATCGTTTCTTCTTCAATATGACGTCTATCATAAGAAACAAGCTTCATTTGAGAAAACATTCAGTGAGAACAGACCTGAACAGTGCACTTGACTAAAGACATCTGGCTCTGGTTCTGTCAGTTATATCTGACTTGTTCTCTTTGTTCAGTGTCACAAAGTGTCCGTGGTCCGAGAAGAGGAGCTGGAAGGTCAGTGCAGAACCTTGTATTTAAATCCTCCCTGTAGGCGGCGCTCACAGGACTGATGTCAGCGCTTGTTTTTTCTGCAGATGCTAAATCGAAGCTGAGTGTGGTCGTGAGTGTCCACGTGTACAGCGTCCACAAAGCTCTGCTCAGGGACAGCGCTCCCCTGTACAGCGTGGACTACGACGCCGTCAAGGGCAACCTGCTCAACTGCAACAGGTGACACAACACAGGCCTCTTCTTCGTAGAAATGTCTTCTTAAGCCTTACTATGAAAGATTTTTGTCATTCACCAATTTTTTCTTGAGTGAAAAAGTTCCAAGGTGAAGCACTCTTAGGCACACCTCAGCCCTGAAATGAATCAAATAAAAATAAATAAAACTATGTATTATTATTTATTTTATTTTACTATTTAATTAAAAATATGAAATTGTATTCTATGTAACTTTTCAGACTGGATACCCACTAAAAGACAAATGCTGTGTCAAAAACTCTTTTTGGGGCGGTCTCTCCTCCAAAAGCAATCTAGGGACCGTTTGTCTTTAATTAAAAAAATAAAACAGAACAATTTTTCCTCCAAAATCCTAATACATTTCACCAAACTGAAGTTACTGAGCGTAAACCTTCAGCTTCTGACTTCAGCGTGAGAATCAGTGAGAGTTTTCAGACTTGATTTTTATGTTTGTTTTTTCAGATACAGCTCGATCCGCTGCCCCGATGCCGTTCCCATGAGCACCGCGGAGCTCCAACAGGCCAGAGAAACACGACAGACGCTTCCTCCTGAAAACCACAAACCCGACAACAACGGCGGCACTAGTCTCACGGCCAAGACCTGCCCCAAACCCAAAGGCATCATGGGAATATTCGCCAGTAAACCTGCTCCTAAAAACCAGGAGATGAAACCCGAGCCCAGAGACGAAGAGCCTGTGGTAGGATGTTGTTTGTGGCACTGGCTTTACTTCAGAATTCTTTTAACTCTAGCTCTACTGACTCCATATGAGCCTCAGTTCAGTCCAAAACACCTGACGCTGCATTTGGTCATTACTCTCCAAAAATATGAAACTCACTTCCAGTCAGAATTTTAAAAAAAGCTAATACACTTCTGCTTTGACCCTCTGACGGAACAACAGGGGGTTTGTGATGAATTATGATTCCGTTAATGAGAAATTAGTGAAGAAAAAGTCTTGGTAAAATGTCTTGCAAACTCTAGATTAATCAGAGAAAAATAACACACATTTCTTTCGTTTCTCTTTTTTTGTCTTGTTTGTTGAAGGTTGACGTCCCTAAAAGTAAACCAGCCGTTAAGACCAACCCCATGGCAAACTTCTTTGGAAATCAGGCTGCAAGTAAGTTCTGATTTTAGAGAGACAGAGACCCTCAGTGATGGGAGGTAATAGTTTGGAGAAGCAGACAGGAGCAGCACACTTATTTGATTTTGATGAGATTTCCTTTATATTATGTAAATATTCTTTATGTTCCACTCAGTTAAATGACAGTGAAGTACTTGCTCCCGTCTGCTTCTCCAAACTCTTTACTGAATAAATCCAAAAGGATCTGATAGAACCACATTTACTAGACACTAAACTGTCTTTAACTTATAAATACTGTTTTATCAGAGAAGCCTGTTAAAGCTGTAAAGGAGGAGGAGGCAGTCCGGTCCAGTTCCACATCAGAGCAACAGCAGAAACAGGACGTCCCGACAGAGCCCCCTCCTCCATCAGAGACGAAGAGAGACGCCCGGAGGTGAGAGCAGAACTTACCGTCTTCATCAAAACTATGGCTTTACTGGATTAAAATGTTATTTTAAATGAGTTTAAACATGTTTTACAAGTTTTAGTTGGACTTGAACTGGAAAACTATAAAATAGCAGGGTCCAGTCTCAGATCAAGTCCAGTAAAGAGCTGGGTTTTGTTTTCTTTGCAGTAAAAGTAAACGAGTGGAGGAGTCTGACAGTGAAGAGGAGAAAATGGAGAAGAAAAAGAGACGCAGGATAAAGAAGCCAGTGTCTGACAGCAGCGACGAAGACAGTGAGCGCTTTCCTCCAGTTCGTTCCTTCACAAACACAAATGGGTTTTTGAGCTGATTATTGACTGATTTTTCCAGTGATTCCAGACTCTCCAGATCAGAACCCGAGGCAGACGTCTCCAGGTCCCGTCAGAGAGGAGCCGCCCGTCGCTAAAGCTCCAGTAAGAACTCGACTGTAGCTCCACGTTCTGTTATTTAAGACTGTTCTCGGTTCAGAGGCTGACGTCTGCAGAACACTTCAAAATAACATCAAAATAACCCTCAAAAAGTACACTGGGCCTCGCTCAGGAAAGTTTTCGTACTCACTCCTCATTAGCATAAAATTAACATAAGGCTGCAGATGACCAAATATGGACAGAAGACCGGCGTTTTTAGTTGGATCTGAACAAGTTTTAGGCAGATTTGAACTGGTTTTAGATGGATTTGTGCAGGTTTTAATTGGATTTAAAAAGGTTTTAGTTGGATCTGAACAGTTGGATTTGAACATTTCCCTTTCTTCTTGTGTAAATGTTATTTCTGTCTTTTGTTGCAGGAAAACACCAGCACGAAGACGAGGAAGAGGCGTCGTGTCCTGAAATCTCGCACGTTTTTGGACGAAGAAGGATGCATCGGTTTGTAACTGATTTAACAAAACAGAACAATCCCAGAGTTCACCTGTGTTTATTCTGTCGGGTTTTTTTTTTTTTTTTTTGTAGTGACAGAAAAAGGCTACGAGAGTGAGTCGTATTCTGAATCGGACGAAGACGAATCGAGGAAACCTGCTCCGAAAGCTGCTCCGCTGAAAACACAAACCAAACCACGAGACGACGAGAAGAAGAGCCACAAGAAAACTGCTGCGTTCAGCTCCAACAAAGGCTCCAAACAGGCCTCCATCACGGGATTCTTCCACAAGAAATGAGGAAAACTGTTTTAATGTCTCACAGAAGGACTTCAGACTCATTTAAATACTTTAGACTCTTACTCCATCTTTACTTTGGACAGCAAGACTTACCTCAGGAGTGTTGTGTCCTCCTCTAGTGGACAAATAACGAATAGCAGTTTATAAGCTAAATGAACTGGATGATACTCCACTAAAAAACAGCCCATATCCACTTCACTGAATAAAGTCAAATCAATAAGGCTCATTGTTTGATACATTTATCAAATATTGTTCAAATTGGAATCTTTTACTCTAATAAAAAAGAATAAATAAATCATCAATCATCCTTGCATTTATACTGGTTTTAGTTGGATTGAAACTGGTTTTAGATGGATTGGAACTGGTTTTAGATGGATTGGAACTGGTTTTAGTTGGATTTGAAGGGGATTTAAAGTAAAACTGAACCAAATACTACATTCCATCAAACCTCATTTCTCTCTGATCTTTAACTGAGTCCAGCGTCAGTTCCATTGATCCTGAAATTATCTCAGTCTCATTAAACATTTACATTTTTTTAATTATAAAAAGATGTAACCACTTTTTCTGTTTTATATACAACCATTACTTACTTATTGACATCAGCGTCGACCAATGGGAGCGCTCCTTTTTCCTGAAGTAAAGTGCTGATTAAAATCCTTGATAATGAAGTCTAGATGATGTCTTGAGGTCTTACTTTTTCACAGATAATGTCTCTTAAAATATACTATACGGTCAAAATAACAATTTCCTCAAATGAAAGAAAAATTTTTTATGTTCTGTTTACTAATATTTAATAAAAATGACTGGTTAAACTGTCAAAAGTTTTAGAAACAGGAAAAAACTCAAAAACTGAGTTAAAAGTGTTTAATTAAAAAACAGGAAACAATGAGGTCACATGGTGCGTCTCTGAAGCTCCGCCCACTCTGCGATCAGATGGTGTCCAATGGCGTGTCTCGGTGGAAACCATGTGACCACAGGATCTCCTTTTTTGGTCGGAGTCTTGACTGTGAGTCCGGCCTCGACTTCGTTTAAACCGAACCAACGAGCGTCCTCCAGCTCCGAGCGGTCCACGTCCAACTGCAACAGAGACCGGGTTAGACGGGGTTTAGACCGGACTGAACCAGAGCGGTCCAACTGCAACAGAGACCGGGTTAGACGGGGTTTAGACCGGGCTGAACCAGAGCGGTCCACGGCCAACTGCAACAGAGACCGGGTTAGACGGGGTTTAGACCGGACTGAACCAGAGCGGTCCAACTGCAACAGAGACAGGGTTAGACCGGGTTTAGACCGGACTGAACCAGAGCGGTCCAACTGCAACAGAGACCGGGTTAGACCGGGTTTAGACCGGACTGAACCAGAGCGGTCCAACTGCAACAGAGACCGGGTTAGACGGGGTTTAGACCGGGCTGAACCAGAGCGGTCCAACTGCAACAGAGACCGGGTTAGACCAGGTTTAGACCAGACTGAACCAGCTCCAACTGCAGTTCAGCCACTCTCTTCAGGACCTACGGCCGGAGGACAGATGCCTCCTGAGTCCTGAAGCCCCTGATGGACCCAGCTCAGACTCATGAATGAAAGGAGGGTGGGGTTGAACTGGTTTTACTGCACTCACCTCAGAGTGGGAGGGGCTTACGGCAGCGAAGCAGCCAATCATGAAGGAGCTGTTGGGAAAAGGCCAGTGTTGAGAGCAGCTGTAGGACACCGTCAGCACCTCCAGCCCCACCTCCTCCGCCACCTCCCTCCGGACCGCCTCCTCCACCGACTCACCTGCTCAGGTACAGAACAGGGCAAGGTCATGTGACTCACCTGTAATGAACTCCAGTCAAAAAAAAAGGATGGATTTGAGCAGAGACTGACCCATGTCACAGAATCCTGCCAAAGTGCTGTAAAGACCCGGAGGAAACGAGGCCTGTCGGCCCAATAAACACCGTTTCCCATCATGCACCAGGGCGATCACCACCGGAGACATCTGTCAAACAACACCAGTGTCATTTGGATCTGCTGAGCCCGGTCTGGTCTGGTTCTGGTGAGGTCTGGTCTGGTTCAGGTGAGGTCTGGTCTGGTTCTGGTCTCACCTGAGGGTAGTATGTGGCAGAGTCGGGGCCCTGGCGCTGAGACCCGGCTCTGTTCCTCTGAGTGGGTTTCCCGGTGCAGCTGCAGAAAACATGGGTCTGGTGCCACCGCAATAAGGCCTGGCCCTGGGCACAAAGAAAACCTGTTCAAATCCAACTGAAACCTGTTCAAATCCAACTAAAACCACTTCAAATCCAACTAAAACCTGTTCAAATCCAACTAAAGGTTTTTTCAGTGGGTGGTCCTGCTGCAGTGACTGACCTTGGCCACTAGAGGCGCCTCTGCTGCAGATAAAAGGAAGAATGACTTCCTCAAATCAACAAATTTCCCTCCACTTTCTTCTTCAAGAGATGCGGAGTCCACAGCAGCTGGAAAAACATACAAAAAAACATGTTTTAAAAGGATTTGAACAGGTTTTAGTTGGATTTGATCATGGTTTAAATTGTTATAAAAAGGTTTTAGTTGTTTTAGTCAGTTTTAAAGAGGTTTTAGAAGGATTTGAAAAAGTTTTAGTCAGTTTTAAAGAGGTTTTAGATGGACTTACCGAGGTCGAGGCAGAAGTGGGCGCGGTCTTGTGGAGTGCAGCCAATCAGAACAGAGTCCTGTAAAAGTGCTGAGTCAGCGCTGAGTCGCCGTAGCAACGAGCTCAGATCTGAAACAGTGACACAGCAGAAATGAATAAGAGCTGGACAACAGCTGGAATGATTCTGTGTGAGCTTCAGGAAACATTAATATTATCAGTCCGTTACCTGCAGTGGACAGAGACACAGCGGAGTACGTCCCGCTGGAGTTTCTCTTTAACAACGGGCTCAGTTTGTGGAACAAAAGTAAATCAGCATCTTTTAGAGCGATGGAGCAGGCCTCATCGTCCTCCTTCAGACGATTCAGGAACCTGCAGAAGGTTTTAAACAGGTGGATTTAAACAGGATTTAGATGGATTTGCACGTTTTTTTTTTTGCAAGTTTAAGTTGGATTTGAGTTATTATTTTTATTATTATTATAAAAAAGAGGAAGTTTCACCTCATTCTGGAGACATATCCGGAGCAGCGGCGAGAGGCCAAGAAAAGGACTCGGACCGGGTTCAACATGGTCTAAACCTGTCTGAATCACATCTGGACCTGGGTTTAAATTGGTGTGAACAGGGTCAGGACCTGGACTTTACTGAAACAGAGCAGTGTCACACTTTAGTTTCAGTATAAAAGTGAAAGTATTGTATTTTCAAGATAAAAAACTGAATACAATCAAACTGCAAGAAATGGAAAGGAATAAGAACTGGGACTAACCAGGACTAAACCAGAACTATACCAGGTCCAGGATAAGTCTAAAACAGGACTAAAACCATGTCTAAAATCTGGTTTAAATGAAAATTTAACCAGCACTAAATCAGGATGTAAGTCATGATCAAACTGGAACCAAATCAGGACTAAAACCGGGTCTAAACCAGTCCGAGGTCTGGTTATGTACCTCCAGCTGCTGTTGTTTTGACCTTTCTTCTTCTTCTACGGTTGTATTTCTGCATTGTTTCCGCTCTATGCAGGAAGAACGAATCAACCGTCTCATCTTTTTTTTTTTTAATTTAAGATGTACCATATCAATAAATAAATGAAATTTTGATAGGGGCTTTCTGTGCGCGTATTTCGTAAAATAAAATAAAATTAAAGAACGAGATATTTTAGGTACGGACTCCATTTCCCATGATGCCTTGCCACTCCATGCCTTTCCCGTTAACAGCGCGGTGTACTCAAAGATATCGGTGTGATGTCGGTGTTTATGGACTTAAACCTGACTTTTACCGGGGACAAAGACACGCTCCGGAGGCTCGTGGAGACAGCGGCTCACCGTGAGTCCACAGAGACACTTCCGGTCCCGGTTTAAACGAATTCACGGCTGTTTCCGGTCCGTTTGTTTAGGTTTTAATGCTAGCAGCGGTTAGCATCACACTGACAGCACTTCAGAGACTGGAGGTTCAAAAACTCAATATAAAATGCCCTGCTAATAATCTAAGCATTTGGTATGAATGAATAAACAAATATATCAGAAAATGAACTTATTAAAAAAGTTATTGATAAAAAGAAGACTGGCACATCTAAGATATAACGATATAAAGACAAAATTCTTCGTAAGAATAACAATACATACAGTATTTTACAGTACTACTGTTTAGTGAAGCTCGTTTTGTCTCTAAACTAAAACGGAAAGTGTACACTTTATTGATTAATTGTTTCATTTGTTCAACGATTATATTCAGTCATTTCTATTCCACAGGATTCTACTAAGACTTTAGAGATTAATGAGAGTTCTTCAAAACTGAAGGTAATTCAGTTTTGAAGAACTCTCAATCAATATGAGGACAGTTTCTCTTCTTTCTTTTCTTTCTTTTAATAACTTTGCATTAAATTCATTAATAAAGTTGTTATTTGATGCAGTGAGTCACGTATCAGGTATCATAACCTCTTCCATCCTAATTTTCATTACATTTATTCTTCATTGTTGCTCATTTTTTGTGTGCTAAAATGTTAAGATTACAAAAATAAATAAATAAATCCTCCTTTGTTTCAGTGGGATACTCCACAGTAGCCATTAACTATGTGTTTGAACCTGACTCAAAGAAGAAAACAGTGAGTACTCTGTAAAGAATATAGATAAAAGAAATAAAAGAAAAATACTGTCCTGAATTGTAAAGACTTGCATAATTATAAGAATTATTGTCTGTGTTTGCAGCCGGTGCCCAGTCCTTCTCCCATCTCAGAGCTCATCCAGGACCTTCCCATTGTCCAGGTCTGCTCCTGTCAAAGCCACATGTATCTGTCCTAACTCTCACCTGTCTGACCCCGTGTGGTTTATTCCAGGGTCGCTCTCGTCCAATCAGAATCCTCAACAGACTCACCATCATGATGTCAGACTCCAGTCACTACGTAAGCTCCTCCCACTTCCTTTACAGCTGCCTTTTATGTGATTTATTTAATTAAAGTAGACAAGGCCTGCAAAATGATTTCTCAAACCCTGAAATTGTTCTGTAATGTTTGTTTATTACACAGTATCGACCGTTCAACCTGTTGTTTGTGTTGAGTCTAGTAACTAAGCACAACCAAACATGACTAAAACAAACCAAACACGACTTAAACAAACCGAAAACAACTAAAACAAATTGAACACGACTAAAGCACGACAGAAACCGCTCTGTAATCCTGGTTTGTTTCACTGAAGTGGACTGAACTGTTTCTTTTCACAGAGGGCCAGTTGTCCAGAGTATCGACAGTTTGACCTTTTGGCCATTCAGCCTCAGACCGACAAGCTCTTCCTGGTGAGACTCACACTTTTCACATGCTCTACATCTTGACGTCCCATAATATTTAAATAATCTGAACTTCCCCACAGAGTTCACAGCTTTTATAACTGAATAAAACAGAGCCGTGTTGTTTTAGCTCTGAGTCAGATGGATTGTTCCCTGTGTTCTTGTTCACAGTGTTTAATGTGGTGAATGTGGTTTTAACTGGATTTGAAAGGAATAAAAAACATCCTGTGTCTCCTGAAAAGGCCTGAGAGGTTCTGTGTAGAGCAGAACTGATCTGGAGTGCTTTGTGTTTGCAGTCGGCGTGTATGACCTACGACATCGACATCATCTGCATCTCTGTCACAGAAAAACTGCCCTTTTTCTTCAAGAGAGCTCCTGTGACTGGGGTAAATATAAATCAATTAACCTTTTCTTATATAACACATTTTAAACCTAACACAAATACTGTTTTTCACATTTATTCATTTTATTCATCATCTTTATTAACTCGAATATATATGTTTCACTAACGGCCATGGGAATGTATACTCGCCTGTATTATAAATATATTTTTTGACTAAAGTATTATTCACATGCATTTGATATCACCTGTAAGCGGCCCATCTTTTCCTAAATATGTTGTTATTTATATTATGAGGTTTTTTTCCATATACAGTACAGTACAGTTTCTTACACTTATACATCACAGTTGAGGGTTCCATTTTTTTTCCAGTTTTGAGTAATTGTAGTGTGTCCCGTGTTGCGTTCAGGCGATGGAGCGTGGAGTGGCCTTCGAGGTGTCGTATTCTGCAGCGCTCAGAGACTCCACACTGAGGCGCTACACCATCTCCAACGCCATGTTCCTCACAGACACCTGCAAAGGAAAGGTACGGCAGCACTTTTACATTTAAGGCACGTTTCCACAGAAAGCTTTAGGGGCTCGTCTCTTGTTTTTCAGAATGTAATCGTGTCGAGTGCAGCTGAAAAGGTGAGCTCTGTCCTTCACACGTTTATATCTGATCATGATGATTAAAAATGTACTTAATAATGTTTGTTTGTGCAGCCGCTGGAGCTGAGAGGACCCTACGACGTCATGAACCTGTATCCTTCATTGTTCTGGTGGATTTGAACGGGTTTTACGTGGATTTGGACAGGTTTTACATGGATTTGAACAGGTTTTAGTTAAATTTGAACAGGTTTTAGATGGTTTTGAGTAAGTCTTAGATGAATTTGAATAAGTTTTAGAAGGATTTTAACACATTTTAGATGGATCTTAACTGTTTTTTTTGGATTTGAACATGTTCTAGTCAGTTTTGAACAGGACTCATTTGGATTTTAACAGGTTGTAGATGGATTTGAACAGGTTTAGATGGATTTTAACAGGTTTTAGGTGGATTTTAACTGGTTTTATTTGGATTTGAACATGTTCTAGTTGGTTTTGAACAGGACTCATTTGGATTTGAACAGGTTCTAGTTGGTTTTGAACAGGTTTTGTTCCTAAACCAGAGTCAGATCACAGATATTCGGTTTATCTGAGAAAGACGGTAAAGACTGTGTGTCGTCGAACTGTCGCTCTGTGGTTCTTCACGGAGGTAAACACAAACCCGACAGAACAACGTTCAGAGGGAGAAGAGGACAGCAGCTGATGATTCTGATTTTCTTTTTCTCCAACAGAAAGTCGAAAAACAGCAGGAGGTGTCATCCGCACGATGAAGAAACAGGACGTCCCACCGACCGACACCAAGAGTACGAGAATGTGGATTAGTCATAGTTCCACTCTTTAATAAATGATCATTCTTTTCTTCTTTTGTGTTTTTGTTTCAGACGAAGACTGTCCTGCAGCGAAACGAGTGAAAGTCGACGTGACAGAAACAAAAGAAGGCATTTAATTTGAAAATATCTGAAGAGAACTGAGTTTATTTTCTTTTCAATAAAATTATTCATGTTATGTTTGTGTATTATTTTTCTTGAGGTTTTAAAGGTGTGTTTCAGGGTTGTAAATGTAAACCACACAGAGCTGCTCTGATTGAACAAAACTCAAAGATAAAAACCCTTTAGTCTTCAGACCATACTGTGTCTTTAAATTCAAAATGTCCGCCTTCTTTTTGGTGATGGGGAGTGGTCTCTTGGACTTTGTGCTCACTCTGGCTCCTCACCTCCAGTTCTTTAATAAAAATTAATGTAGAAACTTTATTTCTAGAGATTGCTGCTGAGCTCACAAACATCACCAGAGAGACCAAGATTGAACCTGTTCAAATCCGATTTAAACCTGTTTGAATCCAACTAAAACCTGTTCAAATTTGTATAAAACCTGTTCAAATTTGTATAAAACGTTTTTGAAACGGACTAAAACCTGTTTGAATCCATATAAAACCTCCCAGTCCCAGTTCTGTAGTGGACCAGGATAGAAATCAGTCATGTGTCAAGACAAAGTCATGTAAACCTCCTGTGTTCCTCAAACTTCTGTGACAGTGGGTAATAAAGTCGTATAAAGACAGAGAAAGTGTGATAATGTAGGGCACAGCTCGTATTACCCTCTGATTGGTTGATGAATGGCAGTGGTCTCCAGGGACCAGTCCGACCGCAGACACACCCTTCAGTGTCTGAGTGTCTGAGGGAGCGGCTCGGAGCCTGTCTCTGGAACAGCTGATGATCTCAGAGGAAAGTATTACACTGCAGTAGCACAGGGCTCAGTGCTGCCACCAAAACTGTTTTCACTCTTTATTAATGATCTGTGTGATGTTAAAGTGCATCTTTTTGAAAACACCATCTGAAATGAATAAACTGAAAGGGTGATCTGCCTTTAAATTGAACAAAAACAACAATAACACATGAACCAGTTCATAATAAGCTTTAACATTGTCTTTATTGATTTTTATTAAACAAAACAAGTGACAAAGTAATAAGAAATTATCATAAATAAACCTGTAAATTATATTAAAAGAGAAAAAGGGTGTCACCCAACGACAAAAGAAAATGAGGTCTATTACTTTTCATGAAGTCCTTGTCTGTATTTGCATACTTGGCAATAAAGATGATTCTGATTCTGATGAAAAACTCAATCAGAGGAGTCCACAGCGACTACAACCCTGAGATTTGTCTCTCGTCACATCTGTGAGTTTCTCTGATGTGAGACAAAATACCATCTCCTCCTAACTCAATTAAACCTAAATCCAACTAAAACCTGTTTAAATCCATCTAGAACCTGTTCAAATCTGACTAAAACCGATTTAAAGCCATCTAGAACCTTTTAAATCCATGTTCTATGGTGGTATAAACGAGGAACACAATAAAAAACAGTCTCATGTCAAAATAAAGCGTGTTTTCATTGTCTCCATTACACAAAGCCTGAAGAGAAATGTCTCACTCTGGACTAGTTTTGGAAACATTTACAGCTGGTTTAGTCTCTGTGGTGTTGCTCCTGTCTGCTTCTCCAAACTGCACTGACATTTACCTGCTGCAGGGACTAAGCCACCTGTCCCTAAACACCTCACGTAACCACTTTAACTCAGTTCTGGTCTGATATTTAAGTTGGAGAAGTATTATTGTTTTTAATGTGTTTATGTTCGTGAAGCCCCGTCTCGTGCGCAGGGGCGGGGCGTGTCGCGGTGACGTCATGTGACCCACAGCAGCTCTTCACCGCTGTCATGGCTTCCGTCCGGACCGGGCTGTAATTCACACAAAAACTGGGATTTTAGCCGAATGTCCTGTACATCCTAGTCCTTTCCTGAAGCTGAGAGTGGGACAGAGGGGTCCGGGCTCCCTTTAGTCCCCGCGGCCGCCCCGGGGGATCTGCCTAAAACACTTGTTATTATTATTTTGTCGTCGCTGCTTCGGTGTCGGTAAACCGCGGAGGAAGATGGCCGACCCGGCGGAGTGCACCATCAAAGTGATGTGCCGTTTCAGGCCCTTGAACAGCTCCGAGGTGACCCGAGGAGACAGATACATCCCCAAGTTCCAGGGAGAGGACACGGTGGTGATCGGGGTGAGTGCTTTTATTGTTCAGTGTCCAAAGCCCTCGGGCAGAGCCTAAAGGACGCCATTTTTGATTGTGCTGTGTCTGCGGTGTTAGCATCTTTAGCATTAGCGCCTCGGAGCTAACGTTAGCCACAAACCTGTTCACTGTGGCGTTGTTCCACTCCCCTGGCCTTCAAACCACCTCAACCACGCCTTTATCACAATCCCCACCTGATTTATCCCTGTAATACCACCTATAACATACTAAACCTTACACAATTCTGTTTTTTAATCACCTGTTTTGTCCAAATGCGCTGTCATGGCTCCGTGCTGTCACTCAACAAAGCCCCAAACATCGCCCCAAAACCACAGCGGAGTTTCGGGGGCTTTTGTTAAATGACAGCTCCCTCTCAGCCTCATTTTCACATCGTCATATGACATTGTTTAATATAAAAATGTGAATTCTGTGTAACGATAAGGGTTTCAAGTGTGAACAGTTGGCGTCAGCATAAATCCAGCTTTTGATTCGGTTGGAGACAGTCGGAGGAGGCCAGCTGCTGTGACAGATTAGCCGGCCTTTGCTAGCGGCTAGTTTTAATACTACATCTGAATTAAAGCTCTGTGACAGACTGGACACACAACCTGTCTCTGATTAAACCAGGGGCAGGTTATTCAGACAAAAAAACGGACTTTAAAGCCATTGTTTTCACGGCGTTTGTGTCACGAGAATAATGGGTTGAACGCGCCCAGTGACTAGACACTTGGTTGTGATTTATCATCTGTTTCCACCCGGATGTGTCTGTATTTAACAAGGATTAGAGAATTATAAATGGACAATAACAAACACCCTTTCCTGTGACTAAAGAAAACCAACAAATATTCAACCAACAGAACATAAAAATGGAATTTAGTGCCAGTCAGTAAATTAGAAGTGACGCACACACGTAAGTGCATAATAATTTTATACAGAATGTTCCCTTTTAAATCCAACTAAAACCTGTTGCAATCCATCTAAAACCTGTTCAAACTAAATAAAACCCATTCAAATCCTGCTAGAACCTGTTCAAATCCAATTAAAACCTGTTGCAATCCATCTAAAACCTGTTCAAACTAAATAAAACCTGTTCAAATCCAGCTAGAACTTGTTCAAATCCAACTAAAACCTGTTCAAATACAGCCAAAATCATTTAAAATTCAACTCAAACCTTTTCAAACACAAATGGTGTTATATGGCGTTATGGATTTAAACTAAAAGGTGAAACACAGAAATTATTATACTTTAAAATGGTACGTTCAAAGAGACTTGAGCAGGACCTCAGATGGGTTATATATCATTATATATTTACCACATAAAGTGTAAGATTAACTTTCAAAATGCATTTATGAACCGTATAATTCTGTTGTAAAATCTGGTTAAACATTACTCTTCTTCAGTGACGTTCAAGCAGCTCCTCGTGGACTTTGTCGGGTTTTTACAGTCGTGTGGAGTTACAGTGAGTGTTACAGGTGTGAATAACCTGGTGTAACTGCGCTGACAGATGCCCCGCGGGATGCTGGGTAATCCCCTGTGCTCTCTCCTGGTAATGCTCTGCTCGGTGATGTGTCTCGGTGGGTTTACAGAGCCTCCGTCAGAGCCTTCATCAGGGTCTTCAGGGACTCCCCTGGGTCTCAGAGACAGAGCTTAAATCCATTTAAAACCTGTTTAAATCTGACTTAAACCTGCTCAGATCCATCTAAAACCTGCTCAAATCCAACTCAAACCTGTTCAGATCCAACTAAAACCTGTTCAAATCATCTCCATTAGATTACATAGATTATTAATCCTCAGGGAAATTCAGAATAAGTGTAAATTAGTTCATTTTCAACATCTATTATTTAATAGATTTTCCAAAGACAATGGCTTCTAACTTTAATTTGACAAATAACCGATGTGAAAATGACCCCAATGACTTTAATTCAAGTTCAAGCTGTCACAGAGCATTTCTCACTCACAGTGTGTTCATATAATTACATTTTCTCCACATAATTATCAACCATCATCAGTGAAGATCTGGACCTGAACTCCTCGGGGTTATTTCCAGGACGGCTGTATTTAAAATGAAAACGTCATTAGAACATAGTTTATTTTCCATTAAAGGTCAAAGAGTGGCGTCTGATCTGGGCTCGTTTGTGTCGTGTGTTCGAGGCCACTCCCGTCAGGCGTCAAACCTCCAGAGACTTGATGTGGTCTTTGTTGAGCTGATAAAAGGCTGTGGCTGCTGCTAAAGCCACAGATTGATATTACGGAGCTTTAATGTCTCCCTCATTCTGGTCTCGTTGAGTCCTTTTCTGACCAGGATCTATCATCTGAAAATATTCATGTTATTGCTGCAGCTTTGTGTTTAGTGAAAGCCTCTGACTGTGCTCTTCTCTTCTGTTTTGTTTCAGGGTAAACCGTATATGTTTGACCGAGTGTTCCAGTCAAACACTACACAGGAGCAAGTGTACAACGCCTGCGCTCAGAAGATCGTCAAAGGTACAGTTTGTGTCCAGAACTGTTATAAAGTTTGAAAATGGCTTTAAACACTGAAGGCATAGCTTGACTTTTTTCTCAAATTAAAACATTGAGAAGCACATATTTTTTTAATAACTGATCCAAAATTATCCCAGAAGAGGTCTGTCATCTTTGTGCATGAATATTTTATCATTTAAGTCTAAACTCCTTTCACAAAGTGAGGTCTCCTCCTTTAAAGTTGGTGTATTATGTTCATGTCTCAAAGCCCACTCCATTGACCTGGGCCTCTTTCTGTTACGTGAGGTTTCTGAGCTTAAGTGAGTTTTTTGAGAGAAAACTACTTTTTCTTACACCAACCAAGTGACACTTTAGCAGTGATTCTTCAGAGACAGATAAGTTAGCGATAGATGAAGTCATTACAGCAGCTCTCCTGAGACGGTTTGGTGCCCAATCTTTTCTCTCTTTTGACGCTGATTTTGTCGTGAGTGAGGATTCTCTGTCGTCCAATCAACAGTCTGCAGAGTTGACCTCCTCCTTTTAGTACCGCTCCAGTGGGAAAAGTGCATTTAGACCTTTAGACCAACTCTGAACTGTTGCTCTAAAATCCTCTGCTGTTTCACAGATGTCCTGGAGGGTTACAACGGAACGATTTTTGCCTACGGACAGACATCTTCCGGAAAGACACACACCATGGAGGTAAGAACTTTAGATTTAATTTAACTGAGGACACAGCTGCAGATGTACAAAGGAAATGTGATGTTGTTTGTTCAGGTTCTGTCATGATACACAAATACTGTTCACTCTCTCTGTAAAAGTGTGTCCAGTATATTCCTAACTAAACTCTCTGCTGCTGCTGTTCTTCAGGGGAACCTCCATGACACAGACGCCATGGGCATCATCCCCAGGATAGTGCAGGACATCTTCAACTACATCTACTCCATGGACGAGAACCTGGAGTTTCATATCAAAGTAAGACACTCAAAACTGTCCTGGTTCTGAGTCAAAGCGTGAACATGCAGCCGTTAATCCAGTCCACTCAGGTCTCCTGCTGAACAGCCCCAGACCACACTGACAGGGGTTTGTTGCTCCAATGCTTTAACCAGTCTCCAGACAGAAAGGTGCGTTCGAGATGAGCCTGATACGATCACCGCTGATCTGCGGCAGTGCTGACCGTTAGTTTTGTGTCCGGGTGTAGCCAGCGGGACTCTCAGGAGATCAAGGTGGCTGCTTTTCACTGAGCTCGTCTACACAGACAAAACACTGGTGAATGATGGGAAATGATGTCCTGTCAGTGTGAGCAGTGACAGCAGATTGGACCTGAGCACTGCCCCTTCCTCCAAACCCACAGCCCAGTCCTCTTTAGTTTAATCTAGATAAATGCTAAAAGTTGGGGAAACTGTTCATGCTGTTGTCAAATATGGGGAACACGTGCCTAAAGTTAACTTATTGAAAATGGATTAATGTGTAACTGTCTACATTTATTTCAATTTAAGCTTACATAGCCTACTACAAAAATACAAGAGTATAATCTCAGCTTCATAAATAATTGAATGTGTGAGATCTGTTCTTTGGACGAGAGGCTGTGATCTGAGCCAAACCTCGCTGTCGGCTCATGAACTGTTCACTGCTACAGCCGCCTGCTCTCGTCTGTAGTTTAGGAGCAGTTCATCTCCAACACACCGTTCCACTGGTGATGTCTCAGTATCTACATATAGTACAGTCTCAGTCCCACTGCCAGCAGCTCCACATCCTCCACGTCTCTGCTCTGATCAGTCACAGATGAATCCAGTGATATTTCATATTAATGCTGCATTTTTCTCTTTTTGTAGGTGTCATATTTTGAAATTTACTTGGACAAGATTCGGGACCTTTTGGACGGTAAGTGTCTCATGACGGGTCTAGGTCCATAAGGGTTCGTATGGGTTAGTTTGGTCCAGATTCCACTCTGCTTTACTTGTATAAACTTGGATCATTGTTAATATTGAATCTAAATCAGAGTAAATCCTGTTGTATCAGGTAGAGTCTGGAGGTACAGCTGCTGCAGGAAACATTCAACTGTTTCTGTTTATTCCCATCTTTCTCAACATTAAATTCACAGCTGCAGCAGTTTCCTCTCATTTAGACTCAATATTTGAGTTTGTACAGGTTCTGCTTGTGTTTAATGCAGTGGAGACGATAAATACAATGTTTAGCTGTAACACTATACTTAGAGAGTATAAAATGGCAGTTTCCTCACTCTTCTTTCTCTTTTCAGTGTCAAAGACCAATCTGTCCGTGCACGAAGACAAAAACAGAGTGCCCTACGTGAAGGTGAGGCCCTGTCTTTTATCAGAGTGTGTTTGTTAAAAGCCAGTCGGACCTGTTTCTCACCTTGTTGGTCTGTTCCCAGGGGTGCACCGAGAGGTTTGTGTGCAGCCCTGAGGAGGTCATGGACACCATCGACGAAGGCAAATCCAACAGACACGTCGCAGTCACAAGTAAGAAAATACAAAAGTGTCAGCTCCATCTATTTCCTGTTTAATAATTCTTGTGGAGCTAGAAAACGGTACGGACTCTTTTCTGACCCGAACTGGTGTCGCCTTGCTTCGTAAGATGGAGAAGTTCTCTAAATCAGAGTAACACTTTTTTTCTGTTGCAGACATGAACGAGCACAGTTCCAGGAGTCACAGCATCTTCCTGATAAACGTCAAACAGGAAAACACTCAGACCGAACAGAAACTGAGCGGGAAACTCTACCTGGTCGATCTGGCCGGCAGCGAAAAGGTACCACAGACCCATCGCTGAATAAAGAGGGTATTACTACAGTGTACAGCGGTAATACACGCCTCTGGATAAGCCCCGCCCCTTTCCCCTGCCGCCAGTTTGATTAGGGGCCACTCGAGGTATGGCAACGAAAAAAATCAAATCCCCAAAAAGGATTTTCCCAGAGACTGCAGTAAAAACAAACTCCTGGTATTCAGCTGCAGACACATACAACTACTAGCATTACAAAAAAATCTAAAATCCTAGCCTTTTTCTCATTTAATCCTTGCATTCACTAACAAGATCTTTTGTTGTTTATGACGTCACCGTTCTGTCCCGCCTTCAGCTCATTGGTCAGAACAGATCAGGTGGAACCTGACGGAAATAAACCCAGAAGCTAAAAACAACATGACAATGAGCAACATCGATTGAAAATAATAGGCGGCAATGTTTTTTTTCTTACTCATTCAGTGTCCTGTCCTAATAATACATCTATGGTGTCATCTCAATGGGACTTTCCTGGTTAAACAAATCAATAAAGGTCAAATTCAATCCAACTTTGCTCATGAAGCACTTCGAGTCAGGCCAAAGTGCTGTACATAGACTTTGACATAAAACACAAAAGTCAGCGACATGAGACATAAACGTAAAACCTGAACTCAGCTCAACAGGGACTTTAAACAAGTACAAACAGTGAAATATGAATAAATACATTAAAGAACACATGGGACTAGCAGCAAGTCCCTCAGTTATGTTTTTGTGATGTAAGAGCTGGATAAATGATCAAAACACAAGCTCAGGAGCTCGAACCTCTGCCATAGACCCACTGTATAATGGTATTGGGTATCGGCAGATACTCAAAGCACCCAGGTCAGTGTCTGGATCTGAGCATCTGTTAAAACTAATGTCTGGTGCTTTCACTGAGTATGTATTTGTCCTGTAGGTTTATGAATATTGATGATGATAATGACTGAGTGGTGTTTTGTCGCAGGTCAGTAAAACGGGAGCAGAAGGAGCCGTGCTGGACGAGGCCAAGAACATCAACAAGTCTCTGTCGTCTCTGGGAAACGTCATCTCTGCTCTGGCCGAAGGAACCGTGAGTTCCACATAAACACCGCTCAGCGAAGATAAAACCAGCCCCGGCAGCAGTGTTTTCTTAGGCCTTCACGCAGATTTCACAGTTTTCACTCTGATCAGGCCGTTGGTATAATCGACCTGAGGCGCACGCAGCTGATAAATCTGAGACAAAAGAGCTGCTGTTCTCAGCCTGTGGTTTACGGAGCAGAAATACAGCAGAGTGTAGCCTTTCTGACAATACTAATATCTCTCAGAGGCATCACGTTAACATTAATATCATTTTATAAAAGTGTAACTAAGCTTTGGATTAAGACAAACTACAGCATTCATTCAATAATAGGCAAAAAACTGCTTGTATTATGTCTGCTTCTGGAAAAAAGTCAGTTCTTTAGCGCTTCACAATCCTCACAAATCTGTAATGTGCAGACTTTGGTGAAGTGGTTGTTAAGGCCGTTTTGTGTTGTGTGTATTCTCAGGCCTACATCCCGTACCGAGACAGTAAGATGACCCGAATCCTGCAGGACTCTCTGGGCGGTAACTGTCGGACCACCATCGTGATCTGCTGCTCGCCCTCTTCATTCAACGAGGCCGAAACCAAATCCACGCTCATGTTCGGACAGAGGTAATCCTCCGCCGCAGGGAATAATTTAACCAACAGAACCGCGTTAATAAATCCTGAACTTTTTAAAGAGCCAAGACCATCAAGAACACGGTGACGGTGAACATCGAGCTGACGGCCGAGCAGTGGAAACAGAAGTACGAGCGAGAGAAAGAGAAGAACAAGACTCTGAGGAACACCGTCACTTGGCTGGAGAACGAGCTGAACCGATGGAGGAACGGTGAGAGGACCGGGCTTTTACTTCAACTGAATTGTGACACTAGTGTTGGTGTCAATGAGTCTTTAGTCATTACTGTTTACCACATTCCCTGGAAAATCTTGTGTTCAAATTGTAATTTATCCTTCCATTTTTTAAAAATGCATCTGTAAACTTAGGACTTTTAAATCAACCAGCTTTAGATACATCATTCAGCCATTACTTCATTTTGTGTATCCTACAGATGCGTATTATTACAAACTGTCACAAAGTTTAACGATTGCACATAAACCTGGATAGAACTGTCTGTCATACATTATATAAACATCTATAGTTGTATCGTAGGACTAAAATGGTGTTACACAGCTGTGTTTTGTGTGTCTCAGGGGAGAGCGTTCCTGTGGAGGAGCAGTTCGACAAAGAGAAGGCCAACGCTGAGGTGCTGGCTCTGGACAACATCATGAACGACAAGGCTGCGTCCACGCCCAACATGCCCGGAGGCAGGCTGACGGACGTGGAGAAGGACAAGTGTGAGGCCGAGCTCGCCAAACTCTACAAACAGCTCGACGACAAGGTGTGTCTCAGGAAACCACACAATCAAATCTGATCAATTCTTCTTTGTTAAAACAACACAAAGATGTGTCTGTTGGTGCCTTCATGTGTTCAGCTCTGAACCTGAAACAAACATGGACGCTGTGATACTGCTGAGGGAGTTACAAAAAGAAAAATGTTAGCGCTGTTAAAGAAAAGGTACTAGAAAGTTTCAGAGGAGCACATGAATGCACCATATGCTCCGTTTAGCTGCAAAAGAAATGCATTTTAAGCAGTGACTACAACATTGTGAAAGTGTTACACCATAATATTCCTGTTTCTAATACTTCAAGCCTGTTACACCCTCAGAATCTCATAGTGTCTCCTTTTTTACTCCCGTCTGATGTCTGTCTCCTTCAGGACGAGGAGATAAACCAGCAGAGCCAACTGGCCGAGAAACTGAAGCAGCAGATGTTGGACCAGGAGGAGGTATACTCATTCTTCTGACATTTACTGAAAATACAGATTCCAACAATGATTCAACACTTGCAGGTTACAGTGAGTTTGTGCAGAGAGGAAAAGGAAGGTGAAACACTGACTCAAAACCAGCATCTGCATTTGCAGTATCAGATGAAATCAACTGTTGTGGCACTTCTGAATATATTGATCTTCAATCAATCAATCAATACTTTGTCTCACAGAGAGTCCACTTGGTTTAGTTTTTTGTCCCAGTCTCAGACTCCACTCTCCTCCAACAGCAGCAGTAACCTTTCCTGCTTCTTTTATTTAAAAAGGTCAAACCGGACCAGTTTTTCACCACAAAATACTAATACATTACATTAAATCAAAGTTTAGATCTGATCTGAGACTTTTATCTTTGGAGTTTACGTTGTAGACTGTAGTGATCCTGGAATTATCTCTGAAGCATTACCAACATTTATCCATGTTTCATTTGCTGCTGTTTCTCTATTTTTATCTTTTTTGAGCTGTTTCTCTGTAAAATAAGACATATTTCCAACAGAATAACCCATTTCCTTGGTTTATTTCCTTGTTCCTTCGTTGTTGACATCAGTGTCGACCAATGGGAGCGCTCCTTTTTACCTGAAGTGAGCTGTGATTGGACAAAATCCTGCTGTGGACTGATCATTCTCATCTATTAAAATCCTTCATTATAAAGACTAGATCACGTCTTAAGGTCTCATTTTTTCAGATGATTCCTGTTACAATAAACTTTAGGAGATTACACTGAAAAACTAAATGAAACAGTAAAAACATCACATACTTTTAAGCAGTGATTTAAATCCAACCCTTTGTGTGGCAGCTGCTGGCCTCGTCGCGGCGCGACCACGAGAACCTCCAGGCCGAGCTGAACCGTCTTCAGGCCGAGAACGAGGCGTCGAAGGAGGAGGTGAAGGAGGTGCTGCAGGCGCTGGAGGAGCTGGCCGTCAACTACGACCAGAAGAGCCAAGAGGTGGAGGACAAGACCAAGGAGTTCGAGGCCATCAGCGAAGAGCTCAGCCAGAAATCGGTCAGTGTCGGACTCTCGCGGGAGCTTTTATCTGCAGCAAATGTCTTATTATTAAACCTGGACAGAAGTCGGTGCTAAATCTGAAAACATTTTTGTCGTCGTCCACAGTCCATCCTGTCGTCTCTGGACTCTGAGCTGCAGAAGCTGAAGGAGATGTCCAACCACCAGAAGAAGAGGGTGACTGAGATGATGTCGTCTCTGCTCAAAGACCTGGCAGAGATCGGCATCGCGGTCGGCAGCAACGACATTAAGGTCTGTTTGTGATCGTTTCACCTGCACACATTTAAGTCCATTTGAACAGGTTTTAGATGGATTTGAGCAGGTTTTAGGTGGATTTGAGCAGGTTTTAGGTGGATTTGAACAGGTTTTAGTTGGATTTGAGCAGGTTTTAGGTGGAGTTGAGCAGGTTTCAGACAGATTTAAACAGGTTTTAGTTGGATTCAAACAGGTATTGGTTGGTTTTAAACATGTTTCAGACAGATTTGAGCAGGTTTCAGACAGATTTGAGCAGGTTTCAGACAGATTTGAACAGGTTTCAGACAGATTTGAGCAGGTTTTAGACAGATTTGAACAGGTTTCAGACAGATTTGAACAGGTTTCAGACAGATTTGAGCAGGTTTCAGACAGATTTGAGCAGGTTTCAGACAGATTTGAGCAGGTTTCAGACAGATTTGAACAGGTTTTAGACAGATTTGAACAGGTTTTAGACAGATTTGAACAGGTTTTAGACAGATTTGAGCAGGTTTCAGACAGATTTGAGCAGGTTCTAGTCATAGCCCTGTGTTTAATGGCCGGCCTGTTCCCGCAGCAGCACGACGGAGGCAGCGGTCTGATCGATGAGGAGTTCACCGTGGCCCGGCTCTACATCAGTAAGATGAAGTCTGAGGTGAAGACGATGGTGAAGCGCTGCAAACAGTTGGAGAGCACTCAGTCGGAGAGCAACAAGAAGATGGACGAGAACGAGAAGGAGCTGGCCGCCTGTCAGCTGCGCATCTCTCAGGTACGGACTCACACCTGATCACACCTGGATCACACCTGATCACACCTGATCACACCTGATCACACCTGGATCACACCTGATCACACCTGATCACACCCGATCACACCTGGATCACACCTGATCACACCTGGATCACACCTGATCACACCTGATCACACCCGATCACACCCGATCACACCCGATCACACCTGGATCACACCCGATCACACCTGGATCACACCCGATCACACCTGGATCACACCCGATCACACCTGGATCACACCCGATCACACCCGATCACACCGGATCACACCTGGATCACACCCGATCACACCTGATCACACCCGATCACACCTGGATCACACCTGATCACACCCGATCACACCTGGATCACACCCGATCACACCTGGATCACACCCGATCACACCTGGATCACACCTGGATCACACCCGATCACACCTGGATCACACCCGGTCACACCTGGATCACACCCGATCACACCTGGATCACACCCGGTCACACCCGATCACACCTGGATCACACCCGATCACACCTGGATCACACCTGGATCACACCTGTATCACACCCGATCACACCCGATCACACCCGATCACACCCGATCACACCTGGATCACACCCGGTCACACCTGGATCACACCCGATCACACCTGGATCACACCCGGTCACACCCGATCACACCTGGATCACACCTGATCACACCTGGATCACACCTGATCACACCCGATCACACCCGATCACACCCGATCACACCTGTATCACACCTGTATCACACCTGTATCACACCTGTATCACACCCGATCACACCCGATCACACCCGATCACACCCGATCACACCTGATCACACCTGGATCACACCCGATCACACCTGGATCACACCCGATCACACCTGATCACACCTGCAGACATCTCTAACGCTCCTCTGGGTTTGAATGTGTCCACAGCACGAGGCTAAGATCAAGTCTCTGACGGAGTATCTGCAGAACGTGGAGCAGAAGAAGAGGCAGCTGGAGGAGAACGTGGACTCTCTGAACGAGGAGCTGGTCAAACTCAGCGCTCAGGGTAAAAACCACCCTCCAACTGAAAACATACATGAATAAATCAACATGTGATCCTTTTATAATGTTGTCCTGTTCTGTGTTAAACAGAGAAAGTTCACGCCATGGAGAAAGAGAACGAAATCCAGACGGCAAACGAAGTCAAGGTGAGTCAGAGCTTTATTTATCCAGGCTTAGGTGAATGATCGTATCCCCTGACCCCTGACCCCTTCGTTTGGCGTACGGCTGAGGGCAAAGGGTAAGTTAGAGAATTCAGATTGCGCCTAAATGCATCATTGTCAGTCTCAGATTCTACCGTTCTTTTCTCCAAACCTGCAGCTGAACGTGTGTTTGATATTTTTTCGTTTGGAGGGTGTTATATTTGTCCAGTGTTTGTGGTGTTTTTGTGAAAGTGTGTGTTTGTATGCGGCAGGCGGCTGTGGAGAAGCAGATCCACTCTCACCGCGAGGCGCATCAGAAACAGATCAGCAGCCTCAGGGACGAGCTGGACAACAAGGAGAAGCTGATCACCGAGCTCCAGGAGTGAGTTACTACACGCTTATTAACTGTTTATAACAAGAATAACCTGTTTTCCATAAAGCTGCTGCTCAAACAGGTTTAAAGGGACAGATTATTGAGTAATACTGATGAATGTGGCTGACTTTGTTGAACTATTGAACCTGCTGTTGTCCCCACAGATCAGTCTGTTAGTCCTGGTTTAGTCCTGGTTTAGTCCTGGTTTAGTCCTGATTAAAGTTCTGGATTAGACCTTGTTTAAGTCAAGTTTTTGTTCATTTTGGTTTCTTTTTTTAGGAACAGGTTTTAGTCTGATTTGAACAGGTTTTAGTCGGATTTGAACAGGTTTTAGTCGGACATGGTTTAGTGTTAATTTTAGGCAATATTTTGTTGTTTTGGTTTGAACAGGTTTTAGTTGGATTTGAACATGTTTTAGTTGGATGTGAACATGTTTTATTTGGATGTGAACAGGTTTTAGTTGGATTTGAACATGTTTTAGTTGGATGTGAACAGGTTTTAGTTGGATTTGAACAGGTTTTAGTTGGATGTGATCAGGTTTCAGGTGGATTTGAACGGTTTCTTGTTTGTTTTGACCCTGATGGTTTTGTCTGTGTTTAATCTCACATTTCTCTCTGGGTTATTTGTTTTTCCCTGGATTTAGTTGTGTTTTTCCCTGGATTTAGTTGTGTTTTTCCTGATGCAGACCGGGTTTAGTCCTGTTCTGATGAAGTGTGTTCTGTGTGTTCCAGTCTGAATCAGAAGATCATGCTGGAGCAGGAACGGCTGCGAGTGGAGCACGAGAAACTCAAGGCCACGGATCAAGACAAGAGCCGCAAACTGCATGAGCTCACGTAAGATCCCCTCCTTCTGCTGCAGCCAGGAGTCTGGGTGTTTCTACAGACAAATACATACACCGTAATATTACATTCAGATCAGTTCCAGGGGAAATAAGTCCAGGTTAATCCTTGGTCTTCCATTCAGAGCTGGTAGTTTGAGTATTTATTTATTTTGTTTTCTTTCAGGGTGATGCAGGACAGAAGGGAGCAGGCCCGACAGGATCTGAAGGGGCTCGAGGAGACAGTGGTGAGTCCAAAGAGTCCAGACTTTGTGTGTTTAACTGGACACGACAGAAGTCCATAGATAACTCACAAACGTTCTTTAACTCAGTCATTAGCATTGTCGTGTCACGTAACTATTCACCGTGGATCATAAGAGAATCACAATAACGTGAACCGTAACAGTTTATATTACAACAGTGAGAGTTTATACCATGTTATTTCACATTTAGGTTCACATGTTGAATACCTGCTGATATCACACACTTTAGTTTACATTAGATTTGGATAAAACTAGTGTCAGGCCCAACCCACAGACGGCTACAGCTCCTTTAGGTTGTGTTTCTGGAAGAAAGAAGAGAGCTGGATCAACACAGAACAAAAAATGCCGTCCCATGAGAATGTTTGTTGATTTTGTTCCAGGCCAAAGAGCTCCAGACGCTGCACAATCTGAGGAAGCTGTTCGTCCAGGATCTGGCCACGCGAGTGAAAAAGGTGAGCGTCAGACACAGAAACACGTCCTGATGAGAATCTGGAGATGGTAACTCCTAAACATCTGTGTTCTGTGTTCCGTCTGTGTTCCGTCTGTGATCTGTGTTCCGTCTGTGCAGAGCGCGGAGATGGACTCTGACGACACTGGAGGCAGTGCGGCGCAGAAACAGAAGATCTCCTTTCTTGAGAACAATCTTGAGCAGCTCACCAAGGTTCACAAACAGGTAACGTTTCTACTCTAGCTTTGATTTGAACCTGTTCTTCTTGGTCTTCAGCTGGTGCCTGATACTTGGACCAGACTCTAACCCTTGTTCTTCCTGGTCTTCAGCTGGTGCCTGATACTTGGACCAGACTCTAACCCTTGTTCTTCCTGGTCTTCAGCTGGTGCCTGATACTTGGACCAGACTCTAACCCTTGTTCTTCCTGGTCTGCAGCTGGTGCGTGATAATGCAGACCTGCGCTGTGAGCTTCCAAAACTGGAGAAGCGTCTTCGTGCTACGGCTGAGCGGGTCAAGGCCCTGGAGTCTGCTCTGAAGGAGGCCAAAGAGAACGCCGCCCGCGACCGCAAACGCTACCAGCAGGAGGTGGACCGCATCAAAGAGGCCGTCAGGGCCAAGAACATGGCCCGGAGAGGACACTCGGCACAGATCGGTGAGAACACGGCAGACACGCGGTATTTTAATACTGTCATTGTGTGTCTTCGTGTTAATAACACTGCTCCGTCTGCAGCCAAACCCATCCGACCCGGGCAGCAGCCGGTGGCGTCTCCGACTCACCCCAACATGAACCGCAGCGGAGGAAGCTTCTACCAGAACAGCCAGACGGTGTCCATCAGGGGCGGAGCCAAACAGGACAAGAAGTAAGAGACATGCAGCACAACACAATACTCTAAAACACAAACAAAACACAGTAGATTTGTCCATTACACATTTATTCAAATTTGTATTTGTTTAGAGGTTATCTGAGTTTAACAAACATTGATTCTGATCAATTTTTATTTTTTTGGGCAAAGTTGCTTGTAAATAAATGGCTCCGTGGTTTTTAGGGAGTTAAATAAAACCTTAAAAACAGAACTCACATTCATGGTAGAGTATCGAACAAATGCATTTTGATGAGAGTCAATGGCACAAAAAATGCAGAAAGGAAACACTGAAGTAAAAAGAATTAAATTGTTTTGTTTTTTCAAAAGTGAAGGGCCTGAAAATGAAAACAGTTTATTCAATAACTGTTTATAAAGAAACACTGCCTGATATTCCCTTTTTCTTCACTTCCTGTAAAAGAATAACACATTTTAACATTCTTTGTTCATGTTTTCTTTTGGAATAATGCTTTTGCATGAATACAAATATGAGCTTGAGCTTTATGTTCGATTGATTTTTCTGTTTGTTTCCAGTTGAAGAGCGGTGGATGAAAACGCCTCAGAAGCCGACCTCAGCCCGTTTCCTTCGCCTCGACGTCTGTCCTGTCATTCCATTTCAGCGAAAGGCTCCTCCTCCAGAGTCTCCCGATTATAAATATATATATAAATACCCCCGGGCCCCGTGTACAGCTCCGTTAAACACCTCACTGCCCTTTTCCCTTCGATTATACTCACAGCAGCACTACTCGTCCTCGAACCGGTCTTGAGCGCAGCCTCGGCTTTTGTTTGTTTTTTTGCACAGTTTTGTCGTCATCTGTCGAGTAGATTTGCACTGTGCCAAGCTGAATGTAACGGTCGCCACGTACGATTAAAAAAACACCAAAAAATGAATAAAAAAACACGAATCCTACCTATTTACCGACACGAGTAACTATAGGCTGTACATTTCATCTTTAATATCATGGGTTGTTAACTTTCTGTAGATTTTTCATGCTTCAAAAGGACAAAAATACAAAAATAAGTATAAGGTAATGAGTAGATTCGATGGAGCACTACTGTTGTGTCCGGTCTCGTTGTACAGCTGACACTGAGAGTCCTGTATTTAACTTAAACTGTGGAGGGTTTTATCATAAGTTAAGCTGAAAATATAACATGGATTTATCAGAAAAGGACGAGAGAAAGTGAAGGAAACGAAGGAATGATCCGGAAAAGAGCTGCTGTTGTGTTTGAATCACAACAAGAGTCCAGAGCTTTGTACAAAGAAACGCTTCTGGAAATCTGGAGAGTTGTGTTTTCAAAAGGATTTGTGAAAGTAGCCCCTTTTCTGCTGAAAACAAGAACACCAGGACTAAACCAGGTCTGAACCAGGTCTAAACCAGGTCTGAACCAGGTCTGAACCAGGTCTAAACCAGGTCTAAACCAGGTCTGAACCAGGTCTGAACCAGGTCTAAACCAGGTCTAAATGTTTCAGCTCAGTTTTAAATCAGTGAAGTACAGAGCTGCAGTAAATTAACAAAAAACAAAAAACTGAGTTATTATTTCTCCAAATGATCCGTGTTTTCATCTGATCTGTCACAAAAAGGGGCAGAAAAGGGGCTAAATACAACAATTTTAAAGATTTATGAGCTTCTCAGAACAAACCCCAGTTCATTATGGCCATGAAATAATGCATTATTGTATTATCCACTGTTCCTTTTGTGTTTTTGGGACTTGAAAATGCTCTTTAAAACAACTTAAACTTTCCATTTCCAGAAAAGCCTCGCTGTAAACTGCTCCTGGGTTCAATCCTCGTCTGAGCTGCTCAACACTTTTTTGTCGCACAATATTTAAATGAAAACCGCTTCGGGAGCTTTTTGTCCTGTCGTTTGTTCAAAAGGGTGCCTCGCTTCTTTATCTTCTCCCCCTTTTCCTCTTTGTTTTTGGGTTTCTCTGTAGCTGTTCCCCTCGGTTGTAAATTCTCAGTTTTTGTCGTCTTCTGCGGCGGAGGAAGAGGAGGAGGAAGGCAGAGGTTCGCCGCTGATCGACCAATCAGCGTCGAGCTCTTGTCCTCTGCGTTTGGATGAAGGCTTTATTTAAACAGGTTTAGGATGTCGTGTTATTTTGTCTTTGTTGTATTTTTTAGAGTGTTTTTTTTTTTGTTTGTTTGTTTTTTTCACGGTTTATTTTCCGTCAGCGGTGTTTCGTGAAGCCCCAGATCGTAACGACGTGAGGACATTTAAAAATCTCTTCAAAGTGCAATATACTGTAAACGTACACTGTATTAGAGTCAGACACTTGTATTCCACTGGTTTCTAAAGGCGCCTTTACTCCAGATATTACGGTACGGTTCTGTTCCACTCAGGTTTCCACAGAATTGGGAAAGATTTAAACTTTAAATCCAGATTCTGCAGCAGTTTCCTTCATTTTTGTTCCTCACTCTTTAATATCTGTTCTGTTCCTGTTTAATGCAGTGGAGACAGAATGGAAAAATGGAAAAAAACTGGCCTTTATTGAACAGACAAAGTGATGTTTTTGAACTTTAAACTGTTCATTAGTTTTAATTGGAGCAGAACCTATCACTAAAGACTAATGCTGCGTTCACTGTCGTCCTGTCTCCTGTAGACACCATTACTGACTGTGTGTTTCTGATCATTAAATTCATAGTGTCTATAATTCTATCATTTAGGGACTTCCTTCACAAAATAAGACTGGAAACAGGAAAAGTTTAGTTTCCCTTTCTTTCCGACGTGAGGCTGTTTATCACAAGAACAAGACGAGCTTTGAGGAAATCTGTCTTTTGTCATTTTGAAGTGAGAATTCTGTGCTGTTGAAGCAGAAATCAGTGTAAAACTCAGAGTTCCTGGATCCTGGAACTTTGGAAATGAACCGAACTGCGCCGTGACGTTTGTTGTGAGGCTCTAAAGTAAATGTACAGCAGAATGTAAGATTAAAAACACTCAGATGGAGCCAGTGGAATAAGAAGTGGGTTTATAAACGTGTCATTTTTACTAAAAGCTGATTCAGAAGCACTTGTCTCGTCAGAAACACTCCAGACGTTTGTAAAGGACCCGCTCGCTGACGGAAAAAACACTAAAGCTGTCATTATTTCTGGGCTGCTCCCTTTTCTCTTCACATGGATTTTATTTAGTTCCTCGACATGGACCTCAAAAACAAAAACTTTCACCAAAACTGGAAAAGAATAGCGAATATAAACGTAGAATATTTCTGGTGTCGACCTAAATTGTGGTTAATTCTAACTTAAATAAATCGTAGCCATGTTTTTATTACTGTGTAATAGTTGAGTTGTTTTAAAAGAAGAAGAATCATTCCTGAGAAACGGGGCACAACGGCTCGGATCGAAGCAGAAGGGAACGTCACGGTTTTGGATTGATGCATGTTGTAAATGTACGTGTGATTAAATAATTATGACCAAATACTGCTCTGCCTCTTCATTATTATCTTATTTAAATAAAGACTGAGTGGGTTTTATTGAGGATTTATGTGGTTTTGAGCAGGTTTTAGCTGGATTTGAGCAGGTTTTAGTTGGATTTGAACAGGTTTCAGTTGGATTTGAACAGGTTTTATTGAATTTGAACAGGTTTTATTGAATTCTGGAGACATCAGAAACACCACAGTCACAGATTATAATGTTAAACAGATCAATAAAACAAAAGTTAATAAAAAGGTAGATATAACACATTTAGAGGCTAGTGTTTTCTGTTGTGAGTAAATATTATATATATATGTAATTATGTAATATATTATATATTAATAACATTTATATTGAGTTTAATTCATAGATTCTGTGTTTTTATTCTTTTGAGTGAATCCAAAGCCAGTTTAAAAATGTAAATCCAGTTGTAGTTCGTGTGAATGGACACTAGAGGGCGCTGAACAGCTCGTGTCCAGAGTCACACCTGAAGACCCAGAGCCCGTGTAGGAACAGGAGCTCTCACTCTGATCACATTTCAACTCCAAACCTCAAAACAAACTCCAACAGAAGCTCATCATAAACCTGTGACGCTCAGATATTCAACCATAGTGTATTCAGACGCATTTTAATGTTAAATATATTTAGTCTGAGAGTATTTCTCTGTAGCTGTCATCCATCAGCACGTTTCTGTAAGTGTTTAATCATGACGCGGAAGAAGTCGTCTGTGTTTAACTGAACGCGCTCAGAGTGACACGTCTGCTCCAAACACGATCTTGGAGGAGGTTGCCAAAGTTGAAGCTGGATCAAGGCTGAAAACACGGGGCAAAAAACGGACTTCCCAGGATCAGGAGGCACAAACCCGGCCCCAGACCCTCCTGTCAGGCCCCGGAGGAGTTTATTTCACCCGAGCCGGACCTGGAGCCACCGGAGCGGGCTGTTTTTTGCCCCAAACAGAGGCACATTCCAGCGTAGAAGGTGCGTAAAGGTGCGGCAGGGCGCAGCTCCGGGACGGGGGCTAATCTCAGGCTAATGTTAGCGACTGCACCAGAAATCACAGAATCACTGAGAAAAACAGGATTACAGCTTTTTACAGCTTCATGTTTAATACAAAAAAGTCAAAGTAAAGTAATAATTATCGCGTTTGGAGCTCGAGACGTGAGTGTCTTTAAAGTTAATCCAATTAGAAATATCCTGCTGTGTTTAGCTCAGGACAGAAATACTGCCTTTAAAACTACATCTGATGAGATTTTGATTAATTTTGTTGGTAATAGTGAGCTGTCAGTGTGATCCCAGTTTGGAGAAGCAGACAGGAGCAATGGCACAGACTAAAGCAGCTCTGGGTCATATTTTTAATTTAAGAAAAGTGTCCGTGTTACAGATTTTATGATAAAACTGGACATTTATTCTTTTCTTTTTCATTCATGGCATTGTTTCTGTTTGTATTTGCTTTGTTTATTGGATCAAAATAAATAAAACCAGTGAACATAGGTTTGAATAGATTTCTGCTGCAGTTTTGACACAGTTTAAATCCATCAGATCCACTTTTACACACGTCCTGCTGCAGACTCTTCAAACACGTTTGTTCTGAGCTGCTCTGACAGAACCTGACACTGATCGATGGTGTTTCCTCCAGAAGCTCACGTCTCGCTGTAAATCCTTCAGGCTCTTTCTGGGATTAAAGCAGACTCAGAATAAAACTCAGACTCTGCTCAAGTTTAGGCTCAACATCAGTGTCTTCTGTGTCTCAGTCATTCTCAGAGGAACTGACGCTAGACACGAGCTGTTGTTGGTTTAATATTCATTTTAATTTAAAGTCATTTTCTAAAAAACTAAAGCTCACCTCACAGACCCCTCCAGCTCTGATCTATTAAATCTAGTTTTGGACAAAATATACAGTGATTATGTGTTGATTTTGTATTTTTTTCTTCAGTGAAACAAAAACTCACTGATATTACATTTAAATAATATTAAATCTGTGATTTTGTGAAAGTAAAATGTGTCTTAAGTGTTTTTATGAATCCAACACAGATTCACTACATGTATTTATTAACATTCACACATAAATAAACATGATTCATTAAAGACAGCAGCAGAACTCAGAGTTACACCGAGGTGATGTTTAGTGAGTGGAGCAGGTTTGGAGACGCAGACAGGAGCAGTGTTTTAACGGTGTGTTCCCGTCGCAGCCGATGCCCCGACTCTGAGGCGTCATGGCCGACCTGCCCATCGCCCCGGGACAGGCCTACATCGAGGTGGAGTACGACTACGAGTACAAGTCCAAGGACCGTGTGATCTGCATCCGTCAGGGCGAGTGTTACCTGCTCGTGAAGAAGACCAACGAGGACTGGTGGCAGGTCCGAAAGGAGGAGGGCACCAAGGCCTTCTACGTCCCGGCGCAGTACGTCCGCGAGGTCCGCAAAGCCCTGATGCCCCCGTCCAAACCGGTCCACGCCCACGCCCCGTCTGCGTCTGCGCGGTCGTCCGGCGCCGCGCAGACGCAGACGGGGGCGGCTCTCTGGGTCAAACCCTCGGCCCCGGACTTACCCGAGGCCGGCGTGACCCGGCGGGAGTCGAACTCTAAGAGCCCCGCGCTGCGGCGGAGCGACAGCGGGCCCCTCCAGGGAGAGCGTCCCGGGGGCCACAGGGGCGGCAGCAGCACCCTGCCCCGCTCCAGGGCCCGGAGCCCCGAGCTGCTCAGGGCCCCTCTGGACGTGGACCGAACCCATCAGTGTGACTCGGCCGGAGAAGAACCCCGGACCAACGAGTCTGAGTCTGGAGACGAGCTGAGCAGCAGCTCCACCGAACAGCTGCAGGTAACGCACCGAGTACACCGAGTACACACATGAGTACACCGAGTACACACATGAATACACCGAGTACACACACGAGTACACAGAGTACACACATGAGCTGTACATTTAAAACTGTTGTAGTTGTAGTTTTGACCCTCTAAAGCTGCTGTAGTTGTAGTTTTGACCCTCTAAAGCTGCTGTAGTTGTAGTTTTGACCCTCTAAAGCTACTGTAGTTGTAGTTTTGACCCTCTAAAGCTACTGTAGTTGTAGTTTTGACCCTCTAAAGCTACTGTAGTTGTAGTTTTGACCCTCTAAAGCTGCTGTAGTTTGAGTTTTGACCCTCTAAATCTGCTGTAGTTGTAGTTTTGATCCTCTAAAGCTACTGTAGTTGTAGTTTTGACCCTCTAAAGCTGTTGTAGTTGTAGTTTTGACCCTCTAAATCTGCTGTAGTTGTAGTTTTGATCCTCTAAAGCTAATGTAGTTGTAGTTTTGACCCTCTAAAGCTGCTGTAGTTTGAGTTTTGACCCTCTAAAGCTACTGTAGTTGTAGTTTTGACCCTCTAAAGCTGCTGTAGTTGTAGTTTTGAACCTCTAAAGCTGCTGTAGTTTGAGTTTTGACCCTCTAAAGCTACTGTAGTTGTAGTTTTGACCCTCTAAAGCTGCTGTAGTTTGAGTTTTGACCCTCTAAAGCTACTGTAGTTGTAGTTTTGACCCTCTAAAGCTGTTGTAGTTGTAGTTTTGACCCTCTAAAGCCTCTGTAGTTTGTGTTTTGACCCTCTGAGGCTGGATGTGGTCCTAAACCCTTTGTTGTGGGCCAGAGCGTCACGTGTTGGCCTCCAGCTGCTCCGTCTGAAAGAGCTCGGTCTCTTTATTCTGTCTTTTATCAGCTCTGTCTGTGCTTCACTGAACAAACAGAAGCAGGAGACTCTGAGGCTCTTTCACATTTACAACAGAGAGAAGAACGTGTCCTGTTTGTGATTTGTATTTTTTATTTAGGTTGTTCTCACTGTTTTATCAGGTAACTGTAAAAAAGAGTCTAAATATCTTCAATTCTTTTTGTTTTTGAGTTGCTTTGTGATGTGTTTCTGTCTGGTTTCGTTCTGCGGAGGTTCATCAGTGTTATTCTTCTGTAAAGAGTCAAACCAGAGGCGTCGAAGGGGTCGATTATCACATGATGAATATTATTGATATTGTGCATCAGTATTCTTTGTTTTTATTTTAGAAATGCAGACAGAATAAAGATGATGGGCTCATTTTTTTTCACATTTTTTTCGATATTTATATTATTTCAAATGATCTTCTTCTCAGCTTTTAACAATACATTTATGATAACTGTGTTTCCTGCAAAAACACGGCTGGTTAATAGGTTGTAGTTGGATTTAAACAAGTTTTAGATGGACTTTACCAGATTTTAGTTGGATTTAAAAAGGCTTTAGTTGGATTTGAACAGGTTTTAGATGGATTTGAACAGGTTTTAGATGGATTTGAGTTCAGTCTGGACAGAGCATCCTGTCCAATAGATGATCTGTGGAGAGGGTTTTATTCGTCTGTTATTGTTGAGGTGAGAATAAACCCCATGAAGCTCTGAGTCAGATCCGATGATTGTGACAGATCCGTCCCGTTAATCCTCGAGCCTCAGTCTCACTCTGTTTATGTAAGAGTCAGAGTCGGAGCATCGTCTGTCCTCGTCCTCGTCCTCAGTCCGCGGCGCGACTCTGGACAAGATGTTCCCTGAAGAGAATGACTCGGTAAGAACCACACCGCTGCACGGTCAGAGAAAAACCAGACTCAAAACTCTAAAATGATGGGTCTGTGACAGAAATAGATCCAATAGATGGTTTCTGTCGGAGTTGAGCTTGTTGCAGAGTTTAGGCTTTTTTAATTTCCTCCTGATTCTGATTTGTTACTGTTTGCTGTGATTGTGGAAGAAAACCTGGACATTTCGGCTTTAAAAAGGATGGTCCAGTTTTACAACCACAGAACATGGATTTGAACTGGTTTTAGATGGATTTGAACAGGTTTAAGATGGATTTGAACAGGTTTAAGATGGATTTGAGCAGGTTTAAGATAGACCTAATCATTTATTAATATTTTATTATTTATATAAAAAATGTTTTGGTTGGTTTGAAAGTTAGATGGATTGAACAGGTTTTAGATGGATTTGAACAGGTTTTAGATGGATTTGAACAGGTTTTAGATGGATTTGAACAGGTTTAAGTTGGATTTGAACAGGTTTTAGATGGATTTGAACAGGTTTTAGATGGATTTGAACAGGTTTAAGTTGGATTTTGAGCAGGTTTTAGATGGATTTGAACCTGTTTAAGTTGGATTTGAACAGGTTTTAGATGGATTTGAACAGGTTTTAGATGGATTTGAACAGGTTTTAGTTTGATTTGAACAGGTTTAAGATGGATTTGAGCAGGTTTTAGATGGATTTGAACAGGTTTTAGTTGGATTTGAACAGGTTTTAGATGGATTTGAACAGGTTTAAGATGGATTTGAACAGGTTTTAGTTGGATTTGAACAGGTTTTAGTTGGATTTGAACAGGTTTTAGATGGATTTGAACAGGTTTTAGATGGATTTGAACAGGTTTAAGTTGGATTTGAACAGGTTTTAGATGGATTTGAACCTGTTTAAGTTGGATTTGAACAGGTTTTAGATGGATTTGAACAGGTTTTAGATGGATTTGAACAGGTTTTAGTTTGATTTGAACAGGTTTAAGATGGATTTGAGCAGGTTTTAGATGGATTTGAACCTGTTTAAGTTGGATTTGAACAGGTTTTAGATGGATTTGAACCTGTTTAAGTTGGATTTGAACAGGTTTTAGTTGGATTTGAACAGGTTTTAGTTGGATTTGAACAGGTTTTAGATGGATTTGAACAGGTTTAAGATGGATTTGAGCAGGTTTTAGATGGATTTGAACCTGTTTAAGTTGGATTTGAACAGGTTTTAGATGGATTTGAACAGGTTTAAGTTGGATTTGAACAGGTTTTAGTTGGATTTGAACAGGTTTTAGTTGGATTTGAACAGGTTTTAGATGGATTTGAACAGGTTTAAGTTGGATTTTGAACAGTTCTTTCTGACATTTTTAGCTCAGATGTTTTTTGACGGTCGCTCTTGTTCTTGTTTAATCTAATTAAGCTGCAGGTCTTTATTCGATGCATGTGTTTAAACCGTGTTAGCTGTGGCTCGTGGCGTGTGCTGCTGATGCGTGTTCGAGTCCTCGTCTCGTTACATAAGAGCAGCTCCGTGACGTCTGTTTGAACAGCTGGCTCCAGAGTCGGGCTCAGAGCAGGGTTTACCTCCGACTGAACCACAACACGTCTCTCACACGGAGTTTAATCTGGATTTTTACAGGAATAATATGTTCTGTGTGGAGTTTACTGAAGGAGCAAGGTTTAAGAAGCAGGATGGATTTGAACAGGTTTTAGATGGATTTGAACAGGTTCTAGTTAGATTTGAACAGGTTCTAGTTGGATTTGAACAGGTTTTAGATGGATTTGAACAGGTTCTAGTTAGATTTGAACAGGTTTTAGTTGGATTTGAACAGGTTTTATTTGGATTTCAACAGGTTTTATTTGGATTTCAACAGGTTTTATTTGGATTTGAACAGGTTTTATTTGGATTTGTACAGGTTCTAGTTGGATTTGAACAGGTTTTATTTGGATTTGATCAGGTTTTATTTGGATTTGAACAGGTTCTAGTTGGATTTGAACAGGTTTTATT
>CM072164.1:562977-583919 GCA_036850595.1 Rhyacichthys aspro | reverse complement strand
AACACACTGTTTTCCTCCTAAAAGGCTTCTACAATAAATCATAATTAAATAACATTAATATAGTTTTACTGAGAATAAGCACAAAATGGCGTCTACAGTGGATGTTGTTGACTCGTAACGCCCCCTGGAGGTGGAACCTTTTACTGATTCCTTCTTTTTTAATCATGAGCAACATTAGACTTTGATTATTTGTATTTTTAAGTGTCCTGTCCTCAGATCTGTCCTCAGATATGTCCTCAGATATGTCCTCAGAAATGTCCTCAGATCTGTCCTCAGACCTATCCTCAGACCTCTCCTCAGAAATGTCCTCAGACCTGTCCTCAGACCTATCCTCAGACCTGTCCTCAGACCTGTCCTCAGACCTGTCCTCAGACCTGTCCTCAGACCTGTCCTCAGACCTGTCCTCAGACCTGTCCATGATCAGCTCTCATTAAAATCTATGTTCATCTCATTAAATAACTGACTTTTGTTCCTGTTTAACACATCACGTGTGTCGTGTGTGTGTCGTGTGTGTGTCGTGTGTGTGTCGTATGTGTGACATGTGTGTGACGTGTGTGTAACGTGTATGTGACGTGTGTGTGACGTGTGTGTGTCGTGTGTGTGTGACGTGTGTGTGTGACGTGTGTGTTTTGTCTGTCGTGTGAGTGTGACGTGTGTGTGTCCTGACGTTAACCCGTGTGACTCTTGTCTTCTCGTCTCCTCAGGACGCTCCTCTGGGCCTCAAACCTCGTTCTCCTGACTCTGAGTGTGGCCCCTCGTCTCCAAAGCCCCCCTCCTCTGTCAGTACCTCCCTCTGTCCCTCACCAGGACTCCTCCAGGACTCCTCCAGGGGCTCCTCCAGGACTCCTCCAGGACTCCTCCAGGACTCCTCCAGGACTCCTCCAGGGGCTCCTCCAGGGGCTCCTCCAGGGGTTCCTCCAGGACTCCTCCAGGGGTTCCTCCAGGGGCTCCTCCAGGACTCCTCCAGGGGTTCCTCCAGGACTCCTCCAGGACTCCTCCAGGGGCTCCTCCAGGGTTCCTCCAGGACTCCTCCAGGGTTCCTCCAGGGGCTCCTCCAGGGGCTCCTCCAGGACTCCTCCAGGGTTCCTCCAGGACTCCTCCAGGGGCTCCTCCAGGGGTTCCTCCAGGGGTTCCTCCAGGGGCTCCTCCAGGGTTCCTCCAGATGTTCCTCCAGGGGTCACAGACTCACAGAGAAGCTTTTAGAGCAGTTTCTTTACAAAATAAATCAGGAAAGGGGTCAGTTTCTGGAGGATTTTCTCCTGATAATGATCCTTGCAGTAACGAGAGCAACAGAAAAAGAAAAGAAAAGAAAAAGGCAAAAAAAAAGAAGTAAGTTCTGTAAATGTGGTGGAAAGTCCTGGAGAGTGGAGTCCTGAGAGCCCAGCCCCTCTTCCTCAAACTAAAACCACTAAACAGTTTTGGTTTGCTTTTGTTTAGTTTTTTTATTCTGTGGTGTTCCGTTCATTTATTGTGCTTTTATTATTTGGATTGATTTGTGTTGGGGATAATCACTTTATTTCATGTTGACAGTGCTTTATTTTATTTTTTGCCGGTGATGGGTTTTTCATCAGATGGACATATTCTCTCGTTCTTATGTTTATTTCCTTTTCTCTGCAGCCGTCGGAAAAGTCTAGCGTTCTGAACATGACGAAGATCACGGAGCACGGCAAAAAAGTCCGGTCAGTCTCAGTCAAAACCCTCCTCACTCCTCAGTTCATTAATTCTACTGCAAAAATCTCCAGACCTGGTTTAGACTTGGTTTACTGGTTTAGACCTGGTTTAGTCCTGGTTTAGACCTGGTTTAGTCCTGGTTTAGTCCTGGTTTAGTCCTGGTTTAGACCTGGTTTAGACCTGGTTCAGTCCTGGTTTAGTCCTGGTTTAGACCTGGTTCAGTCCTGGTTTAGTCCTGGTTTAGACCTGGTTCAGTCCTGGTTTAGACCTGGTCTTGTTAAATGTGTTTTAGGAAGAACTGGACTTCGTTCTGGACGGTGTTGCATGGATCCACGTTGTTATTTGTTAAAAGTCAGGGAGGCGGGACCAGCTGGGTGAGTGACAGCTTCACTCTGATATTTACCTGTCCTCCTGACTCCACCTTTCATCTGTAAACCTGACTCCTGATTGGCTAAAACAGCTCTGGCCTGACTCCTGATTGGTTAAACAGCTCTGACCTGACTCCTGATTGGTTCAAACAGTTCTGACCTGACTCCTGATTGGTTAAACAGCTCTGACTCTGACCTACTTAAAGCTCTGACTTGACTCCTGATTGGTTGAACAGTTCTGACCTGACTCCTGATTGGTTGAACAGTTCTGACCTGACTCCTGATTGTCCTGATTGGTTGAACAGTTCTGACCTGACTCCTGATTGGTTAAACAGTTCTGACCTGACTCCTGATTGGTTAAACAGCTCTGACCTGACTCCTGATTGGTTCAAACAGTTCTGACCTGACTCCTGATTGGTTAAACAGCTCTGACCTGACTCCTGATTGGTTCAAACAGTTCTGACCTGACTCCTGATTGGTTAAACAGCTCTGACCTGACTCCTGATTGTCCTGATTGGTTGAACAGTTCTGACCTGACTCCTGATTGGTTGAACAGTTCTGACCTGACTCCTGATTGGTTAAACAGCTCTGACCTGACTCCTGATTGGTTCAAACAGTTCTGACCTGACTCCTGATTGGTTAAACAGTTCTGACCTGACTCCTGATTGGTTAAACAGTTCTGGCCTGACTCCTGACACAGATATGAGTCACCTTAAACAAAACCATCTTCTCGTAGATTGATTGTGTGTAGTTTTTGTTTCCAAATTGAATGAGCCGCTCTATGTTCCTTCCGTGTTGTTTAAACGTGTTCTCGTTCTGAGCCGTGACACTGGTCTCTCTCGGTGCAGTTCGGAGGAGGCCAGTCCAAACCCGAGCTCACGGTGGACCTGAGGGGCGGCTCTGTGGAGTGGGCCTCCAAAGACAAGTCCAGCAAGAAGCACGTCCTCGAGGTGAGCTCCAGACACACATTCACCACCATTTAAACCAAATCCCAGTAAATCCCAGTAAATCCCAGTAAATCCCAGTAAATCCCAGTAAATCCCAGTAAATCCTAACTGAGCTGATGTTGCAGCTGAAGACGCGTCAGGGCACGGAGCTGTTGATCCAGTCTGACACCGACGCCCTCATCAACGACTGGTACCGAGTACTGCAGGACTGCATCAGCACTCACGTGAGTAACACTGGGGTAGTAACACTAGAGTGGAGTAACACTAGAGTAGTAACACTAGAGAGTAGTAACACTAGAGAGGAGTAACACTAGAGAAGAGTAACACTAGAGAGGAGTAACACTAGAGTAGTAACACTAGAGTAGAGTAACACTAGAGAGGAGGAACACTAGAGAGAAGTAACACTAGAGTAGTAACACTAGAGAGGAGTAACACTGGAGTAGTAACACTAGAGAGGAGTAACACTGGAGTAGAGTAACACTAGAGTAGTAACACTAGAGTAGAGTAACACTAGAGAGGAGTAACACTGGAGTAGTAACACTAGAGAGGAGTAACACTGGAGTAGAGTAACACTAGAGTAGTAACACTAGAGTAGAGTAACACTAGAGAGGGGTAACACTAGAGTAGTAACACTAGAGAGGAGTAACACTAGAGAGGAGGAACACTAGAGAGAAGTAACACTAGAGAGGAGGAACACTAGAGTAGAGTAACACTAGAGAGGAGTAACACTAGAGTAGTAACACTAGAGAGGAGTAACACTAGAGGAGTAACACTAGAGAGGAGGAACACTAGAGTAGTAACACTAGAGTAGTAACACTAGAGAGGAGTAACACTAGAGAGGAGTAACACTAGAGAGGAGTAACACTAGAGTAGTAACACTAGAGAGGAGGAACACTAGAGAGGAGGAACACTGGAGTGGAGTAACACTAGAGTAGTAACACTAGAGAGGAGTAACACTAGAGAGGAGGAACACTAGAGTAGTAACACTAGAGAGGAGGAACACTAGAGTAGTAACACTAGAGAGGAGTAACACTAGAGAGGAGTAACACTAGAGTAATAATACTAGAGAGGAGGAACACTAGAGAGCAGGAACACTGGAGTGGAGTAACACTAGAGTAGTAACACTAGAGTGGAGTAACACTAGAGAAGAGTAACATTAGAGAGGAGGAACACTAGAGTAGTAACACTAGAGAGGAGTAACACTAGAGTAGTAACACTAGAGAGGAGTAACACTAGAGAGGAGGAACACTAGAGTAGTAACACTAGAGAGGAGTAACACTAGAGTAGTAACACTAGAGAGGAGTAACACTAGAGAGGAGGAACACTAGAGTAGTAACACTAGAGAGGAGGAACACTAGAGTAGTAACACTAGAGAGGAGGAACACTAGAGAGGAGGAACACTAGAGAGGAGGAACACTAGAGTAGTAACACTAGAGAGGAGTAACACTAGAGTAGTAACACTGGAGTGGAGTAACACTGGAGAGGAGTAAAACTAGAGAGGAGGAACACTAGAGTAGTAACACTAGAGTAGTAACACTGGAGTGGAGTAACTCTAGAGAGGAGGAACACTAGAGTAGTAACACTAGAGAGGAGTAACACTAGAGAGTAGTAACACTAGAGAGGAGTAACACTAGAGAGGAGTAACACTAGAGAGGAGTAACACCAGAGTAGTAACACTAGAGAGTAGTAACACTAGAGAGTAGTAACACTAGAGAGTAGTAACACCAGAGAGGAGTAACACCAGAGAGGAGTAACACCAGAGAGGAGTAACACTAGAGAGTAGTAACACTAGAGAGTAGTAACACTAGAGAGCAGTAACACTAGAGCAGTAACACTAGAGTGGAGTAACACTAGAGTGGAGTAACACTAGAGAGGAGTAACACTAGAGTAGTAACACTAGAGAGGAGGAACACTAGAGTAGTAACACTAGAGAGGAGGAACACTAGAGAGTAGTAACACTAGAGTAGAGTAACACCAGAGTAGTAACACTAGAGAGGAGGAACACTAGAGTAGTAACACTAGAGAGGAGTAACACCAGAGTAGTAACACCAGAGTAGTAACACTAGAGTGGAGTAACACTAGAGAGGAGGAACACTAGAGAGTAGTAACACTAGAGTAGAGTAACACCAGAGTAGTAACACTAGAGAGGAGTAACACTAGAGTAGAGTAACACCAAAGAGGAGTAACACTAGAGTAGAGTAACACCAAAGAGGAGTAACACTAGAGTGGAGTAACACTAGAGTGGAGTAACACTAGAGAGGAGTAACACTAGAGTGGAGTAACACTAGAGTAGTAACACTAGAGAGGAGTAACACTAGAGTAGTAACACTAGAGCGGAGTAACACTAGAGAGGAGTAACACCAGACCGGAGTAACACCCCAGCAGTGTTCAAATCAAAGAAACCAAACTCAAGACCCTTTGCAGTGTATTTAGTTTGTGATATTTTTGACACTAGGTTTTAACTGGATTTGAATCCAATTAAATGTATTTGTTCTTGAGCCAGTTTTTGTTCTCACAAAGATATTTATAATCTTCTCAAATCCATCAAAAACCCGTTCAAATCCAAACAAAACCTGTTTAAATCCATCTAAATCCAATAAATAAAAGGAGGAAATGAATGTGTAAGATGTAATAAAATTCAGATAAAACTGTTTACACACAAAAATAACAAAATGCCAAAAACCAACTAAAACAAAAGCCCAACTGCCACAGAGTGTGTTCATTAAATGTTCACATACGATCGAGAACGTCTGGCTTTTCAGGTTTTGGTTTGGAAATTGTTGTTATTGTTGACCGTCTGACGCTGTTTAAACCTGAGGAATAAACTGTTCTGTGTTAATGATAGATTTGTTTAAAGAGTAGGAGCCGTGTGTCGTTAAACATAAATGTGATAAATGTGTTTAAGGCGTGGGAGTCCGACGAGGCCATCGAGGAGGACATGCCCGAGTCGCCCGGAAAAGACGAGAAGACTGACAAAGAGAAAGAGCACAGAGACTCCAAGAAAGGCAGAGGTCGGTATTTATTTGTGGAAATACTTCTCTTTATGAAACTTATCCAAGAGAAGGAGCTATTCCTGAAGCCGTTTGTGTCCTCAGCCATGAAGACCTCGACCAGTATGGACGTCTCTCAGGACAAGAAAACCAGGCACAAGCTGAAGAAGTTCCTGACGAGACGCCCCACTCTTCAGGCCGTTAGGGACAAGGGCTACATCAAAGGTACCACTTTTACACCTGTTTATAATGAAAACACACCGGGACTGGGGCTGCTCGGGGTTAAACCATAATTGATTCATTGTCATTAAGAACTTGACCGATTCAAATGTCATTAATCGATTACTCAGTGTGCTGTATGCTTCATACTCTGTATCTACAGAACAGGTTCTGAGCCCAGTGTTGAGACAGAGCAGCACTAAACAGTATCTGGACAGGTTTCCTCGAGGGGGAAGTGTAGAGTTTGGAGGATAACACTCTGAGAGAGCTCAGGTCTCACTGGACACAGTTCAGATCCATCAGAGTCTGAGCTTTAGCTGGAGCTGCTCCTGCTGCAGTTTCTCTGTTTACTGTGAACTGATGTAAACTAAAACAAACCTGTAAAGAGATCTGCTCCTGAAGCAGGAGTCGAGTGAAATGTAATAAGTGCTATTTGTTGAATAACGGTGGAGCGTTTATTTAAGAAATCAGAAACAGCGAAGGTGTCTTTGTTTATTATAAAGGCTGCAGTGAAGCTGATAAAGTGAATTAAACTAAAAGAAACACCTAAAGGCAAGTAAGAAAATGAAGATAAGCTACAAAGAATTGCCTTTGTCGCTCCAGGTGATGCATAAAAAGAAGGCTGTCTATTTTGAGTTGCTGTTTGAAATGTACATGTGACGCCTCTGAATAGAACGAGGAGCTGAAGTCTGTGTTGTTTCTTCAGATCAAGTGTTCGGCTGCAGTCTGTCCAGTCTGTGTCAGAGAGAGAACAGCTCTGTGCCCACATTCGTCAAAATGTGCATCGAACACGTGGAAACCAACGGTGAGTGTCTGCAGCCAATAAATGGAATATATTATATATTATATATATGTTAATCTGCTTCAGATGCTCAGGTTTGGTTCAAGAATAAAACAAGGTCTTTTAGTTTATGGTCTTTATTTTGACAATATGGTTTAAGAAGAATTTGAACAGGTTTTAGTTGGATTTGAACAGGTTTTAGTTGGATTTGAACAGGTTTTTTGAAGGACTGAGCAAACAGACAGATTAACAACAAAGGTTTCCTCAAAGCAGCCTGTTTTCTTCTTGAGTCGTTCAGATCGAAGTTACAAAATAAAACATCACATGACTTTGTGACGTGCTGATGTTTTCTCCCATGATGCCTTGCAGGTCTGTGCGTGGACGGTTTGTACAGAGTCAGCGGGAACCTGGCCATTATTCAGAAACTTCGCTTCGCGGTGAATCACGGTGAGTGTGTGTTGGATGTGCAGAGTCTCTGGAGGTTCTCGACTCTGGTGTGTTTTCAGACGAGAAGGTGAACCTGTGCGACGGGAAATGGGAGGACATCCACGTGACGACCGGAGCCTTAAAGATGTTCTTCAGAGAGCTGCCCGAGCCGCTCTTCACCTACGCTCTGTTCCACGACTTCGTCAACGCCATCAGTACGTTCTCTTCAAGTGCTCTGGGTTGTAGTTGGACTTGAACAGGTTTTAGATGGATGTAAACAGGTTTTAGATGGATGTAAACAGGTTTTAGATGGATGTAAACAGGTTTTAGATGGATGTAAACAGGTTTTAGATGGATTTAAACAGGTTTTAGATGGATGTAAACAGGTTTTAGATGGATGTAAACAGGTTTTAGATGGATTTAAACAGGTTTTAGATGGATGTAAACAGGTTTTAGATGGATTTAAACAGGTTTTAGATGGATTTAAACAGGTTTTAGATGGATGTAAACAGGTTTTAGATGGATGTAAACAGGTTTTAGATGGATTTAAACAGGTTTTAGATGGATGTAAACAGGTTTTAGATGGATTTAAACAGGTTTTAGATGGATTTAAACAGGTTTTAGATGGATGTAAACAGGTTTTAAATGGATTTATAGAAGTTTTGGATGGATTTGAACATGTTTTACTTGGTTTTGAACAGGTTTTAGTTGCAATTAAACATATTTCATTTGGATTTGAACAGGTTTTAGTCAGATTTAAACATGTTTTACTTGGACTTGAACAGGTTTTAGATGGATTTAAACTTGACAAATGCGTTTATATTAAACATATTGTTTTTGCAGAGAGTCCAGATCACAAACAGAGACTGCAGTCGATCAAAGAGCTGGTCCGACAGCTGCCCAAACCCAACCACGACACCATGCAGGCCCTGTTCAAGCACCTCAAGAAGTATGGGAAAAAACAGCACTGCACACCAGTCACACCTCTCCCAGGACCGTCCCCAAAACCTTCCTAGACCGTCGCCAAAACCAGTCTGAACCGTCCCTGAGTGAATGTTCCATATTAATTTAATAAACAGGCTAATGTTTAACAGGTTTATTAATACAAGCATGAATAATTTAATTTGGATAAAACACATCTATAAATATTAGTCTCTGTGGTTCCTTGAATCAGTATAACTTTGTCATAAAAAAGTCTTTTTCTTTTACCGTTTTCACCCATTTTCTCTCATTACGTGTAAAAAATAAGCGACATCCAGAGACTGTGGAGGATCTGAGGCCTTTTCCATCAGTTCAAACCAAGACAGTAAACACAACACTGAACTGTTCATAAGATGAAGTAGTGCTGCTTGATTTAGTCCAAACCTAACTTCTCATTCTGACTCCAGACTGTGGTTCCTTCACAGAGTGGTGGAACACGGCGAGGAGAACCGTATGACCATCCAGAGCGTGGCCATCGTGTTCGGGCCCACGCTGCTTCGACCCGAGACCGAGACCTGGAACATGGCCGTGCACATGGTCTACCAGAACCAGATCGTGGAGCTCATCCTGATCGAGTGCGAGAACATTTTTGGGAGGTAGACAAAGAGAGGAGGGGCTCGGAGCTTCGACTCTTCGGGACTTGGCGGTCTCCGGCCTGACCTCTGACCTCCTGTTGCTGCTGTGGACTGTGCCTCTGAACGCACCACATCAAACTACTGACCAAAACTGACTCTTGCACTTTTTAGTCCGTCACGTCCTGCTGCAGCGCCGCTCTTTATTCCCTCGATCTGGAGTCTCTCCGAGTTTAATGACTGCTGCGTGAAGTCTTCCATCTTCAGTTTGAACCACACGGTGGAGCAATAATAAGAGACCTGCCCCGTTTCTGCTCACTTTTCACTGTTGGATATTACTGTAGTGTTTATTTATCGCAAATCAGCAAATTCAATAATCACAAAGAAGTTCTTTTATCACAGTAATGTTACAGATATTGAGCTTCAAATGAAACTCTGGTGCAGCCAAACAAGTCAGTAGCATCAGTCTGAACACTGATCCAGAGTCAGGTGTGTCTTCATAAACTCTGCCAAAGAGTATACTTATACTATAGGTGTTAAAATATTTGACAGTTTTTTCTCACTAACCCGCCGCTGTATTGTTTCTCTCACGTCAGTCTTCATCCGTGGACTCTTCAGGTTGAGTCTCTCAGTTCTGTGAAGTCAGACTAAGAAACAAGTCCTTAAAGACGGCTTTATCAAAAGCATTGAGCCTGTTTCCACAGCAGTTTTAGTTTCCAGTATTTGTGAAGTAAAAAACAAATAAAAGATGTGATCGATGTCAGCGACCAGCTTTAGTGTGAGCTGTAAATCAGACATACTCACAGAGAATATTTTTCACAGTCTATAAATTCTACACACAGCAAACAATGTCTTTATAAAGCAAAGGAAAATTAATAAAACAGTGCTTAGTAAAATCAAAACCAAAGGAGACATGGCTCCTGTGTCATTGTAGATTTGAACAGGTTTTATTTGTATTTTAATAGGTTTTCAAAGGAAAACAATAGATTACACAATTTAAAAAAAGAAACAGACTCTTTTTATTCAGTTAACTCAGCTGACTCCAGAAGTGAGCTCAGAAAAGTGAAAAACAGAGCATTTTTATCACGTTACTGAAGAGGATCTAGACAAAAGCAAAAGTCAAATCAAAACATCTCTTTTTGTTCATATTTATACTCTACTCTTTACATTTATAAACCTACACACCTTATAAATTTTAACTTGTCTTGCTGTTTTTGTGGTTGGTTTATGTGATCGATCTAGACTCCTATTGATTTAATGAAGTATTACGTAATAACTGTGGAATTAAAGCTGGCGCTGCTCATATCTTACTCACTTTTTGCTGCCGTTATGGCCGAGAGGACACTCTTTCTGCAAATTAACCAAATCTATCCTGTACAGAACACATCAGAAGAAACGGGTCGTCTTCTAAACAGAGTGAAACAGTGGCTCGTCTTTTTGGTTCATAATTCAAAGTCTGACGGAGATTAATGAGAGAAATTCCCAAGAGTTTCACACAAAGGAGCAGAAAAGGGGCTCAAAACTACAAAACTAAACTGTCCAAAACGGTTTGTCTTTTATATTTTTCTCTGGACCAAAGTGATAAATGTGAAGAGAATAAGACTTGTATTATAAATGTAACCCTCTCTCTTTTCATTTGACTCGAACAAACCTCCAGCAGCATTAAACCAACTGTATTTTCTTAGAAGAGAATATTATTTTTGATGTAAAGACTGTAAAGGTGGATATCTGTACAGTGTTTATGGTGTGGATGTGGAAAAGGGGGGTGACTGATGATGATATTGTACAAATAGAGATTTTGTAAGAAACAGTTTTAAAGGGAGCCAGCTCTTGTCACAGTTGGACCTGGACTGGACTCGAGTGAATGTTCGTCTGAAGAACAAACGCAGCTTTCTCCTGAATAAAGTTGTCTAATGACTGTCTCTGTCTCCTTTTGCATTTTCATGAAGAAAAAACACAGCTCTTGAAACTAACTAAATGTGAGACATCGAGTTAATGCGGGACAAAGCCTCTGGGTCTTGGCCCAGTGTTTGGGAACCACTGTCCTGAACCGTCACCAGATTCTTTCACCAGATTGTTAACGTCACATCGACAGGTCACAGTCTCATATTTACACTTTATAAACCTTAATGTTCATTAATGCATAACACCATCTGTTTTTCTGTGGATATAAATGGACTTTCCTTTTGTTTTTGTGTTAGTTGTGACTGAAACAATCAAAATACTAATACCAATAATTTTGTTATATACTATAATATACATTATAAACCATAGGCGCCACAGCTATATTATATATTATAAGTCCGTCTGAACACAGTTAAATCTGAATGCTCCATACTAAAGCACCAACACAAATGAGTGATTTTATTTCAGAAGAGCTGAAGGTGAGCCTGGAGTGGACACTGTCTGCTGCATGACCTGGGTGTGAGTCTCCGCCTCATAGGCCAAGACCTGGGCCACGTTTTTTACCTGCATCCTCGCCGTGTGGTTGAGGGACACCAGGCTGGCCAGGTCGCTCTTCTCCCTCGCCGTGAACGCCGTGAACGCTGTGAACTGTCTGATGCGGAAAATCTTTGAGGCCACATTGTCTTGTATCTTTGGGTTGGACTGACGGGGTCAGAACAACGGCCGCAGAGCGAGACAGCGGGGTACTCACTCAGAGTCGCCACCTGGTCGGGGGGTGCTCCTCCTGTCGGGTGGTCGCCGACGACTGGGGGGTGGTGAGGGGCTGGTACTGGGGGCCCTCCCGGCCAGTTCCTCTCTTACTGGGGAAGTGCAGACAGGAGTCCGCCGCTGACCCGGGCCACATGGCTGTAACCCCGAGACCTCCTCCGAAGCAGGTGGTAGCGGCGAGTGTTGACCTCTTCCTGGGCTGGCCAGGTCGCTCCCAACACGAGGAGCCTTTATTGATAGCAGACAGTAGCTGGACAGGAAACAGGGCAAGAGAGAATGGGGAATGACGCTGGACAAATGACCCGACCAAGGCTCGAGCCGCTGCTGCCAGGGGCAACTGACTTCACTCTTACATGGATACACTAAATATTTACCCACTACTTTCGGAGTTGATAATAAATCATGTATTCATTCATTTTCTACCTCTTAATCCCGTTTGGAGTCGTGGGGCTGGAGACTATCCCAGCAGCTTTGGGCCTTGGGGTACATCCTGGACAGTGGCCAGTTAGTTGCAGGGTTAACACTTAGAGACGAACATTGACAGACAACCACTCACTCTCATTCATTCACTAGGGATACTTTAGAGTTGGCTATTAACCTATACATGCAGGTGTTTGGACGGTGGGAGGAACCTGGAGAGAGCCTGGAGACACGGGGAGGACAGACTCAACGATGTTTGAGTCGGCTGGGATTTGAACTCACGACCTTCTTGCAGTGAAGCAGGAGCGCTAACCACTCTGCTACCGTGCACCCCTACAATATATATTATTATATCTAATAATGTATATAAATGCATTGGAACTGGGCGTTTTTTTCTGTTTACAATCAATAAAATCTTACGATTTCGTAGGTCCACCAACCTGCCCGCTCCCACGTACCCTGATGAGACAAAAGACTCCGCCCCCAGTCGATCGGACCTTTGGAAGCACTGTCCGTGTTGTGTTGCTTCAGGTCAATGACAACTTTGAGCCACCTTCAGAACCTGAGAAAGTAACTGAGGGTGACATGAAACACAACAGTGTGACACTGAAGATCTCTGCTCCTAAATCTGGAGCTGAGGCCGTCACTCGTTACAGAGTGGAGTACTGTGTCAGTGGAGAGGACCAATGGCTCCAAAAGACTGAGTCCAAAGCTGATGAAGTCACAGTGACTGGTCTGAGTCCTAACACAGAGTACATCTTCAGGGTCAGAGCCGTCACAGCAGAAGGTCAAGTTGTTGCTCAAGTCGACACTTCCATTACAACCTTACCTTGTAGTTCGCCTGGAAAACCTGAGGTAACAGCCAACTCCAGAGAAATATCAGTCAGCTGGAACAAACCGGCTGAGGTTGGACAAGATGTCCAGATTCTCAGATACATTGTGGAGTTCAGCCAAACAGATCTTCAGGTTCAGTGGAAGCAGATGGAGTCTGTTTCTGAAAAAGTGGTGATTTCAGGACTTGAGTCAGAGACAACATACACCGTCAAGGTTCGATGTGACTGTGGTGTCAACGGCAAAAGTAAAGAGAGTACCACAGTGACCATTAACACTAAAGCATTTCCACGTCCCACTGAGCTCTTCACAAAAACATGTGAGAAAATAAACCAGATGCCACCGATCTACAAACTCCCTCTGAAAGAAGATTTGGGCATTCCTGGATGTAAAATCTATATTTTGTGTGAAGAATCCCAAAGGGAGAATAGGACAATAATACTTGTTGGAGCAAAGGGATGTGGAAAGACCTGAACTGAGGACGTAACAACCATTAAATTCAAATTTGTCAAACCTGCCCAAAACCAGGCTTCTGCAGCAAGTATTGATCAGGTGTTCTGGAACATTGGAAACACTATTATGAGGTTGTTTTTTTTAATGATTTAGAACAAACTGAGCCTAAGAACGTGACTAAAGGAAGAAAACAACTTAATTTGAGATTTAAGATTCCGATGTAAGATTATAGAATCTGAATCAGGATTTTGATCCATAATAAGAATTCAGTGGAAAATGTTAACAGGCAGGAGCAGCGTGGGGCAGAGAATGAAAGAAACAAGGAAAATTAAAGTTTATGTCAGAAAGCCTTTTCAAGTGCATCAAACATATTATTTAAACTGGCCCCACTGTCATTACTGCAGTGAAAACATATGTACATTCAATTTTTAAAATCAAATGTTCCATGTTCAGTGTGTCCTCTTGAAACATGAAAGTGGGAATACAAGGATGTTCCTGAGATACAAACAAAAAATAGTACGAGAACACATTTCATGAGATGACAACCCTCGAGCCTTGGAGTTCAGGCCTGAATGAAGAGAGCGATGATGTTCCTGTGGGTCATGAGAACAAGCAGAAATAGTGGCTGAGCTGGAAACGCAAGAGAGTCCTTTGACCTTTTTACTGTCTCTAAATCAATTCTATGAAACCACTTCCAAAATATATTTACTTTGGTTTAATTACCTGAGATCACACCGTGTTACTCTTTCAGCCATTATCCCCTTCACACTGTGCCACTTTAGTCCAAGGGGTTTTATGTGTGAAATAAAGACACTGAGTACATTCACAAAAATATTCAAAACAAATACAATCAATTCCTACAAAGTCACCCAGTTCCTATTCCTGCTTTCTTTTGTAATCTCCGTGTCTGCACAAGAGCTCATTTGTAAAGCAGAACCTTCAGCCTATAACTTTTAAGAATTGTATTTACTTGTTATTTTCACTCGTATTTGTGTGACATATAACAAATATTATTATAAACATATGACAGTGAGGTGGAGGGAATAGGTGATTTTATCAGTGTCTTCCTCTTTTGTTCATAGGGACGTCAAGATGTAATGGAGAAATGAAATGGTGATTGTTAATGTTTGAAAGCTTTATGTTAATCCTTTAATTAAACACATGGAATCCTTTTGTTTGGTGATATTATCTTCATGTAATACCGAGCTGGTGTTGGAGACTGTACAGGTTTTATACTCAGCCCCGTCATCTCTGCTTTGACTCTTTAGACAATCCGTTTTCTGTCTTGGTTTTTTTTTTACACTTACCTTTTGCCACTTCTTCTGGTTTATGAACAGAGTTAGTTTTAATTTAATGCTATTTGTCAATACCAGTCTGTAGTTTGTTCCTTTCACTTTGTGAACAGTGATGTCATTTAGGCTCAACACAAGTTTCTATGTAAAGAGAACAGAAGAAAAAGAAGTGTTTCTGCTTTATTCCCATCTTTCTAAACTTAAACTCCAGAGGTTGTAGGATGAAGACGATGATGAGGGTCTTCAGTCCAAGGAAAACTAGCACTCCAGATGCATCCTGTAAGTGCCCCATAAACTTTTATATAATGATGCTGGCTTGTCACATGACGTTCCAGGAAGTTTAATAGCTGCAGATAAAGTGTATTTTCAGCTGAATATGTCTTTTAACAGAGAAACAGCTGAAAAAAGAAAAGCATCAACAGAGAAAAGGGAGGCAACGTAAAACACAGATAAATACTGTCAATTCAATCACGTAATGTTTAACGAGGAGGAGATAATTGTCGTCCTGACGCTGAAGTCTCTTTTTCTCCCCTTTAGCTCCTCCTGAGAATGTGTAAAAGACATTTCCAGCTAAAAGCGTGTTCACTGGTTCCACGGCTGAAAAAGAGATGCATAAATGTAAAGCTGCAGATTTCCTTTACCTCTTCGTTTCACTTGTGGTCCCTGAAAATCTCCATTTACAGGGGTCTGTGGCCCCCTCAATCTAAAAGAAAACTGAAAACCTTTTCGCATCAACATGAACTCCCAAAAATGAGGGGAAGGGCAGTAATAAACAACAACAAACCTCCGTGTTTGGCTTCACCCCTTTATTCTTTTTTTTCTTTTTTTTGGTGAATAATTAAATAAAGCACACAGTGAGTAAAATATTGAAACATTATTTGATTATTTAAGTGATTTGATTTGAGATAAAGAGAGAAAGATATTCCTTCAAACGTTCACGTAAAATAAGGGCATATAAGGGCATTAAGAGAATTTAAACCAAACCAAGAAGATGGACAGCCTTAAAAATGCTCCAGTTCGGCCACAGCATTTCACACTTGAACAAAGAGACAAAGAAGGATCTCATTAATATTCAATTATTAAATTATCTCTCATAACTCTCTAAAGTGTCTCTGTTAGTGTCTCCTCTCTCATAACTCTCTAAAGTGTCTCTGTTAGTGTCTTCTCTCTCATAACTCTCTAAAGTGTCTCTGTTAGTGTCTCCTCTCTCATAACTCTCTAAAGTGTCTCTGTTAGTGTCTCCTCTCTCATAACTCTCTAAAGTGTCTTGAGTGTTCCTCTCTCATAACTCTCTAAATGTCTGTTGATGTCTCCTCTCTCATAACTCTCTAAAGTGTCTCTGTCGGTGTCTCCTCTCTCATAACTCTCTAAAGTGTCTCTGTCGGTGTCTCCTCTCTCATAACTCTCTAAAGTGTCTCTGTTGGTGTCTCCTCTCTCATAACTCTCTAAAGTGTCTCTGTTAGTGTCTCCTCTCTCATAACTCTCTAAAGTGTCTCTGTCGGTGTCTCCTCTCTCATAACTCTCTAAAGTGTCTCTGTCGGTGTCTCCTCTCTCATAACTCTCTCAAGTGTCTCTCTCACCTCTTTATTTGGTCCAGACCATGGTGATGAGAGCCGGGTTTTTGTCTCTGGAGAACCGTCTGGACGATCTGCGTCTTCTGTTGCCGGTGCAGGTCTGAGACAAAAACAAAACCAGCAGTAAATCTTTGTGTTTTAGAACTCAAAACTTACCTTGGACCTGCCTTAAGACCCTTTTTAAAGGTCTATGGGTGTTTCAGAGATAAAATCCAAATCAGGTTCTGGAGCAAAGTTGATCATTTTTGTTTTATTGTATTTGTTTGGGTTGATTTGATTTGTTTTCACATGAATCAGAGTCTGCTCTGACTTCTGATTGATTTATGAGCCAACTCAAGAAACTAAAGAAAATAAATGAACAGAGCCACACAAAGCCACAGCAGACTCACTATTAGTCTACAGCCAAACTAACGTGTAATATTTGACCCAGGGCCTGTTATCGCTGCCTCTGACCCAGGGCCTGTTATCCCTCCCTCTGACCCAGGGCCTGTTATCGCTGCCTCTGACCCAGGGCCTGTTATCGCTGCCTCTGACCCAGGGCCTGTTATCCCTCCCTCTGACCCAGGGCCTGTTATCGCTGCCCCTGACCCAGGACCTGTTATCGCTGCCCCTGACCCAGGGCCTGTTATCGCTGCCTCTGACCCAGGGCCTGTTATCGCTGCCTCTGACCCAGGGCCTGTTATCGCTGCCCCTGACCCAGGGCCTGTTATCGCTGCCTCTGACCCAGGGCCTGTTATCGCTGCCCCTGACCCAGGGCCTGTTATCGCTGCCTCTGACCCAGGGCCTGTTATCGCTGCCTCTGACCCAGGGCCTGTTATCGCTGCCCCTGACCCAGGGCCTGTTATCGCTGCCTCTGACCCAGGGCCTGTTATCGCTGCCTCTGACCCAGGGCCTGTTATCGCTGCCTCTGACCCAGGGCCTGTTATCGCTGCCTCTGACCCAGGGCCTGTTATCGCTGCCTCTGACCCAGGGCCTGTTATCGCTGCCTCTGACCTTGGTGCACTGCTCCGTCTCGATGCACAGCTCGACCTTGCAGTGCAGGTACATTTCGGACGAGCTCTCGGTGAACTGGAACATGGCGAAGGAGAAGTAATTGGACGTCCCGACTCCGTTTCCCTCCATGGCCACAGTCGAGTCCAGCGGGTTTGGACATCTGAGAAAAACAGGACGAACAGCACACTTCAGAGTCCACCGTAAAAAGGTAAACACATCACATCAGCAGCTGTTGTTTTAGTGAAGCTCCAAAACTCACAAAGATCAGAACATAAACGTTTCAGGTCTTGAAACTAAGATACTTTACTATTTCATAAAAAATAATAGCTCTTTTTGAATTGGATTTGTTTTTGGACTTGCTCCTGGCTGCCTCTCCGGCTGACCCTTGACCCCTCACCCGTGTGTGATCAGGGGGTATCTGGGGCTGGAGGAGGGCGAGGCCTGGCTCGTGGCCCAGCAGGAGTCTGTGACGATGGAGAGGGGTTGTTGGTTGAGCCCCGCGGCGCTCAGCTCCACCCAAACCTTCTGCTCCAGCCCGATCTCAGTGGTCCCATCCACCGCCCGAGAGCGAGCCTCGTCCAGATACACCTCCATCGTCAGGTTGTACTGCCACATCCCAGACTCCACCGTCTGCACCACCGAGCTGCAAACACCACCACAGCTTTACTCAGACCTCATTTCAGTTCTGTGTTTACATCTGTCCCTCTAACCTCTGTCCGCCATTGTCTCTCGCCCTTGTTCCTCTCAATAAACATTATTCCTGAAACATCTGAAGGTTCCACATGTGGTCTTTATGAAGCAAGTTAAACCTGATAAACTGGACTGATTCAGACCTGGTCCAGACCTGGTCCGGACCTGGTTCAGACCTGGTCCAGACCTGAGGCACTGACCTGTCCTTGATCTTGAAGGCCCTGGTGGCGATGTGGGGCTGTTGGTAGAAGCAGGAGAACTCCATGCTGAACTTTTGGTGGCGGACGATGAGGGCGGTGCTGTTCTCAGAGCGGACGGTGTTTTTGTAGACGATGTGTGTGTTGTTGTTCTGTATGGACACACACAACACACACAACACACACAACACACACTCAATAAACTCCCCAAAAAGAAATCTCCCAGTACTTTTCCAGTTTTCCAGGAACATTACAAACACATCCCATGACGCTGACGGCCTGGAGCCAGTAATGTGCTGTTTTAAATATACTAAATAAACTGCATTAATGTAGGTTTATGTTACACTCGCCTCAGAAATAGTCGAACCCATCTGAAATAAAAGCTGTGCAGTTTTTACAGTTGAAGAAAAGTCATGGAAAATGTGAGAAAATACAAATGAACTGGGATTTTTGGTCACAGACAAAAGGTTAGGTTTCTCTTGATCCATTTTAAAGTTTAAAGTGTTAATGTGTTAATAATAAAAGAGAAAAAGCCCTGATGTTTTAATCCGATGTTTTCAGGTGAAGGTCGGAGGCAGTACCGTCACGATGGTCCCGCAGGTGTCAGCGCCGTCGAAGCTGAACGTCACCGTGTGCTTCTCCGGATCCGTCTGGCCTCTGCAGCTCGGGTCGTTCAGGTGTAACTGGGAGGAATCCACACCTTTACCGTTCAGGAGACACTGGGCCAGAGTCACGGAGGCAGAGTGACCCCAGCAGACGGTCGGGCCCCCTACACACAGGGACACAGGGGTCAACGATTTATACTTAAATAAAACTGATGCTTGTTTCTAAAAAGCATCATGGTTAGGGTCCAGGCCTCTGACTTCGACCCCTGACCTCTGAGTGAACAGCAGCAGGCTCTTCTGATTCCAGGGTCAGGTTTCTTTAAAAAAATAAGAGTAAAAACCCTCGATTTACAGTCGATCGTTTCTGTTCTAACCTTTGATCAGGAGCCGTGGGTCATGACCAAAGTAATTAATGAGAACAAAAACTTTGAGCGTCGCTGAAGTGATGTCAGACTCAAACATTTGTTAGAGCCTCAGGAAGACGACAGGAGACCAAAAGAGAACCACTTTAAATAGAAACTATGTTAACACTTGGAACCTGAATACCAGGAACAGGTTAGGACTAGTTTACTTTCATTAGAGACATTATTACTGAAGAAATACATTACTCTTTATATTTTAGACTGAATCTATTGTAGATGTAGTCGACTTAAACTAGACTAAAACTAATAAGGATTAGATTAAATAAAGACTAAAATGTGTCTGCTCAGACTGCAGGACTCGACTTGCTCTTTCTATCACTTTACACCAAATGAGACAGGCATTAACACGAGCTGCTGTACGTATTAAACTTACAGACAGTATTTAGGTTTTTCTGCTCCATATGTTCCATGAGTGTTTTATTAACGCATCTAAATGAGGAGCTCTGTCTCTGCAGTGGACTGGCCTCTTTGTAAAGACCGAGAGAGGATTTGTCCCGTTGTGTCGCTGTATATTCATTTAGTTTAGTTCTTTTTGTCGCTGGAACCTAAACCCAGCCTCACCCAGAGCGTCCGGAGGGTATTTGGAGGCGAACTCGGAGCGACAGAAGCAGGTGTGGTCTCCGGACAAGTCCACGGAGCAGTACTCGTGTTGGGCACAGGCTCTGTCACACGCCGCAGCTGCATCTGAAAAATAAACCCGTCTGAGTTGGACTCCAGCTGGTTTTATTGGGTTTAAATGACGTGACGGTGCGTTATTCTCACAGCAGCCAGTGATGGAGGTCCAGTCCAGGTCCAGGCCCTTCTTGTGGAGGCAGGTTTGGGCGTAGGCTTTGTGGAACTGGCACCTGAAGCCGTCCACCTGAGGATACGTGGAGAAGAAGTCCGTACAGGCCGAGACGAAGCCCGGGGTCGGACTGTGAGGGTTACACTCTTTAAACGGCGGCAGGTTCAGGAGCTCACAGCTGCAGAGAAACACTATTAACTAAATCCACAGAAGGAAACGTGATTTAACATAAAGTGGTTTAACTGATCATTAATGAATCTATAGTTCATTAGTTTTAGGTGGATTTAAACAGGTTTAGTTGGATTTGAGCAGGTTTTAGGTGAATTTTAACAGGTTTTAGTTGGATTTAAACAGGTGTTAGTTGGATTTTAACAGGTTTTAGTTGGATTTTAACAGGTTTTAGTTGGATTTTAACAGGTTTTAGTTGGATACAAACAGGTTTTAGTTGGATGGGAACAGGTTTTAGTTGGATTTAAACAGGTTTTGATTGGATTTGAGCAGGTTTTAGTTGAATTTGAGCAGGTTTTAGTTGAATTTGAGCAGGTTTTAGTTGGATTTAAACAGGTTTAGTTGGATTTGAGCAGGTTTTAGTTGGATTTAAACAGGTTTCGTTGGATTTGAGCAGGTTTTAGTTGAATTTGAGCAGGTTTTAGTTGGATTTAAACAGGTTTAGTTGGATTTGAGCAGGTTTTAGTTGAATTTGAGCAGGTTTTAGTTGGATTTGAACAGGTTTTAGTTGGATTTGAACAGGTTTTAGTTTTAGACTCACAAGGCCTGGACGGTGGTGGAGTTGATGCTGGGGTCTGGGGTCTGACTGAAGGTCTGTTCACAGCTGGAGGGAGACAAACAAATATTTACATCACTCAACTTTTATTTTGACAGGACACATATTTATAGATCAGATTATTGTGGCTTTTTCACAGAATAAATAAAAAAGAATGATGATGATGATGATGATGATGATGAAGAGGAGGAGGATGTGTTTAAGTCTCACCCGTCTGAACTGAACTCTGGGATTTTCTCTGGATCATCTTCGCCGCACAAACCCCTCTC
>CM072164.1:429681-562878 GCA_036850595.1 Rhyacichthys aspro | reverse complement strand
TTGGATTTGAACAGGTTTTAGTTGGATTTGAACAGGTTTTAGATGGATTTGAACAGGTTTTAGTTGGATTTGAACAGGTTTTTGTTGGATTTGAACAGGTTTTAGTTGGATTTGAACAGGTTTTAGTTGGATTTGAACAGGTTTTTGTTGGATTTGAACAGGTTTTAGATGGATTTGAACAGGTTTTAGTTGAATTTAAACAGGTTTAGTTGGATTTGAACAGGTTTTAGTTGGATTTGAACAGGTTTTAGTTGGATTTGAACAGGTTTTAGTTGGATTTGAACAGGTTTTAGTTGGATTTGAACAGGTTTTTGTTGGATTTGAACAGATTTTAGATGGATTTGAACAGGTTTTAGTTGGATTTGAACAGGTTTTAGTTGGATTTGAACAGGTTTAGTTGGATTTGAACAGGTTTTAGTTGGATTTGAACAGGTTTTAGTTGGATTTGAACAGGTTTTAGTTGGATTTGAACAGGTTTAGTTGGATTTGAACAGGTTTTAGTTGGATTTGAACAGGTTTTAGTTGGATTTGAACAGGTTTTAGTTGGATTTGAACAGGTTTTAGTTGGATTTGAACAGGTTTAGATGGATTTGAACAGGTTTTAGTTGGATTTGAACAGGTTTTAGTTGGATTTGAACAGGTTTTAGTTGGATTTGAACAGGTTTTAGTTGGATTTGAACAGGTTTTAGTTGGATTTGAACAGGTTTTAGTTGGATTTGAACAGGTTTTAGTTGGATTTGAACAGGTTTTAGATGGATTTGAACAGGTTTTAGTTGGATTTGAACAGGTTTTAGTTGGATTTGAACAGGTTTTAGATGGATTTGAACAGGTTTTAGTTGTATTTGAACAGGTTTTAGTTGGATTTGAACAGGTTTTAGTTGGATTTGAACAGGTTTTAGATGGATTTGAACAGGTTTTAGTTGGATTTGAACAGGTTTTAGTTGGATTTGAACAGGTTTTAGATGGATTTGAACAGGTTTTAGTTGGATTTGAACAGGTTTTTGTTGGATTTGAACAGGTTTTAGTTGGATTTGAACAGGTTTTAGTTGGATTTGAACAGGTTTTAGTTGGATTTGAACAGGTTTTAGTTGTATTTGAACAGGTTTTAGTTGTATTTGAACAGGTTTTAGTTGGATTTGAACAGGTTTAGTTGGATTTGAACAGGTTTTAGTTGGATTTGAACAGGTTTAGATGGATTTGAACAGGTTTTAGTTGTATTTGAACAGGTTTTAGTTGAATTTAAACAGGTTTAGTTGGATTTAAACAGGTTTTAGTTGGATTTGAACAGGTTTTAGATGGATTTGCAGACCTCGGCTCCGGGTCCTCGATGCAGCGCTCGGTGCAGGGGGTCTTCGTGATGGTTTCAGAGGATTCGCTGCAGTCGATGAAGCCCTCGGTGGTGCAGCCAGACCGTCCCGGTTTCATGACGGCACCTGAGAATAAACAAAAACACACCGGAGCCTTTAAAATGAACTTTAGAAATGTCACAGTGGATTTGTGAATATAAGACTCAGAGCTTTCCGTTAAAAACACTGAAAATCACTAGACCACAGTCGTTAATGCTCAAGTCTGACTACAGCCTGTTCAAATCCAGTTAAAACCAGTTTATATTGAACTAAAATCATCCCAGACCAATTAAAACCTGTTAAACCTCAGGGCAGCTCTTTGTCACCGGTTCTGTTCATTATTTTAAGGATTCCTCGGAGCAGTCAGGGGCCAGGGGCCGGTCTGGAGACCACAGGATCAGCTCTGCTTTTTGTAAATAATGTGTTGGCTCCATCAAACCAGGATCTTCAGGATGAACTGGGGCGGTTTACAGAAAATGGACTGAGGAGAAATGAAACTGTTCTAAGGTCAGATCAATAACAGCTTTGGCCCATACTTTTTGACGTCATAATTATCTTGTTCTTAAAGAAACCAGCTGTGACAGATTTATTTTTAGTCCTGACTACAGCAGGTTCAGAGTCTGTTTCCACGTCACTGACCGTCCTCCTGGTTCTTACTGATGCTGTGCTCTTCCAGGACTGAACCGCGATGGTTTTCAGCTCTTACCGAACATGTAGCAGGCGCTGGTGTCGAACAGCTGAGCTCCTCCTGCAGGAACACTGAAGCGGTCCAGCTCTTTACCGTTCAGCAGTGTCCTGAGCTCCTGCAGCACATCACACACTTGTCATTCCTTCAGTTTACCTTTGGTTAAATTCATTTACACCTCAGTGATCATGATCTACGAGGAAAAAACGCTCCTGGTTTTAGTTTTAAGGAGTGCAGACCTTTTTTCGTGCAGCAGGTCAGAGCAGTATCAGAAGCTTCATGTGATGTTTTGCTGAGGCTTTTTTAAAGAACTTTTTAAAGACCAAAGTATGTGAATTTTAACATATTTTAAAGAAAAACCAGGATAATGAATGTCTATTGGAACGTCTAAAATGTCAATATAACCACATTATGTTTGCACTAGGTTAAGGCTTTTAATGATGACATCACTATTGACCATTTCTTGTAAAACGTTTGTTTTCCTCACCAGATCCTCGGGGAACGCGATGTCGTCTGCACACAGCCCGGACTGAGAGTCGCCGAAATTACTCAAAGTGATCGTTCCCTGAAAAAGCCACAGAAAACGTTAGATACTGTTCATCATGAACAGAAGCCTCTATTTACTGAGTCAAATGTAAAAGTTCCCCACAATGCATCAGTGACAAGTCTTTGTTGTGAAAATGGTTTAAACCCAAATAGGTTATTGCAAAAACGTCTGAAGCTCCGTCTGAAGCTCCAGATGATGCTCCGTCTGAAGCTCCAGGTGAAGCTCCAGATGAAGCTCCGTCTGAAGCTCCAGGTGAAGCTCCAGATAAAGCTCCAGATGAAGCTCCATCTGAAGCTCCGTCTGAAGCTCCATCTGAAGCTCCAGATGAAGCTCCGTCTGAAGCTCCGTCTGAAGCTGTGACAGATTTATTTTTAAATCTGTCACAGCTTCAAACGTTTTACATCTGAAGCTCCGTCTGAAGCTCCAGATAAAGCTCCAGATGAAACTCCAGATAAAGCTCCAGATGAAACTCCATCTGAAGCTCCGTCTGAAGCTCCGTCTGAAGCTCCAGATAAAGCTCCAGATGAAGCTCCGTCTGCAGCTCCGTCTGAAGCTCCGTCTGAAGCTCCATCTGAAGCTCCAGATGAAACTCCAGATGAAGCTCCAGATGAAGCTCCGTCTGAAGCTCCATCTGAAGCTCCAGATAAAGCTCCAGATGAAACTCCAGATGAAGCTCCAGATAAAGCTCCATATGAAGCTCCGTCTGAAGCTCCATCTGAAGCTCCAGATAAAGCTCCAGATGAAACTCCAGATGAAGCTCCAGATGAAGCTCCAGATGAAGCTCCAGATGAAGCTCCATCTGAAGCTCCAGATAAAGCTCCAGATGAAGCTCCGTCTGAAGCTCCATCTGAAGCTCCAGATAAAGCTCCAGATGAAACTCCAGATGAAGCTCCAGATGAAGCTCCAGATGAAGCTCCAGATGAAGCTCCATCTGAAGCTCCAGATAAAGCTCCAGATGAAACTCCAGATGAAGCTCCAGATAAAGCTCCATATGAAGCTCCGTCTGAAGCTCCATCTGAAGCTCCAGATGATGCTCCAGATGAAGCTCCAGGTGAAGCTCCAGATAAAGCTCCAGATGAAGCTGAGGGCCTCACCAGAGTGGAGTCCTGCGACGCGATGCTGACGGTGACCGAACACTGCAGCGTGGCTCTGATCTGAGGCAGCGAGCCCCCACACGAGTCTGAGAAGCCCCCGTCACCAGAACCTTCTCCAGATCCACCTTCGGAAAAAGCTGAGGTCAAACAACCACTCACAAATCAGACTGACCTCTATTATTACCATTATTATTACTATTGTTATTATTATCATGTTGTTTATGTTTATCATTAATTTCGCCTTCATTTCCTTTTCTCATGCACACGCTCACAAAAAGTCTTATGATTTCTAATGTTTTGTTTGTATTCTGTTGTTTCTGTTTATTTGTTTATTATCTGTTGTTTACTGAACACGTCTGTTTGTTATGATTCTCTAAAAGTCAATACAAATAACATAAATAAAGGGTTAGGGGTTATTTTATACATTTGGCTCCATTAGAACTAACTACAAACCATAATAAAACATTAAAGTAAACGTGACAGTGTTTGCAGTTGTCTGTGAGACTGACCTCCAGACCCGAACCCAGACCCGAACCCAGACCCGGACCCAGACCCGGACCCAGACCCGGACCCGGACCCGGGCTCTGAGGAGGACTTGATCTCGGCCTTCACTGCGTTCTGGACCGGAGTCACCAAACAGAGGTTCTGCTGAGGCTCCACACTGAAGTAATCAGAGAAACACATGTAGAGCTGTCCGTCCTGCTCCTCCATCTGCAAACAGAGCACGGCAACACAGTCCGGACCATGAGCACTTGAGACCGACCAGGACCGCACAGGCCACAGAGCCATTCAGGGGGATTCAAGGGGATTCAAGAGGATTCAAGAGGATTCAAGAGGACAAAGGACAAAGGCAAGACAAAGGCAAGGCAAAGGCAAGAGGATTCGGGGTCAAGAGGTTCAAGAGGACAAGGGGATTCAAGAGGATTCAAGGGGATTAAGAGGAAGGGGTCAAGAGGATAAGAGGATTCAAGGGGATTCAAGGGGATTCAAGAGGATTCAAGGGGATTCAAGGGGATTCAAGAGGATTCAAGGGGATTCAAGGGGATTCAAGAGGATTCAAGGGGATTCAAGGGGATTCAAGAGGATTCAAGGGGATTCAAGGAGATTCAAAGGCAGGGATTCAAGGACAAGAGGACAGGGGATTCAAGAGGATTCAAGAGGATTCAAGGGGATTCAAGAGGATTCAAGAGGATTCAAGGGGATTCAAGAGGATTCAAGGGGATTCAAGAGGATTCAAGAGGATTCAAGGGGATTCAAGAGGATTCAAGGGGATTCAAGGGGATTCAAGAGGATTCAAGGGGATTCAAGAGGATTCAAGGGGATTCAAGAGGATTCAAGGGGATTCAAGAGGATTCAAGGGGATTCAAGGGGATTCAAGAGGATTCAAGGGGATTCAAGGAGATTCAAGAGGATTCAAGGGGATTCAAGGAGATTCAAGAGGATTCAAGAGGATTCAATGAGATTCAAGAGGATTCAAGAGGATTCAAGGGGATTCAGTTGGATTCAGTGGGATCCAGTTGGATTCAGTTTGATTCAGTTGGATTCAGTGGGATTTAAAGGTTCTGATAATAAGTGTAGGTGTGATTTCTCTGAATTAGACTCACATAAATCCCAGAGAAGGTCTTTCCGTAGATCTTGGGTTTACAGTTTTGAAAGTTGGTGTTGTTTCTGTTGAAAACTCCATCTGCAGCGAAAACAAACGACATCACAGTTTAAAGATTGATCACCTTCAGTGAAAAAGAAGCAAGCCTCTGTTTAAAGCTGAAACCCTTGTGTCTGTCCACACTGACGATCAGGTGAAGGCCTCAGGTGTGTCTGGTCTCACCTGAGAACGGAGCCCACACCGTCAGCACCAACACCAACACCACAGACAGCGCCATCGACTGAAAAACACACAAAGAAGCATTTTATACAATAAAAAATAAACAAATAAAGAAAGAAAAGAAATACAAACCTGAGATTGAAGTTATAGATGGATTTGAACAGGTTTTAGATGGATCTGAACTGGTTTTAGATGGATTTGAACTGGTTTTAGATGGATTTGAACAGGTTTTAGATGGATTTGAACAGAGCTATAACTTGCTTTAATCCAACTAAAGCCTGTTCAAATCCATCTAAAACCAGCTTAAATCCACTTAAAACCATTTAAGGTCCAAGTTAAACCACACTGAACCTGTCCAAATCCAGTTCTGTGCAAAAAGAGAATTTAAATGTTTCATCGAGCTGATGACAAAATGATAAAAAGGTCTGAATATTTTCCAAAAGCACTGGAGCCCTTTCTGATCTTATATTTGTTTTTATGGCTATCACAGTTTTTTGTTTTTTTTTTACAGAAAAACCTTGTAACTTTGATGAATTTACTGCATCAAAATCAAACCTTTCAGTGTTTAATGCAGTATCTCTACAGTTCTTAGAGTTTTTTTATAATCTCTTATCCACTCACCTGTTGTAGTCTTGACTAATTCTGGTATTTTCTGTGATGAGTCAAAATCCCTGTAACAGAACATTCACAGCCTTCTTTTGTCTTTTCTGATTCAGTTAAAGAACACTTAATGAACCAATAAATGAGTCGGTTAATGAATAAATAATGAATAATGTAAGGAGCAGCCCTGCCTTTGTCTGTGGAGCCAGTGGGATCTTCTGTCTGTGGATCTGAGGCTGGGTTATATCTGACCTGAGGAGGAGGAGGAGGAGGAAGAGGAGGAGGAGGGCAGGTGACATTCCTCTGTAACAACGAGCTGCAGCTGAATTTGAGCAGGTTTTAGATGGTTTTGAACAGGTTTTAGATGGTTTTGAGCAGGTTTAAGGTGGATTTGAACAGGTTTTAGATGGTTTTGAGCAGGTTTAAGATGGATTTGGGCAGGTTTTAGATGGATTTGAGCAGGTTTAAGATGGATTTGGGCAGGTTTTAGATGGATTTGAACAGGTTTTAGATGGTTCTGAGCAGGTTTAAGATGGATTTGGGCAGGTTTTAGATGGATTTGAGCAGGTTTTAGATGGATTTAAACAAGTTTAGTTATATTTGAACAGGTTTAGTTATATTTGAACAGGTTTTAGTTTGATTTAAACAGGTTTTAGTTGGATTAGAACAGGTTTTAGATGGATTTGAGCAGGTTTTAGTTCGATTTGAACAGGTTTTAGATAGATTTGAGCAGGTTTTAGTTAGATCTGAACAGGTTTTAGTTAGATTTGAGCAGGTTTTAGATGGATTTGAGCAGGTTTTGGATGGATTTGAGCAGGTTTTAGATGGATTTGAGCAGGCTTTAGTTGGATTTAAACAAGTTTAGTTATATTTGAACAGGTTTAGTTATATTTGAACAGGTTTAGTTATATTTGAACAGGTTTTAGTTTGATTTAAACAGGTTTTAGATGGTTTTTAGCATTTGTTTTAACAATACATTGTTATTGTTTCCCAGTACTGAGCTCATAAAGTTGTTCGAGCTTGTTCACACATAGATTTATCGCCTAAAATGTAAAAATAAAATCCTGAAAATGAAGAAAAGGCAAGACATTGTTGATCCATGAAAAGGTCAATTCATGTAAATGTTTACTATACAAGCATTGTCTTGAAAAAGCATGACAGAAAAAGACAGATCATTTATTGGCAGCAACACACTTCCTTCGGGGCAAGTTTCTAGTTTTGTGTGAAATATATAAATGTAAGAGAGAGATTCGTCGCCAAACGCACGAATCAGAGGAATAAAAGTCATGACCTTATCCTCCACAAACACTTTCAGAATCAAAAACTGAACAGTATGTGACGGCTCAAAGGATCATAATTACTAGTAAATGGTTGTCACATTCAGTCTGTATGTTTCTATAGGTTACACCAGTAATTAAAGTAACAGTATAGACACTACTTTGAGCGTCTAGCCTCAATTCAAAATATGCAGAGAATCAACATTTCAGGTTCTCTTCCTGTAAGTCTGAAATTAAAAACACACCATGCAAATGTTTAGAAAATGCAGAACGGCGAGATGTTTCTGTCGGATTTAACCTTGAGCCAGAGTCAAACACATTTACATAAGAAATAAAAGCCTTCAGCCAAAAACACGTTCTGCCTGTTTTCCTCAGATATTAAACTAAATAAATGTAATACGCCTTCTGTTGTTAGCTTAGCCTTTCACACAGACACTGATTATGGCTCTAATATTGAAATGATTAGTTACTGGAACTGAACCCAGTCATTTATTTATGTATTTTTTTAAAAGGGACAGTGCACGTTGAATGAATGAATGAATTGTTTCCGTCAGAAGTCCTTAGTAAACATAAAAGAACACAAAATTTATCGACACAAATTCAAAAACTACAGAAGACACAACATAACACAGTCAGGTTACATTTAAATCCATCCAAAACTGGTCAAAGTCCAACTAAAACCACTTTATCCAAATCTAGTTGTAACCACTTTAATTCAACTAAAAACTGATTCAATCCAAGGTCAATTCTTTACACTTTTTTTATTTCTTGAATCCTCTTCATGTCCACGCCTCATATTTTTATTTTCTTTTGTGTTTTCTGTTCATTCTTTTCCACTTATTTCTGTTTGCGTTGTGTTGAATCCATCCGTTCACACCTCTCTTCTTTTACCTCATGTCACCTTGTTTTATGATGAGTGATGGGAAAGGGGAACATTCTTTGAGATGTTTGCATTTTGAGGTTTTGACAGGTTCGAGGTGTGTCTTACGCAAAGACAAAAGATGCAGCTAAATTTATCCTTGTCATGGTCATATGACTCAGAGGAGACTCATGAGAAAAGCACCGCGCTGACATCGGCTTTGACAGTTTATTTCACTCTTGGATCCAGTTACAGTTTATTCATTTTGTCACAATCAGGATAAATGTCACACTTTAAAGCGTTTCTTTCTTATGTTTTCACTGAAAATGTCACAGGTTTCTGACGTCTCCAAATTTAAAACAGACAAATCTCTACATTTGAAAAGTTCTAAAGCCTTTCACACAAAGAGGCTTCATTCTGGTTCTGTTTGTGAAAACTTGCTTGTTTAAAGTTGTGAACAGTTCATGTGCGGCCCTCTGTCCGAGGGAAGAGTGTGAACAGTTCATGTGCGGCCCGCTGTCCGAGGGAAGAGTGTGAACAGTTCATGTGCGGCCCTCTGTCCGAGGGAAGAGTGTGAACAGTTCATGTGCGGCCCTCTGTCCGAGGGAAGAGTGTGAACAGTTCATGTGCGGCCCTCTGTCCGAGGGAAGAGTGTGAAAAGTTCATGTGCGGCCCTCTGTCCGAGGGAAGAGTGTGAAAAGTTCATGTGCGGCCCTCTGTCCGAGGGAAGGGTGTGAACAGTTCATGTGCGGCCCTCTGTCAGAGTGAAGAGTGTGAACAGTTCATGTGCGGCCATCTTTCTTCTGTAATGTTTATTTCATGTTGATTACATTGTTTTAATCTTTAGTTTTGCTTTTTTTATTTTACTATTTTATTTTGTTATTTTACAGCAAAGGAGTAGTAACTAGAAAGATTATTTATTGCATTTATATTTTATCGTTCTTTGCATTCTTTTAATTTGTAAAATGTGTGATAGAAAATAAAAGTATTTTTCCAAATATTCACTTATTTAACCTCTTCGTCTTTTTTCAGGACTCTGAGAGGAAATTTGTCAAGTTACTGCATTTGTTTGGCAGCGCTGTCATCAGTTTATTAATATATATATATTTTCAAACTGACTGTGTTTTTGTTGTTTTTTCTTTCTTTGCAGACAGGCATGTGTCCGGGCGCCCGCAGAGACAGAGCCAGGACCCCGCTCTGGTTTGTTTCTGCAGAATCTGTGACGTTAGCCCAGAAGCTAACTCCAAACAGAAAAAAGGAGCTCAAACTGGAGTTTTTAGTTGAAAGAGAGTCCGGAGTGAGACATGGCGGAGGTGAGGCTGAAGCTGGAGCCGGAGAACAGGTGAGCTCCGAGCCGCTAGAGGGCGCTTTAATCCGGGAACAGCCTTTAGAGAAACACCTGAGGAGTTTAGATTTGCGCTGTTTTCACACGGATTTATCATTTTAACAACAACTAACGCGCAGTTTTAGCTCATGTTTATCTGCAGTAAATTAGGCTTGTGTTTAATCTTTACTGTTCTGTTTTCCTGCAGTTTTATTTTATATAAATATATTTTTTATTCTGACTAACAGTGGTCTTTAAAGTGATGATATTTGTCTTTATTTGGGACACCTCTAATTTCAGTCAAACTTACTAAAAATATGAATCTAAAATTATTCAAAATAATTATAATATATTATAACATAAATAAATACATCCTTTGTTATGTGCATTAAAACCAGGACATTTGAGTGTTTCTACAGAAGGACATAGGATCACTTTTTGCAGATTGTTTGTTGTTTAATCTCAGAGAAACATCCTTCATTGATTTTTGTTCATGTCATTAACCTGTGTTTTTGTGGTGCTCAGTCAGATGAAGGGCTCAGATGATCAGGAGAAAATATTCAGTCGGATCAATCCGGACGCAGACAGTAAAGGTAAGAAACAACAAAAGTCAACACATGGTCCTTCACTTATTCATCTTCATCTGCTTTGGGTCTGAAACAGGTTATAACTTATAGTCTTATATAATGCATTGTTAGTTCTAGATGTAAAAATAACAGGTTTAAAGCTGTAATATGCAGGATATTGATGAATTATTCCTCACTAAATCATAAAATTTTCATTTTTCAGGCGAGTTATTATTTTTCTCTTTTACCAATCACATAAAAAGGTAATTTAAGTGTATATATATTCTGCTAAGTGTCACATCACAAACAGCAGCAGTGTGACCCTCACAGACAAAAATAAGGCTGTTTAGGTCGAATACCTTCTTGTTTTTATTCCTCTCTGTTTGCATTGACCAGGTTTAATAGAGTACGTAAGCTGTTCTCTTTAATAATATTCCTTGACTTCAGGACTCCTATCTCTGGGGTTTCTTAGTGTTTTAGCGTCTGCAGAGTTGATCAGAGCTGTTTCAGTCGCAGTGAGTCTGTTCAGAACTGCAGCTGTGGTGCATTCACTGACATTAGACCAAGGCTGTGTCCTAATCCTCTCCTAGTCCCTAAGCCCTCAGTGTCTACATACTGCTGCACTATATACTAATATACTACTCAGTATGTGAACAGGTTCAGACTCTACACGCGTGTTTTCTGTCGCTGATGCTCACATAGCTCTGGTTCAAGTAAAAACTCACTGAACTCTCATAATGGACTTTTGTAATGATCTCTGTGAGACTTCAGTGAAATAAATCGTACTAATAACATGTTTTCTTGTGGATTATTGCAGGTTTGTGTCTCAGAGAAGCGTCTGGATGAGGCTCAGGTTCAGATAACGTCACTGAGTTTACTAAGAAACACTTTGTTAAGAACAATTTACAATTCTGTAACATTAGACTCCAACACAAAATGGATGACTCAGTATAGTGCTCTATAAAATGATTAATGTGTCGGACACAGCCCAAGCTTAACTGCACTAAAAGTAACCTGTGCAACTATATCAATAGGATTTGAGTCCCGTCCCGTCATAAACGTGTTGGGGTGGGATGCTGGGAGGCAGTTCTTCTGTAAAGGCTTCTCCTTTCGTTGCTGTTATTTGTGTTCTCTATCCTTCTTTTTGTAGAAGTCCTTCACGTCAAAGAGGAACCAGAGCAGAGCATCAAACAGGAGGAAGACGATGAAGACTTCCACCATTTCCCGCTGAATATTATTAAAGTTGAAGATGACGAAGACAAGTCCTGGCTGCTTCCTCAAAGAGCGTCTGAGGAGAAGAGAGAGGAGGCTAACGGAGCAGAAGCAGGCTGCAGCTCAGACCCACACAGACATTTACAGTCGGACAGTGAAGAACCAACGGGAAACTCCTCTGACACCGACGACTCTGAGGACTGGGCGCCTCCGGACAGCTCCGCTCCACATTTAGCTTCAGAGAGAAACTCCTCCGACACAGACTCCGAGGATTTAAAGAGCCACAGTGACGTAAAAGGCAAAAGCAAACCACACCAGTGTTCTGTTTGTGAGAAGAGCTTTCGGGATAATTCAGCTTTACAGAGACACATTCTGACTCACACAACAGAGCGGCCCTTCAGCTGTTCAGTTTGTGACAAAAGTTTTACAAGAAAAGACAATCTCAACCTTCACATGACCACTCACTCTGGCAGTAGACCGTTTAGCTGCTCGTTCTGTGAGAAAACCTTTACCCGAAAAGGCACTCTCAATCTACATTTAGCAACTCACACTGGAAACAGACCATTCAGCTGCTCATTTTGCAAAAAGACTTTTATCCGGAAAGACTCTCTTAATCTGCATTTGGCCGTTCACAACAGACAGAAACCTTTCGCCTGTTCGTTTTGTAAAAAGTGCTTCACGCGGAAAGATCATCTGAACTTACACGTAGCGGTTCACACTGGAGAGAGACCCTTCAGCTGCTCAGTTTGTAATAAATCCTTCACAAACAAAGCTATTCTTAAAGATCATATGGTGACTCACTCGGGAGAGAAGCCGTTTGTTTGTTCCAAATGTGGAGCTCGATTTAACCGAGAGCAGAACTTACTGCGTCACATGAGCGTTCACAGCAGAGAAAGACCGTTCAGCTGCACAGTTTGTCAGAAGGCGTTTTCACGAAAGACTTACCTGGATACGCACATGATCATCCACACCGGAGAGAAACCCTTCAGCTGCTCCGTCTGTGGTAAATGTTTTTCAGACCGGAGCAGTGTTCGGGGTCACATGAGGACTCACACCGGAGAGAAACCCTTCAGCTGCTCGGTTTGTAACAGAGGGTTTTCGAGTAAAGCTAACGTTCAGCAGCACATGAGGTCTCACACAAAAGAGAGAACAGACGCCGAGTGATGCTGAGCCGTCTTCTACAGCGGCCGAATCAAGACGAGCCTCAGGATCAACTCAGAAACATCGGGATAATCTAGACTTTTCATTTCAAGTGATTAAGTAAATGACGCCTTAGTTTGGAGGCTGTTTGGCGGCGTAAATGTGCAAAAATACAAACCTCGGAACTGTATTTCAGCATCGTGCACATAACCAATACAACACATAAAAAATAATAATAGTAATATTTATAATGAAGAAAGTAAAATACAAAAAGACACAAATAAAACCCATGTAATATATATGGTGCTGTAAATATTATTCTGTATTAACACAGGTTTGAAATCCAGTTCATTTGCTCAAATACAAATCAGAAATAACTTGGACTTCTCAACCAATTTGTTTGACGATCTGAAACAGTTAAGTGTGACAAATAAATATAAAGACAAAATATAAGAAATTTAGAAAAGCAAATACTTTTTCACAGCACTGTATTATCCAGGACACAAGATGGCGCCAAATCCACAGCATCAGATTCTGCTGGAGCTTCTTCGTCTTCTCTCTGATGTTCTCAGTGAGTTAGAGCAAGAAAAAACCCTAAGAAGATACACAAAACACTTTCATTAAAGTAGAGGTAGTGTCAAAGGTCACTCAAACTGTATTTTTAATCACTTTCTGTAACTTTCCTGTAACTTTCTGTGTAACTGGGAGCTACAGTAGTATTGGGTCAAGACTGTAATACGTTCTTCATTAAAATTCAATTATCTATTTTTCCTCCATATTCCTCTTTTATTTTGAAGATAGGGACATTTTAGTGTAGCCCTGAGCTGTCAGAGAAACAGCTCAGGTCAGAGGTTTGTTCAGAGAAGGAAGAGTAAATATATTGGTCGAAGGAGGCTTAGAGGAGGAGCAGAGAGGAGGTTTAAGGATGTAGTGAAGAAGCCACGAAGGGAGTTGATCTGAGAGGAGGATAGAGACAGAAGGGAGTTAGCTGTTCTTTTGTGTTTTGACTTTATATATTTATGCTTCTGTACCCAAACGGAAGATGGTGAGAGTCTTGGAGTGAGCGCTGTTTCCTTTCAGAGCAGCTTTAGTTCCAAACAGTGATGCACTACAGCAAAGCTCTTGATGGTCGTGAGGTAGAAGGACACCAGAAACCTTTGCTCAGAGGTTTTTTGGGAGAAGCCTCAGGAGTCGCAGACTCTGGGTTTTCTTCAGACGTTTGTCCACAAATGCAGCATTAATGTCCTAAAATCAATTACCATCTTGGTTTTATAGTTACAGCTTGGTTCTGTCTCTGGATTTCTTTTCTGTACAATGTCCAATCTGCGTGTTGAACAAAGATGTTGACAAAGAAGAACTCTTTTAATCTTCAGATCCAGGAGGTTGATGTGAGAGACTCTGCTGTGTACTACTGTGCTCTGCAGCCCACAGTGACAGGAAACACCAAAACTCTGAACAAAAACCTCTGGAGCAAAGACAACACAATACTGCACTAGCTCCACTAGAGGGAGACACTCACTGTGAAGCTTCAGACTAAACACAGACGCAGCAAACCCAACTGTCACTGTCAGAAACTAAGCAGACTTCAGAAACTTCACATGAGGATCACTCAGCTGTGTTTTGGACATGTTTCCTTTAATGGCAGCACTGCTCCTGCTTTTGTTGAGTGGTAAGTCTTATTTAAACCTATGTTCACACTTTATTACATCCACTGAACACTTACTGAAGCACAGAGCAAGAAGCAGCAGGAAATATGTTTCTAACTTCTACATTCATTTGTTTTCATGTAGGAGTCAAATGTGAAGAACTCACTCCACTAAAGACTGAGGTCTACAGTTTAGAAGGATCCTCTGTCTCTGTGGGATACTCTTATCATAAAGAACCAACTTTGGCTGATTATTTCTACTGGTATCGACAATATCCTGGAAAAGCACCAGACTTTCTGATTTCACATTCAGGAACAGGGAATGTATTCACAGAGAAAGTAAAAGGACTGAAGTTTGAAGTGAAGCAAACCCATCTCCATCTGATCCTGTCCTCTGCTGCAGTGAGTGACTCTGCTGTGTACTACTGTGCTGTGAGGCCCACAGTGACAGCAAACCCACAGTCTCTGAACAAAAACCTCTGGAGAGAAAACAGACAGTACTCCACTCTTCCACTAGAGGGACACACTGAGACAGATCAGAACAAACACCAATCAACTCACTCATGGAAACATTAACTTCAATTAAAAACTTTTTTTTGTCTTGACATTTCCTGAACTTTTAAATGTTCTTTTTCATTCTTGTCTGAAATGTCACATTTCTAAAATAAACCCTGGACCTCCTGATGGACCAGGCTAGAACTTTAGGCATGTTTCTGGTGCTATTTCTACTTCATCAAACAAATCAATGAAATGTGTGTAAACTGTGTTCACTTGAAACAACCACGAGTCGAAAACAAGGACACAATGCTCCAAAACATGTGCCAAAGAAGTAGAAAGTCGTATCAGTCTGGCTCTCAGTTGAATCTGCAGAAGTAAAGCCAGAAGATGAGATGATGAAGAGGGAGTGAGGGAGCAGAGACTGGGGCTCAGAGCTGGACTCCTCGATGGAGAGGCACCGGGGCCAGGACCAGATCCGCCCCGAGTCCCTCAAGTCTCTGGATGTTGTGGGTCTTGACTGGCCTCTGTAACATCGTGTGGAGGTCAGGGACAGTGGCTCTGGACTCAGACCAGGACGGGCCTCTGTTTAAGAAGGACACCGGAGTGAGTTCTACAGGGATCAACCTCCTCAGCCTCAGGGAAAGTCCAGAGACTGAGGAGAATCCGGCCCGTCGTCCGGCCTCGGATCGGTTTTGGTTTCGGTCGTGCCCTGGAGGGTTCCAGGCTGTGTTAGTCTTTGTACACCTACGACTGCTGCCCAGCCCACAAACAACACATCATTAATACATTTGCAGACGACACCACACTGATTGGGCTCGTCTCAGGTGGAGATGAATCTGCCTAAACAGAGAACATCCTGAGACTAACAACGTGCCACAAAAACAAAAGAGATCATCCTGGACTTCAGGAAGACCAGATCCGACCCTGGCCACCTCTGTATAAATGGCGAGTGTGTTGAGAGGGTTCACATCTTCAGGTTCTTGGGTGTTCAAATCTCTGATAACTTCTCCTGCACGGAGAAAACCACAGCGATCTCAGGAAGCTGCAGCAGTGACTACACTTCCAGAGGGTCCTCAGGAAGTAGAATCTGGGCACTAATCTGCTGCTGACCTTCTCCCGCTCATCCACTGAGAGCCTGAGGACGTACTGCATTACAATATGACACAGCAGTTGCACTGAGGCAGACCAGAGGAGGATTCAGACGATAATGAGGATGGCACAGAGGATTGTGGCTTGTCCTCTCCACTCTCTGATGGATATTTATTCCTCCTGCTGCCTCAGTAAGGCTCCAAACATCAATAAAGATCATTTACATCCAGGTTTGTGTATGTTTGAACTGTTGCCGTCTGGCAGGAGCTAACGGTGAATCAAAGCCAGAACAAATAGAATTTAAAACAGCTTTTTCTCAAAGCCATCCCACTTTTGAACTCACACATGCTCAGAGCAATCAAACCACTACTTTTTCACTTAAAGGCTTTTCACTTACTTCTGGTATTATTTATTGATGGAGGTTGCACTTGTATTGTATTATTTGTTTATTTTGGTCATTATTCCATTTGAAGGAGTTGCTCCTCTTATCTCGTTGTACATAATGTGTAATGATAATAAAGATATTCTATTCTGTGGTTTGTCCTCTTCATTATTTTTATGGACAAGTCAGTCAGGGGCCGGAGAGAGTCTGGTTTGGGGACCACAGGATCATCTCTACTTTTTGTAGATGATGTTGTCCTGTTGGTTTCATCTCATTCTGTTTCGACTGAGAAATGTGACCCTGTTATTGTCTCAAAAAACAAACACAGGCTGGATTTAGAACAACATCCACAGAACCCTCATCGATGAGAGATCTTCTGTTCAACTACAGCCTCCACATGGAATAAATCACAAAAGTACAGTACACCTGTCGACTGTATAGATCCAAAGTTGTAATTTCTCCTGGAACATTCTTTCAACTGTGGTAAACTACAATCAGACTCAGGAACAGAGTTTAAGACCTGCTGCTGATGAGAAATCACCATCATTAATGTGAATAAAACTGTGTCTGTGTGAGGCTCTGAGTGCAGCCAGTGTGAAGTGGGCTTTATAGTGACGTAGTGATGCATTCACAGACAGCTGTTTCCTTCAGGTTGGGCTTGAGCAGCTTGTGTTTCTGTCATAAAGACTCACTGTATGGCCTCTGTACCATCTCCTGCTCAGTGGCCTCTCACTGCAGACATGAAGCACTGGCTCAGAAACCTCCTGCTTCTGACTCTCTGGATAGGTAACTCTTTAAACCTACTGACTCTTCTCCTCCAATCAATCATCTTTATTGATCCATGTCTTCCTCTTCCCCAGAGTGTAAAGGAGAAGACACAGTGACCCAGACAGAAGCAGAGGTCACTGTCACTGAAGGACTCACAGCTCAAATACTCTGTTCATTTCAGACTAGTGACAATAATCCTACTCTGTTCTGGTACAAACAAGAAGGACACAATGCTCCAAGATATATGCTGAAGAAAAGGATACTAGGATCAGACTGGTCTTCAACACAAAAATCTTCAGAATTCAATAACAACAGGTTTGATGTTGAGACAAAGAAGAACTCTTTTAATCTTCAGATCCAGGAGGTTGATGTGAGAGACTCTGCTGTGTACTACTGTGCTCTGCAGCCCACAGTGACAGGAAACACCAAAACTCTGAACAAAAACCTCTGGAGCAAAGACAACACAATACTGCACTAGCTCCACTAGAGGGAGACACTCACTGTGAAGCTTCAGACTAAACACAGACGCAGCAAACCCAACTGTCACTGTCAGAAACTAAGCAGACTTCAGAAACTTCACATGAGGATCACTCAGCTGTGTTTTGGACATGTTTCCTTTAATGGCAGCACTGCTCCTGCTTTTGTTGAGTGGTAAGTCTTATTTAAACCTATGTTCACACTTTATTACATCCACTGAACACTTACTGAAGCACAGAGCAAGAAGCAGCAGGAAAAATGTTTCTAACTTCTACATCCATTTGTTTTCATGTAGGAGTCAAATGTGAAGAACTCACTCCACTAAAGACTGAGGTCTACAGTTTAGAAGGATCCTCTGTCTCTGTGGGATACTCTTATCATAAAGAACCAACTTATGATGATTATTTCTTCTGGTATCGACAATATCCTGGAAAAGCACCAACATTAATCTATCGTCATCTTGGATCAGAAGAAGAAAATAAAGAAATCCAAGGGATATCAGTCCAAATGACTAAAGAGAAGAACCATCTCCATCTGAGTCTGTCCTCTGCTGCAGTGAGTGACTCTGCTGTGTACTACTGTGCTGTGAGGCCCACAGTGACAGCAAACCCACAGTCTCTGAACAAAAACCTCTGGAGAGAAAACAGACAGTACTCCACTCTTCCACTAGAGGGACACACTGAGACAGATCTGATTCTGAAGCTGGCTCTGATCCTCAACAACTGAGTTTAGCATCACTTCTGGAGTTGGACTTACATCAACTTTTTTGATCCAGAGGAAAGTGCTTTGTCAAAGCAGCTCAGTTTCACAAAGACTCTTTAAAACTCGACCAAACAAAATGAAATAAAGGATAAATTAAGATGTGGTTTACTCATGGAAAAAATGAAACAGAGGTTGCAATCAAATTAACAAATAAAATGAAAAAAGTTGTACAATGGTTGCAAAATTCTTGTCTCACTTTAAATGTTGATAAAACTGTGTCCATGTTTTTCACAAATAGGTGCAGACCTAGACATCCTCCTGAAATTTCTATAAATCGGCAAAAAATTCAAAATGTAAATGAATTTAAATATTTAGGCCTTATACTTGACTCAAACCTTTGCTTTAAAAATCATATTAAAAAACTTGGAAATACACTCAAATTTAATCTTAAAAATTTTAAACATATTAGAGATTCTTTGACCACTGAGGCCTCAAATACTTATTTAAATACTATGATTGTTCCGCACTTCTTGTACTGTATGACAAGCTGGTCTCAAGCGTGTAAAACATCTAAAACACCACTTGAATCATTATACAAATGAGCACTCAAAATTCATGACAAAAAACCTCGTATGTACCATCACTATCATGTACTGACTAAACATAATATTCTCAGTTTTGAAAATCTGATTAAATATTCAAATGTTTGCCTTTTATTTAAAATAATTCACAATTTAGCTGCTCCCCATTTAAGAAAATTTGTGAATCTTACAGCAGAAAAAACTTCTAGAACCACGCGGTCGGCAGTCAGAGGAGAATGTAGTGTCCCGAGATGCAAAACCTCATTTGGCCAATCCTCATTTACTCATAGAGCCACAAGTCTGTGGAACACTCTTCCAGCATAATTAATTTCCTGTACAAACGTTAAGATGTTTTCACGCCTGACCAAACACTGGCTACTGTCCAAACAAACCTGTACACACTCATGAATTGTTTGGTGATAATGTGTCCATAATCTGTGTGTAGTTAGCGAGTGAGAGAGTGAGTGAGTGAGTGACAGTATTTAGGTCTATTGGAAGTGTTTTTTTTAGAATTTGCTCGAGTGATTGTTTGTGTGGACATAATATGAATGATGTACTGGTAACATGTTCTTAATTTTCATGAACCTTCTGTTAAAATCTATTGTAACATCTACCTGTCCAAGGACTGCAGGTGGAAATTAGCAGCTCTGCTAAAACCTGGCACAAAACATATTTCCCTTTTGAGGTCAATGTATTTTTGTGCATGTCCTTGTCAAATAAATAAATTCAAATTCAAATACACATGTACAAGAATATAGAACATAGTGATCAGATCAATGATCAGTTCAAATGACAAATTGCATCACAGAGCTGAGGATAAGTATTTGATCACAAGGAGTGAGGAAACCCACTTAACATTAAATGCTTCCAAAACAAAAGAGCTGGTTATTGATTACAGCCGCAACAAAGCTGCCCACTCCCAGTCACTATAAATGCCTCTGAGGTTGAAATGGTTAATAACATTAAGTTTTTGGGTGTAACTGTTTCTGAGGATCTGAGCTGGCATTCTCACACCAGCATTATAGTTAAAAAATCACAGCAGCAACTCTTTTTCCTGCAAAATCTAAAGTGGTTCACGATGTGTAGACAGGTCCTTTGTAACTTCTACCTCTGTCTGATCCAAAGTCTTCTTAGCAGCTCATTTACTGTATGGACTGTAACCTGACTGTAAAAGACAGACAATAGGAAGCTGCCACAACGAGAGGACACTGATAACTCCAGGCTCCTGTCACGGCCCAAACACTGACACACACTCTCTTTACTGCTCTTCCTCTGGAGCTCACTATCGTTCTGTTAAATGTTTCACTTCACGCTAAACCCAGAGCTTCTTTCCATCTGCTGTACTCAGTTTAAACAAACGTAAAGCTAAACATTAACGGCCTGTGTTTGTGGGCTCTCTGGGTCAGGGGTCGTGGCCTGGGACTGACTTATGGACTTTTTACTTGTTGAATGTAAACGTGAGAAGATTTTCAATGTGGTGTTTAACTGCAAATGTCAAATAAAATGAATCTGAATCGAACTGCTGTAAAAATAAGAAAAGAGTTTGATAAGAATCATCAAACAGAAGATGGTGTTTGTGGATTAGGAATTATCTCTTACACGAGCTTTGGTTCTAGTGAGGTTGAACTGAGAATGGCTTTAGTGATTCTTATCAAGGCAAGTTTAGTACAGAAGACTTCTGAAAAGAAGCAATGTCATATTTATAATCCACCCAGACTTTCTGTAAAAATAAAATAAAAGTATCTAGAGACATTTACAATGAGTCTAAAGAGAATAAAGAGTGAAGTCAGTCACGTCTCTGTGAGGATGGGGAGAAAGTGAGCACAAATGTGGATTCATATTCACTAAGAACAGATCCATACACAACCTTTGAATAAACACCTGGTTCATCATTTATCTCAAATCATTACTGAAGTAGGAACAATGACAAACACCAAACCACAACCAAAAGGAGAGAGAAGTGGAGGAGGAGCCAAACTGTATCTGAGGAACAGAGCCAAACAGACACAGAGAGTATTTCAGTTTTTAAGATGGAGTCAGCTCTGTGTCCACTGCTCTCAGCTCTGATTCTGCTCCTGTGTTCTTCCCCAGAGTGTAAAGGAGAAGACACAGTGACCCAGACAGAAGCAGAGGTCACTGTCACTGAAGGACTCACAGCTCAAATACTCTGTTCATTTCAGACAAGTGACAATAATCCTACTCTGTTCTGGTACAAACAAGAAGGACACAATGCTCCAAGATATATACTAAAGAAAAGCAAAGTAGGATCAGACTGGTCTTCAACACAAAAATCTTCAGAATTCAATAACAACAGATTTGATGTTGAGACAAAGAAGAACTCTTTTAATCTTCAGATCCAGGAGGTTGATGTGAGAGACTCTGCTGTGTACTACTGTGCTCTGCAGCCCACAGTGACAGGAAACACCAAAACTCTGAACAAAAACCTCTGGAGCAAAGACAACACAATACTGCACTAGCTCCACTAGAGGGAGACACTCACTGTGAAGCTTCAGACTAAACACAGACGCAGCAAACCCAACTGTCACTGTCAGAAACTAAGCAGACTTCAGAAACTTCACATGAGGATCACTCAGCTGTGTTTTGGACATGTTTCCTTTAATGGCAGCACTGCTCCTGCTTTTGTTGAGTGGTAAGTCTTATTTAAACCTATGTTCACACTTTATTACATCCACTGAACACTTACTGAAGCACAGAGCAAGAAGCAGCAGGAAATATGTTTCTAACTTCTACATTCATTTGTTTTCATGTAGGAGTCAAATGTGAAGAACTCACTCCACTAAAGACTGAGGTCTACAGTTTAGAAGGATCCTCTGTCTCTGTGGGATACTCTTATCATAAAGAACCAACTTTGGCTGATTATTTCTTCTGGTATCGACAATATCCTGGAAAAGCACCAGACTTTCTGATTTCACATTCAGGAACAGGGAATGTATTCACAGAGAAAGTAAAAGGACTGAAGATTGAAGTGAAGCAAACCCATCTCCATCTGAGGCTGTCCTCTGCTGCAGTGAGTGACTCTGCTGTGTACTACTGTGCTGTGAGGCCCACAGTGACAGCAAACCCACAGTCTCTGAACAAAAACCTCTGGAGAGAAAACAGACAGTACTCAACTCTTCCACTAGAGGGAGACACTTGACAGACCGACTTGAGTGGAGCAGGTAAAGTCTGTAAAAAAACTCAAACATCTCAGCAATAAAACAGTCCAGAACATTACAACATTTTTCTCATAGTTTTCTCTTTTTCTTAAAATGTCAAAAGTCTGAAAATAAAGACTGCTTCAAACAAGTGACTTAAACCAGCTCCTCGTCTGTAGCAGGTTATACACTGCCTGACCAAAAAAAAGGTTGCCACCTAGATTTAACTGAGCAAATAGGCAAGAGCCTCCCATTGAATAATTGCTGCTGGATGAACATGCTTCTTGACAGGAATAACATTGCATGTCACAACATTTATTCCCGTCCAGAGTTGCATGAATTTTTTGCCAAGATCTTGTATTGATGATGTGAGAGTCGACCGCTGCGCTAAGTCTTCTTCAGCTCATCCCAAAGATTCTCAATGGGGTTAAGGTCTGGACTTTGTGTCTAATCCATGTGTAAAAATGATGTGTCATGCTCCTGAACCACTCTTTCACAATTTGAACCCAATGAGACAGATTAACATCTTTTCAACAACTACAGGATGAGTCTTCAGACAGGGTCGTAAAAGAAATGAGAAACTACTCTCTGCATCAGCTGGTTTCAGCTGACATCAAGTTTGTTTCCAGCTGAAGCATGTTCATCCAGCGGTAATTATCCAATGGGAGGCTCTTGCCTATTTGCTCAGTTAAATCTAGGTGGCGACTTTCTTTTTGGTCAGGCTGAGTATCTTTGGTGCAGTTTTTAAAAGCAGACGACTGTCACTCAGTCTCAGTTCAGAAGTCACAGGGCGCTCACTCATGAAGGAGTGAAGACAGACACCAGGTTTATCTCCTCAATGCTTTACAAGAGCACCAGTCTAGACTAAACTAAATTCTACTAAGAGGCCTGACGACTGCCACCATTTCTGCAGGTAACAGCTACAACTGGAACAGTGTCTTTCAATAAGAACATGCATTTGCAGTTGTTTCATTTGAATGTTTGTGAACAAAAGGGACACAGTCTCCTGTTCTCCCTTTAAGCTCCTCACTCAGTAAAACTAAATCTGAGTATATTCTGTCCTACATTCTGCTGTTCCCTCCTGCTGTTGTTCTGCTGCTATTGGCTGAGAGCTACAGGTAAAAACACCTGTTAATTAAGACAAAGGACCTTTTTTAGAACATTATAGCTTTTGAACCAAAGGGAACTTAAGGTTAGTGCAATGTGTCAGGAGTATTTTTATCTTGAGAAATCCTGTAAATTATAACTTTATTGTAACATAATATAATTGTAATACTAAAATTGTTATGAGCATTGATATGATACAGTACAAACAATACTTGAATGAAAATATTCAAATAATATAGGATCTAATTATTGGAATAAATTACAGGATTCTGTAAATACAGCACATAAAGACAGGGCACTGGCTGATAATCAAGTTTCTTTTTCACAAACAGGCCTTCAGCCTTTGTTAAACTCTATTTTAAACCAAATATTCTATGTAAAAAAGGGAGATATTTAGTTCTTATCTCTGTTTTTTTAGGTGTTCTCTGGCCTGTTTGTGCTTTGAACTGCCTTTTACCTTCTACTTCACACCCACTCTTTTTGTTTTTCCCACAGAGATTTTCCCAAAAAATTTCCCCAACAGGGGGAAAAGGGGGGCCGGCTTGCAAAAGCCGGGGGGACACACGCACACCCCGGGGGGGGGGCGGGGGCCCCCCCCCGGCCCCCCCCCCCCCCCCCCCCCCCCCAATTTGTCTAAGAAGCACTGTTCCAAGTTCTAACCAATCACACACGAGCACGAACGATCCAAAAACACATCACAAAGACATATTAGAAGAGAGGCAGGACTCGGACTCACTGTCATGACTAAGCTACATGTTGATTTACAGGTGGATAACTGCTGCTTTGAGAGAGTGAGGGGTCCTGACACAGCTCTGTGTTTAGGACGGTCCAGATCTGGCACCAACTAATGACCAAACCACAACCAAAAGGAGAGAGAAGTGGAGGAGGAGCCAAACTGTATCTGAGGAACAGAGCCAAACAGACACAGAGAGTATTTCAGTTTTTAAGATGGAGTCAGCTCTGTGTCCACTGCTCTCAGCTCTGATTCTGCTCCTGTGTTCTTCCCCAGAGTGTAAAGGAGAAGACACAGTGACCCAGACAGAAGCAGAGGTCACTGTCACTGAAGGACTCACAGCTCAAATACTCTGCTCATTTCAGACTAGTGATAATAATCCGCGTCTGTTCTGGTACAAACAAGAAGATGGTGGTTTTCTAAAATACATGCTGAGAAAATTCAAGTCTGGATCCACGAGTAAATCTCCAGAGTTCAATAACAAGAGGTTTGAAGCTGAGATGGATGAGAAGTCTTTTAATCTTCAGATCCAGGAGGTTGATGTGAGAGACTCTGCTGTGTACTACTGTGCTCTGCAGCCCACAGTGACAGGAAACACCAAAACTCTGAACAAAAACCTCTGGAGCAAAGACAACACAATACTGCACTAGCTCCACTAGAGGGAGACACTCACTGTGAAGCTTCAGACTAAACACAGACGCAGCAAACCCAACTGTCACTGTCAGAAACTAAGCAGACTTCAGAAACTTCACATGAGGATCACTCAGCTGTGTTTTGGACATGTTTCCTTTAATGGCAGCACTGCTCCTGCTTTTGTTGAGTGGTAAGTCTTATTTAAACCTATGTTCACACTTTATTACATCCACTGAACACTTACTGAAGCACAGAGCAAGAAGCAGCAGGAAATATGTTTCTAACTTCTACATTCATTTGTTTTCATGTAGGAGTCAAATGTGAAGAACTCACTCCACTAAAGACTGAGGTCTACAGTTTAGAAGGATCCTCTGTCTCTGTGGGATACTCTTATCATAAAGAACCAACTTATGATGATTATTTCTTCTGGTATCGACAATATCCTGGAAAAGCACTCGAGTTCTTATTCTCTCTCTCTGTTCTCGGAACTCAAAAAACACCTCAATTTAAGTTTGAAGTAAAAGGAAAAGAAATATACATGATTCTGTCCTCTGCTGCAGTGAGTGACTCTGCTGTGTACTACTGTGCTGTGAGGCCCACAGTGACAACAAACCCACAGTCTCTGAACAAAAACCTCTGGAGAGAAAACAGACATTACTCCACTCTTCCACTAGAGGGACACACTGAGACACAGCTCTGACTCTGAAGCTGGCTCTGATCCTCAACAACTGAGTTTAGCATCACTTCTGGAGTTGGACTTAGATCAGCTTTTTTGATCCAGAGGAAAGTGCTTTGTCAAAGCAGCTCAGTTTCACAAAGACTCTTTAAAACTCGACCAAACAAAATGAAATAAAGGATAAATTAAGATGTGGTTTACACATGTACATGAATATAGAACATAGGAATGATCAGTTCAAATGACAGATTGCATCACAGAGCTGAGGATAAGTATTTGATCACAAGAAGTGAGGAAACCCACTTAACATTAAATGCTTCTAAAACAAAAGAGCTGGTTATTGATTACAGCCGCAACAAAGCTGCCCACTCCCAATCACTATAAATGCCTCTGAGGTTGAAATGGTTAATAACATTAAGTTTTTGGGTGTAACTGTTTCTGAGGATCTGAGCTGGCATTCTCACACCAGCATTATAGTTAAAAATCACAGCAGCAACTCTTTTCCTGCAAAATCTAAAGTGGTTCACGATGTGTAGACAGGTCCTTTGTAACTTCTACCTCTGTCTGATCCAAAGTCTTCTTAGCAGCTCATTTACTGTATGGACTGTAACCTGACTGTAAAAGACAGACAATAGGAAGCTGCCACAACGAGAGGACACTGATAACTCCAGGCTCCTGTCACGGCCCAAACACTGACACACACTCTCTTTACTGCTCTTCCTCTGGAGCTCACTATCGTTCTGTTAAATGTTTCACTTCACGCTAAACCCAGAGCTTCTTTCCGTCTGCTGTACTCAGTTTAAACAAATGTAAAGCTAAACATTAACGGCCTGTGTTTGTGGGCTCTCTGGGTCAGGGGTCATGGCCTGGGACTGACTTATGGACTTTTTACTTGTTGAATGTAAACATGAGAAGATTTTCAATGTGGTGTTTAACTGCAAATGTCAAATAAAATGAATCTGAATCGAACTGCTGTAAAAATAAGAAAAGAGTTTGATAAGATTCATCAAACAGAAGATGGTGTTTGTGGATTACGCATTATCTCTTACACGAGCTTTGGTTCTAGTGAGGTTGAACTGAGAATGGCTTTAGTGATTCTTATCAAGGCAAGTTTAGTACAGAAGACTTCTGAAAAGAAGCAATGTCATATTTATAATCCACCCAGACTTTCTGTAAAAATAAAAGTATCTAGAGATATTTACAATGAGTCTAAAGAGAATAAAGAGTGAAGTCAGTCACGTCTCTGTGAGGATGGGGAGAAAGTGAGCACAAATGTGGATTCATATTCACTAAGAACAGATCCATACACAACCTTTGAATAAACACCTGGTTCATCATTTATCTCAAATCATTACTGAAGTAGGAACAATGACAAACACCAAACCACAACCAAAAGGAGAGAGAAGTGGAGGAGGAGCCAAACTGTAACTGAGGAACAGAGCCAAACAGACACAGAGAGTATTTCAGTTTTTAAGATGGAGTCAGCTCTGTGTCCACTGCTCTCAGCTCTGATTCTGCTCCTGTGTTCTTCCCCAGAGTGTAAAGGAGAAGACACAGTGACCCAGACAGAAGCAGAGGTCACTGTCACTGAAGGACTCACAGCTCAAATACTCTGCTCATTTCAGACTAGTGACAATAATCCTACTCTGTTCTGGTACAAACAAGAAGATGGTGGTTTTCTAAAATACATGCTGAAAAAATTCAAGTCTGGATCCACGAGTAAATCTCCAGAGTTCAATAACAAGAGGTTTGAAGCTGAGATGGATGAGAAGTCTTTTAATCTTCAGATCCAGGAGGTTGATGTGAGAGACTCTGCTGTGTACTACTGTGCTCTGCAGCCCACAGTGACAGGAAACACCAAAACTCTGAACAAAAACCTCTGGAGCAAAGACAACACAATACTGCACTAGCTCCACTAGAGGGAGACACTCACTGTCAAGCTTCAGACTAAACACAGACGCATCAAACCCAACTGTCACTGTCAGAAACTAAGCAGACTTCAGAAACTTCACATGAGGATCACTCAGCTGTGTTTTGGACATGTTTCCTTTAATGGCAGCACTGCTCCTGCTTTTGTTGAGTGGTAAGTCTTATTTAAACCTATGTTCACACTTTATTACATCCACTGAACACTTACTGAAGCACAGAGCAAGAAGCAGCAGGAAATATGTTTCTAACTTCTACATTCATTTGTTTTCATGTAGGAGTCAAATGTGAAGAACTCACTCCACTAAAGACTGAGGTCTACAGTTTAGAAGGATCCTCTGTCTCTGTGGGATACTCTTATCATAAAGATCCAACTTATGATTATTTCTTCTGGTATCGACAATATCCTGGAAAAGCACCAACATTAATCTATCGTCATCTTGGATCAGAAGAAAATAAAGAAATCCAAGGGATTTCAGTCCAAATTACTAAAGAGAAGAACCATCTCCATCTGAGGCTGTCCTCTGCTGCAGTGAGTGACTCTGCTGTGTACTACTGTGCTGTGGAGCCCACAGTGACAGCAAACCCACAGTCTCTGAACAAAAACCTCTGGAGAGAAAACAGACAGTACTCCACTCTTCCACTAGAGGGACACACTGACACAGATCTGACACTGACTGGAGCTGATTTAACTCTTGTTGTGCAGTTAGTGGCTGTAAAAAGACAAAAATCAGACAAAAGACAAAATTCAGATCCGAGGTCATGTCAGTCTTTATAATTGTCCCAGAGACACAATCTGACTCTTTTAATACAAGAAACATGATCAAATACGGTGGTGGGAAAAAGTGTTTGCCCCCTTCCTGATTTCTTTTTTTTTTTGCATGTTTGTCACACTTAAACGTTTCAGATCAAACAAATTTAAATATTAGTCAAAGACAACACAAGTAAACACAAAATGCAGGTTTTAAATGAAGGTTTTTATTATTAAGTGAAAAAAGCTATCCAAACCTACCTAGCCCTATGTGAAAAAGTAGTTGCCCCCTAAACCTAATAACTGGTTGAGCCTCAGCAGCAATAACTGCATCAAGTGTTTGCGATAACTGGCAATGAGTCTTTCACATCGATGTGGAGGAACTTGGGCCCATTCTTCTTTGCACAATTGTTTTAATTCAGTCACATTGGAGGGTTTTTGAGCACGAACCGCCTTTTTAAGGTCATGTCTTAACATTTGAATCAGATTCAAGTCCTGACTGTGACTAGGCCACTGCAAAACCTTTATTTTGTTTATTTAAAGCCATTCAGAGGTGGACTTGCTGGTGTGTTTTGGATCATATTTTCCTCAAAGTCTTGAGGATCATCAAGATGTTTTTTTGGCAAAAGTAAGATGAGCCTTTATTTATCTTTTTGGTCAGTCGTGTTTTTTGCCTTGGAACCCTGCCATGGATGCCATTTTTGCCCCGTCTCTTTCTCATGATTGAGGCATGAACTCTGACCTTAACTGAGACAAGTGAGGCCTGCAGTTCTAGTAGATATTGTTGTGGGCTCTTGTTGACCTCTTGTGTAAGTCGTTGCTGTGTTCTTGGGGTAATTGTGGTCGGGGTCACTCCTGGAAGGTTCCATATTGTCTCCATTTGTGGATAATGTCTCTCTCTGTGGTTGGATGGTGTCTCAAAGCTTTAGAAATGGCTCTGTAACACTTTCCAGACTCAGAAATGTCAATTACTTTGTTTCTCATCTGTTAATTTATGATTTAACAAGGGGGGCAACTACTTTCTCACATAGGTCTAGGTAGGTTTGTATAGCTTTTTTACGTTAATGAAATAATCACCCAAAAACTGCATTTTGTGTTTACTCCAGTTGTCTTTGTCTAATATTTAAATTTGTTTGATGATCTGAAACATTTAAGTGTGACAAACATGAAACAATAAGAAATCAGGAAGGGGCAAACACTTTTTCACACCACTTTATATGACAAATGAAAAGGTCATGAAGTACGAGGAGCTAATGCTGCATCACACACAGCAACAGTTCATTTAAAATGTGACTAAAAAGTGCAGTGGCCTTTTACTTTAAAAATGTTTAATTAGCATTTGATAACTTCTGGATGAACTGTTTCTACAACTGTCCTGTAATTATGAAATACTCATATCAGTTTTGGTGAGTGCCAAGGGTCATTCTCAGTGGGTCTGTCGGATAAATCTGTCATCATTGATGGAAATAAACCTTTCATTCTGACAGGTTTGTTTTGATAGTCTTAATGCTTTTCAAGAGTCAAAAGTCTTCTGATGAATTTGGGACTAAACCCATGAGCTTCACTGCTGCAGAGCCTCTCTCAGACTGAGCTTTATATCAATGATCAGTGTCATGAGCCCAATGTGACTCTAGTCCCACTCACTCACACATGTCCCACGTAGAGCATTTAAAATGGAACAAAGCTAAGCTACTGTCTCTTTTTGTGGCGCAACCTGGAGGTCTGTAAAAATGACAGAAGAGTGTGACGTTAAACGAAATGGAACAATGGAACAAATAGAAGAATGATTCCAGGAAAAGCTCTAAATGAAAGTCAAAACAGAAAAGGTGAAAGTGATCATAAACGTGACTGGTGACTTCTGTTGATCAAAAACGTATCCACACACATCTATTAAAGAATTATTGATCTCAGTATTGGAAGAGTGACTCTCATTGTCCAAATGAACATCAGCAGTGACTGTACATCTGTCTGTGCTCTTATAAGAACACTAACAACTGTCAAACCACAACCAAAAGGAGAGAGAAGTGGAGGAGGAGCCAAACTGTATCTGAGGAACAGAGCCAAACAGACACAGAGAGTATTTCAGTTTTTAAGATGGAGTCAGCTCTGTGTCCACTGCTCTCAGCTCTGATTCTGCTCCTGTGTTCTTCCCCAGAGTGTAAAGGAGAAGACACAGTGACCCAGACAGAAGCAGAGGTCACTGTCACTGAAGGACTCACAGCTCAAATACTCTGCTCATTTCAGACTAGTGACAATAATCCTACTCTGTTCTGGTACAAACAAGAAGATGGTGGTTTTCTAAAATACATGCTGAGAAAATTCAAGTCTGGATCCACGAGTAAATCTCCAGAGTTCAATAAAGACAGGTTTGAAGCTGAGATGGATGAGAAGTCTTTTAATCTTCAGATCCAGGAGGTTGATGTGAGAGACTCTGCTGTGTACTACTGTGCTCTGCAGCCCACAGTGACAGGAAACACCAAAACTCTGAACAAAAACCTCTGGAGCAAAGACAACACAATACTGCACTAGCTCCACTAGAGGGAGACACTCACTGTGAAGCTTCAGACTAAACACAGACGCAGCAAACCCAACTGTCACTGTCAGAAACTAAGCAGACTTCAGAAACTTCACATGAGGATCACTCAGCTGTGTTTTGGACATGTTTCCTTTAATGGCAGCACTGCTCCTGCTTTTGTTGAGTGGTAAGTCTTATTTAAACCTATGTTCACACTTTATTACATCCACTGAACACTTACTGAAGCACAGAGCAAGAAGCAGCAGGAAATATGTTTCTAACTTCTACATTCATTTGTTTTCATGTAGGAGTCAAATGTGAAGAACTCACTCCACTAAAGACTGAGGTCTACAGTTTAGAAGGATCCTCTGTCTCTGTGGGATACTCTTATCATAAACAAGTCTCTAATAGTGATGAGTTTTATTGGTATCGACAATATCCTGGAAAAGCACCAACATTAATCTATCGTCATCTTGGATCAGAAGAAGAAAATAAAGAAATCCAAGGTATTTCAGTCCAAATTACTAAAGAGAAGAACCATCTCCATCTGAGTCTGTCCTCTGCTGCAGTGAGTGACTCTGCTGTGTACTACTGTGCTGTGAGGCCCACAGTGACAGCAAACCCACAGTCTCTGAACAAAAACCTCTGGAGAGAAAACAGACAGTACTCCACTCTTCCACTAGAGGGACACACTGAGACACAGCTCTGATTCTATCTTAAATGAAACAAACGTTCTTCTGTAAATGCTTAGTTCAGCCGTGACATCGTCCTAACACTGAGTAGATTCCTTTTGTTCCAGATCAGTCCTGACCTCTGACCTCTGAGGCTTGGACTGACATCTGTAAACAGGACTCAGCTGTAGGTTTTCAGTTCTTAGCTCTGTTAACTCTTCTTTTGGATCAAACCGAGTCTGAGACGTTCTCCTGTTACACGGAAGTAACTGTGATTCTTAGTCTTTGTGTGTTTTCTTTACCGTGTTCAAAAACTGAATGGAGTTTTATTTCTGTAACTCCATTTCATTAGAACTGACAGAGTGTAGATAATGGGCCTCCATCAGGGTCTAGAAATACAGTAATATTAATATGAGTCTATTTAAAGGCATCAGAACAACAGGAAGAACATTAGACTAATTTATCACTTCATTGAAACATACATTTATATTTCTAAACACAATTTGTGACAAGCAAATAATGATGCCAAATATGTTTTTGTGCAGCAAACTGATTTTTTTTATAAAGTTTATAGAATTATATTGAGAAATGTTGCAGTTGTTTTGTGTGATGTGATCAGACACAGGCCTGAAAATGGAATAAATTCATAAAGTACCATTGACCTGAAGGTGCTGCTGCTGCTCTAAGACTGAAAACTAAAATTATACAATTATAAGATAAAGTTTCATAAAAACACAAAGTCTGCTGAATCAGTTTAGACTGAAAACATTAATATTTTGACTTTAATCACTGTTGCAGACAAAAAATGTGAGTAAAGTGTGTTTCATGAACCTCCAGAGTGTTCTGTGTGAGGCTCTGAGTGCAGCCAGTGTGAAGTGGGCTTTATAGTGACGTAGTGATGCATTCACAGACAGCTGTTTCCTTCAGGTTGGGCTTGAGCAGCTTGTGTTTCTGTCATAAAGACTCACTGTATGGCCTCTGTACCATCTCCTGCTCAGTGGCCTCTCACTGCAGACATGAAGCACTGGCTCAGAAACCTCCTGCTTCTGACTCTCTGGATAGGTAACTCTTTAAACCTACTGACTCTTCTCCTCCAATCAATCATCTTTATTGATCCATGTCTTCCTCTTCCCCAGAGTGTAAAGGAGAAGACACAGTGACCCAGACAGAAGCAGAGGTCACTGTCACCGAAGGACTCACAGCTCAAATACTCTGTTCATTTCAGAGCTCCAGTAATCCTACTCTGTTCTGGTACAAACAAGAAGATGGGGATTCTCCAAAATACATGTTGAGAAAATTCAAGTCTGGATCCACGAGTAAATCTCCAGAGTTCAATAAAGACAGGTTTGAAGCTGAGATCAGTGGGAGCAATGTTGTTCTTCAGATCCAGGAGGTTGATGTGAGAGACTCTGCTGTGTACTACTGTGCTCTGCAGCCCACAGTGACAGGAAACACCAAAACTCTGAACAAAAACCTCTGGAGCAAAGACAACACAATACTGCACTAGCTCCACTAGAGGGAGACACTCACTGTGAAGCTTCAGACTAAACACAGACGCAGCAAACCCAACTGTCACTGTCAGAAACTAAGCAGACTTCAGAAACTTCACATGAGGATCACTCAGCTGTGTTTTGGACATGTTTCCTTTAATGGCAGCACTGCTCCTGCTTTTGTTGAGTGGTAAGTCTTATTTAAACCTATGTTCACACTTTATTACATCCACTGAACACTTACTGAAGCACAGAGCAAGAAGCAGCAGGAAATATGTTTCTAACTTCTACATTCATTTGTTTTCATGTAGGAGTCAAATGTGAAGAACTCACTCCACTAAAGACTGAGGTCTACAGTTTAGAAGGATCCTCTGTCTCTGTGGGATACTCTTATCATAAAGAACCAGTTTATAATGATTATTTCTACTGGTATCGACAATATCCTGGAAAAGCACCAGACTTTCTGATTTCACATTCAGGAACAGGGAATGTATTCACAGAGAAAGTAAAAGGACTGAAGTTTGAAGTGAAGCAAACCCATCTCCATCTGAGTCTGTCCTCTGCTGCAGTGAGTGACTCTGCTGTGTACTACTGTGCTGTGAGGCCCACAGTGACAGCAAACCCACAGTCTCTGAACAAAAACCTCTGGAGAGAAAACAGACATTACTCCACTCTTCCACTAGAGGGACACACTGAGACAGATCTGAACATGACTGTGTCACAATCATCACATAATGTTCAACTCACTTCACATTTTGAGTCAGTTCCAGTAGCTTCTGTTGGATCAGACCAGACAAAGCACATCAGAACTAATGTCTGTCATCAAAAGAAACACATTTCATAACAATGTCAGAAATATTTCTTGTTATCCCACTGCTCTGTCCGTTCTGCTGTGTTTGATGCTGAAAATCAAGACACTAATAATCCTCAGAGCGTCATATTCATCTGTGATGCACTGATTTAGTAAAGTGGAGGAAACTGATGAAAACAGAGTAGAGTCTGTGTGACGCATCGTGGACTTGTTGATTTAAGACAATAATTCAAATGCTTTGATTTAACAGAGGCTTTTTGTGTCTTTAACTTTGTGTGGATTGTACAGGACTAGAGCTGGACCAAGGAGACGGAGAGGAACTAAAGGGATCCTAGATTCTGTTAGTGTCTCTCTCAGAGGATTGCACACTGCTGCTGCTTTGAGGATTTGGATTTAGTTTGTTTTGTGAAGGCACTGATCACAATCAAATCCAATATTTTTATTGACAAAAGCTGAACTGAATTTATGTGTTTTCCATACGGCCCGACTGTTCATCATCAGAGCATTTTACTGCAGCATTGAAAGATTCGACTGAGAAATGTGCCCCTGTTATTGTCTCAAAAAACAAACACAGGCTGGATCTAGAACAACATCCACAGAACCCTCATCGATGAGAGATCTTCTGTTCAACTACAGCCTCCACATGGAATAAATCACAAAAGTACAGTACACCTGTCGACTGTATAGATCCAAAGTTGTAATTTCTCCTGGAACATTCTTTTAACTGTGGTAAACTACAATCAGACTCAGGAACAGAGTTTAAGACCTGCTGCTGATGATAAATCACCATCATTAATGTGAATAAAACTGTGTCTGTGTGAGGCTCTGAGTGCAGCCAGTGTGAAGTGGGCTTTATAGTGACGTAGTGATGCATTCACAGACAGCTGTTTCCTTCAGGTTGGGCTTGAGCAGCTTGTGTTTCTGTCATAAAGACTCACTGTATGTCCTCTGTACCATCTCCTGCTCAGTGGCCTCTCACTGCAGACATGAAGCACTGGCTCAGAAACCTCCTGCTTCTGACTCTCTGGATAGGTAACTCTTTAAACCTACTGACTCTTCTCCTCCAATCAATCATCTTTATTGATCCATGTCTTCCTCTTCCCCAGAGTGTAAAGGAGAAGACACAGTGACCCAGACAGAAGCAGAGGTCACTGTCACTGAAGGACTCACAGCTCAAATACTCTGTTCATTTCAGACTAGTGACACATACTCGTATCTTTACTGGTACAAACAAGAAGGAAAAAATGCTCCAAGATATATACTGAAGAAATACAAGTCTGGATCAGAATGGTTTTCAACACAAAAATCTTCAGAATTCAATAACAACAGGTTTGATGTTGAGACAAAGAAGAACTCTTTTAATCTTCAGATCCAGGAGGTTGATGTGAGAGACTCTGCTGTGTACTACTGTGCTCTGCAGCCCACAGTGACAGGAAACACCAAAACTCTGGACAAAAACCTCTGGAGAGAAACAGACAGTACTCCACTCTTCCACTAGAGGGACACACTGAGACACAGCTGTGATCAGAGTTTATGTCTTTAATTAGTGCAGAGCAGAAAGATAATAAAGTAAGTCTGGTTTGGTCTTTGTTCATGATCATTCACAAACACACGTCATGAAGACCTTAGAGCGGCTGCTTCTCCATCTCCTCAGGCCACAGCTGATCTACACTGGACCCTCTGCAGTAGTGTTTAGGAGAAGGTGGGAGTGGAGACACCTGACGGAGGCACAGCTTTCTCACCTGGACAGAGCCCCTTTCAGCCTCTACACATCACAGTTTTACTGTGGGGTGTAACAGAGATGGACAGGAGCAGGACAGGTGTCTGATCCAGGACTCTGAGCTCAACACCTCCAAAACCAAGGAGAAGGTGGACTTGAGGAGACCCAGCGGCGTCAGTGAGATGTTTGTCCAGACCTACAGTGTCTTGGCTGTTGGCTGTGCTCACAAAGACTTCTTTTTTACCTCAGGGTCATCATTTGAAATGGGTTTTGATTTTGTGGGGTCCATTAATCCATCTTTTAGATTTCAGGAAGGTCTCTATATTCAAACATCATCAGCTGGATTGAGCTTAGATTCCACATGTCTTCATTGAGTCACTGAAGACAAATCCTGGATTACAGCAGCATGATTTGCAATAAAGTTTGAAACACACTTTTTTGATATCACCTTTTCAGCATAACTTTTTGTGATAATGTCCTCCATAAAGGTGTATATTCCTCTGCAAAGGTGCTATTGGTTTAGAACTTTCTGGACAGATATGGGGCTCGTTGTTCAGCAAAGTGGTAATTATTAAACATGACAACGTCTCTGTTGTAAAGTGGTAGTGGAAAGTGATAGTGATTATATTTATGGCCTTTTGTGACATCACATTCATAAACATAGTGTCCTCCAGTGACATTTGTGGCTTTTCCTCATGTTCCTTTTCAGGAAAGCTGTGCCTGTATTGTTGCATGAAAAGTTCTCAACTGAAATGCAGTTCACTGATGCCACAGGTCTATTGTGTTGGTGCAGAATGGAGTGGCCCATTTACCCAATTACCCTGACTGTTTCTAATCTGCCAAGGTTCCATTGCCTTTGGCAGGTCTGCTATAATCTGCTATAATCAGGAGTTCCACATCAGTCTCTTTTATTTGTATTTCTTTCAGGTAAAACCATTTGTTGATGTCAGATTGTGTGAATATATTTGTCTGAGAGGATGTTTTTTCCAGGTCAATAAAGTTATTTCCACTCAAATCACCAACTTGTAGACCACTTATTTCAAAACTGTCGAGGTTCCTTTGACTCATTGTTTGTAAAAGCACCATGTCTTTTTCCCACAGATGTTGAGCTCTCATGATGTCTTCTGTACAGAATGTTTCCGTGCTTCCTGGATCAAGGAAGGATATGTCATGATTGTTTTGTCTCCTTTGCTGCTTTAAACTGGACAGGCTCTATTGACCTATTGATAGTCAGCTCCAGTGAGACTAACGTGCCTCTGACAGATCTGTCTGTTGCAGGTTTGGGCCGTCGCTGCTCCGTGTACACTTCTCACATGTCGTCCTTCAGGATTTACTCACATGCCTCTTGTTTAAGCAGCTTTAACATAATGTGGCTGAGCTTTTAGCTTTTCACACGGATTCAGAATGATTTGCTTTTCCACAGATACAGCACACAGTTTTATAGTTGTTTATGGACATGAGAAAGCTGCTGCTCTTGTTTTTGTGTGAGCGCTGCTGGGGTTTAGAATCTACTGTCACACTGGGTTTTGAATATTTTCCTGGAGACATCCTGCGTTTCACCAAAGAGAGGGTCCTGTAAAATATTGGCTTGTTTCTCAATAAACAACACAAGGGTTGTTCTCCACTTTTCCTTGAGTTTATACAGAATCAGCTCATTCCTAGTAACTGGTCCATAGTATCACAGCACCCTCTGAGATAAAGTGCGTACGCAGTGCATTTCCATCATCAGCTTTTATTTGCTATTCACTTTTTTGATTTCATTTCCAAAATGTGTTTTTAAAAGTCTTTGTGCTTCTCTATAGCCTTTGTTTGCTTCTATGTGAAAACAGCTCCTCACAAGTTCTCTTGCTTAAAACCTGTATATTGTTCCAAATAATAGTCTGTCATCATATAATAGTCTGTTTTACTCTCAATGCCATGTTTAAATGCTCTCATAAATGTGTGAAACTGTGAAGGACCAGATGCTGGTGTTTGTCTGAAGGGGAGTGAGGCTTGTTGCTGCTGTGACAATAGAAGAGCAGTTTCAGAGGGAGCTCTGACAGGTTCAGGGACAGGCTCAGGGGCTTTAAATGTCTTTACATTGGCTGGTTGGTTTACAGAACGCTGAGGAGGGGTCTTAGGTACAGCCCCTGTATCTGGATACTGAAATACTCACAGACACATTATGCTCTCTGATATTTCGATGTGTAACATATTGACTTTCGCTCAGTATTTTCTTTGTCATAGTATTTCCAGGGCTCTCATCAAAACTCTCCAAAAGCTTTAACTTGGCGTCAGACGCAGCAATATTAGCCTCCAGTTCCATTTTCTCCAGCGTTCAGTTTGACCTTTCACCTCCATTGCATGTTTTTTGTTAACAGCCTTTTCAGAGGCTAATCTCTCTTGATGCCTCAGAGCTTTTGGACTTTCCACTTTTTGAGCTTTTGGAGCTTTTAGTCTCTTTTGACTGGATCCCTTACATGACACATTTGATACACTGTCTTTGGGCTCAATTAATGTCTGTGGGTCAGGACTTTCTTTCCATGCTTCAAGCTCTTCTATAAAAGCATTGAATGTTTCCAGTTTGGGCTCATATCAGTCAATTGTCTCATGTTCTTTTATTTCTGGAGGTTAAACTTTGTACTGCTTCATGACAGGCTTTGAACTCATTTAATGCCACTCTAAACTGATCAAAGCCATTTGTGACACATGCCATATTTTGAGGATTGAGTTTCTTAAGATCATTTTCTGTTTCGTTCTCATAGAGGTCATCATTGTCTTTATTTTTGTCCAACTCATCCTCTTTTTCCTCCTTGTCACTCATTTTGACCAGCTCCGTTTATTATTTGTTTCAATAGATCAACAGCAAGAGTTCAACTTTCCGTTTTCCATTCATAATCCACACATTTTTTTTTCTTTTATACTGTTTTGATCGTCACATTTATCGTGCATTCTGCTGATCGATTTACTCACAAGGCACGGCGACTTTCAGTTTCCGTCTGTGATTGAATTAAATGATGGCTCTAACATGAGCCATGCTGTGGTCTGTTTGAGAGGAATCATCACCCTGTCCCCGTGATGGAAAATTATAGTTTATATAGATTATAGTTTTGTGGATTGTACATTCCATGCAACAAAAAACAAAAGGTACTAAATAAAGTCTCAGTTGAACATAGTCAGGAACTGAATAAATAAATAATGAAACCTGGTTCATTGTTGCTGTACACACCTTTATTTGAGGAGACTTTAGTGAAAGAGACTGAGGGAGGAGCTGAAGTGAACGACAGAAGAACTTCAGTTCAAACAGAAACACTTCCTCAGAGCCATGTCTGTCTGTTCTCATCCACCTTCTCTACTGCTCATGATCATTCTCACAGGTTTGGCTCTGTTCTACTCACCTCTCACTCACCTTTACCTTAAACTCATTCATTCTCATGTGTTTTACAGGTGTCGTCTGTGACCAGCTCAGTCCAATCAAACCTGAGCAGTTCACTTCTGAAGGCAGCTCGCTCTCTGTGTCTTATACAAGCTCTGGACCCACTGCATCTGGAGACCACTTCTTCTTTTATCGACAATATCCTGGAAAAGCACCAGAGTTCCTCTTTTATATCTCAGGTCTTAATTATTCAAGACCAGCAGCTTCTCTTGAATCACACACGAGGTTTTCTACTAAACTGTCTGAGGACAAACATGGAGTGGATCTGAGTCTGTCCTCTGCTGCAGTGAGTGACTCTGCTGTGTACTACTGTGCTGTGAGGCCCACAGTGACAGCAAACCCACAGTCTCTGAACAAAAACCTCTGTATCACATCCACTAGAGAGTCAGGTCTCAGTCTGAGCAGATGATGAAGAGGAAGGGCCAATGAGGTGAAGCCCAGCTCCATCAGAGTCTCAGTGTAGTTCCTCTCACTGCAGACATGAAGCACTGGCTCAGAAACCTCCTGCTTCTGACTCTCTGGATAGGTAACGCTTTAAACCTACTGACTCTTCTCCTCCAATCAATCATCTTTATTGATCCATGTCTTCCTCTTCCCCAGAGTGTAAAGGAGAAGACACAGTGACCCAGACAGAAGCAGAGGTCACTGTCACTGAAGGACTCACAGCTCAAATACTCTGCTCATTTCAGAGCTCCAGTAGTCCTACTCTGTTCTGGTACAAACAAGAAGATGGGGATTCTCCAAAATACATGCTGAGAAAATTCAAGTCTGGATCCACGAGTAAATCTCCAGAGTTCAATAAAGACAGGTTTGAAGCTGAGATCAGTGGGAGCAATGTTGTTCTTCAGATCCAGGAGGTTGATGTGAGAGACTCTGCTGTGTACTACTGTGCTCTGCAGCCCACAGTGACAGGAAACACCAAAACTCTGAACAAAAACCTCTGGAGCAAAGACAACACAATACTGCACTAGCTCCACTAGAGGGAGACACTCACTGTGAAGCTTCAGACTAAACACAGACGCAGCAAACCCAACTGTCACTGTCAGAAACTAAGCAGACTTCAGAAACTTCACATGAGGATCACTCAGCTGTGTTTTGGACATGTTTCCTTTAATGGCAGCACTGCTCCTGCTTTTGTTGAGTGGTAAGTCTTATTTAAACCTATGTTCACACTTTATTACATCCACTGAACACTTACTGAAGCACAGAGCAAGAAGCAGCAGGAAATATGTTTCTAACTTCTACATTCATTTGTTTTCATGTAGGAGTCAAATGTGAAGAACTCACTCCACTAAAGACTGAGGTCTACAGTTTAGAAGGATCCTCTGTCTCTGTGGGATACTCTTATCATAAAGAACCAACTTATGATGATTATTTCTTCTGGTATCGACAATATCCTGGAAAAGCACCAGACTTTCTTATTTCACATCATGAACAGGGAATGTACTCACAAGAAAGTAAAAGGACTGAAGTTTGAAGTGAAAGGCAAACCCACCTCCATCTGAGTCTGTCCTCTGCTGCAGTGAGTGACTCTGCTGTGTACTACTGTGCTGTGGAGCCCACAGTGACAGCAAACCCACAGTCTCTGAACAAAAACCTCTGGAGAGAAAACAGACATTACTCCACTCTTCCACTAGAGGGACACACTGAGACACAGCTCTGACTCTGAAGCTGGCTCTGATCCTCAACAACTGAGTTTAGCATCACTTCTGGAGTTGGACTTAGATCAACTTTTTTGATCCAGAGGAAAGTGCTTTGTCAAAGCAGCTCAGTTTCACAAAGACTCTTTAAAACTCGACCAAACAAAATGAAATAAAGGATAAATTAAGATGTGGTTTACACATGTACATGAATATAGAACATAGGAATGATCAGTTCAAATGACAAATTGCATCACAGAGCTGAGGATAAGTATTTGATCACAAGGAGTGAGGAAACCCACTTAACATTAAATGCTTCCAAAACAAAAGAGCTGGTTATTGATTACAGCCGCAACAAAGCTGCCCACTCCCAGTCACTATAAATGCCTCTGAGGTTGAAATGGTTAATAACATTAAGTTTTTGGGTGTAACTGTTTCTGAGGATCTGAGCTGGCATTCTCACACCAGCATTATAGTTAAAAAATCACAGCAGCAACTCTTTTTCCTGCAAAATCTAAAGTGGTTCACGATGTGTAGACAGGTCCTTTGTAACTTCTACCTCTGTCTGATCCAAAGTCTTCTTAGCAGCTCATTTACTGTATGGACTGTAACCTGACTGTAAAAGACAGACAATAGGAAGCTGCCACAACGAGAGGACACTGATAACTCCAGGCTCCTGTCACGGCCCAAACACTGACACACACTCTCTTTACTGCTCTTCCTCTGGAGCTCACTATCGTTCTGTTAAATGTTTCACTTCACGCTAAACCCAGAGCTTCTTTCCATCTGCTGTACTCAGTTTAAACAAATGTAAAGCTAAACATTAACGGCCTGTGTTTGTGGGCTCTCTGGGTCAGGGGTCGTGGCCTGGGACTGACTTATGGACTTTTTACTTGTTGAATGTAAACGTGAGAAGATTTTCAATGTGGTGTTTAACTGCAAATGTCAAATAAAATGAATCTGAATCGAACTGCTGTAAAAATAATACAAGAGTTTGATAAGATTCATCAAACAGAAGATGGTGTTTGTGGATTAGGAATTATCTCTTACACGAGCTTTGGTTCTAGTGAGGTTGAACTGAGAATGGCTTTAGTGATTCTTATCAAGGCAAGTTTAGTACAGAAGACTTCTGAAAAGAAGCAATGTCATATTTATAATCCACCCAGACTTTCTGTAAAAATAAAATAAAAGTATCTAGAGATATTTACAATGAGTCTAAAGAGAATAAAGAGTGAAGTCAGTCACGTCTCTGTGAGGATGGGGAGAAAGTGAGCACAACTGTGGATTCATATTCACTCAGAACAGATCCATACACAACCTTTGAATAAACACCTGGTTCATCATTTATCTCAAATCATTACTGAAGCAGGAACAATGACAAACACCAAACCACAACCAAAAGGAGAGAGAAGTGGAGGAGGAGCCAAACTGTAACTGAGGAACAGAGCCAAACAGACACAGAGAGTATTTCAGTTTTTAAGATGGAGTCAGCTCTGTGTCCACTGCTCTCAGCTCTGATTCTGCTCCTGTGTTCTTCCCCAGAGTGTAAAGGAGAAGACACAGTGACCCAGACAGAAGCAGAGGTCACTGTCACTGAAGGACTCACAGCTCAAATACTCTGTTCATTTCAGACTAGTGACACTACTCCAACTCTGTTCTGGTACAAACAAGAAGGACACAATGGGGTTTTCCAAAATACATGCTGAAAAAATTCAAGTCTGGATCCACGATAAATCTCCAGAGTTCAATAACAACAGGTTTGAAGCTGAGATGGATGAGAGCAATTTTAATCTTCAGATCCAGGAGGTTGATGTGAGAGACTCTGCTGTGTACTACTGTGCTCTGCAGCCCACAGTGACAGGAAACACCAAAACTCTGAACAAAAACCTCTGGAGCAAAGACAACACAATACTGCACTAGCTCCACTAGAGGGAGACACTCACTGTGAAGCTTCAGACTAAACACAGACGCAGCAAACCCAACTGTCACTGTCAGAAACTAAGCAGACTTCAGAAACTTCACATGAGGATCACTCAGCTGTGTTTTGGACATGTTTCCTTTAATGGCAGCACTGCTCCTGCTTTTGTTGAGTGGTAAGTCTTATTTAAACCTATGTTCACACTTTATTACATCCACTGAACACTTACTGAAGCACAGAGCAAGAAGCAGCAGGAAATATGTTTCTAACTTCTACATTCATTTGTTTTCATGTAGGAGTCAAATGTGAAGAACTCACTCCACTAAAGACTGAGGTCTACAGTTTAGAAGGATCCTCTGTCTCTGTGGGATACTCTTATCATAAAGAACCAACTTCTGATTATTTCTTCTGGTATCGACAATATCCTGGAAAAGCACCAGACTTTCTGATTTCACATTCAGGAACAGGGAATTTAATCACAGAGAAAGTAAAAGGACTGAAGATTGAAGTGAAGCAAACCCATCTCCATCTGAGGCTGTCCTCTGCTGCAGTGAGTGACTCTGCTGTGTACTACTGTGCTGTGGAGCCCACAGTGACAGCAAACCCACAGTCTCTGAACAAAAACCTCTGGAGAGAAAACAGACAGTACTCCACTCTTCCACTAGAGGGACACACTGACACAGATCTGACACTGACTGGAGCTGATTTAACTCTTGTTGTGCAGTTAGTGGCTGTAAAAAGACAAAAATCAGACAAAAGACAAAATTCAGATCTGAGGTAATGTCAGTCTTTATAATTGTCCCAGAGACACAATCTGACTCTTTTAATACAAGAAACATGATCAAATACAGTGGCGGGAAAAAGTGTTTGCCCCCTTCCTGATTTCTTTTTTTTTTTTGCATGTTTGTCACACTTAAACGTTTCAGATCAAACAAATTTAAATATTAGTCAAAGACAACACAAGTAAACACAAAATGCAGGTTTTAAATGAAGGTTTTTATTATTAAGTGAAAAAAGCTATCCAAACCTACCTAGCCCTATGTGAAAAAGTAGTTGCCCCCTAAACCTAATAACTGGTTGAGCCTCAGCAGCAATAACTGCATCAAGTGTTTGCGATAACGGGCAATGAGTCTTTCACATCGATGTGGAGGAACTTGGGCCCATTCTTCTTTGCACAATTGTTTTAATTCAGTCACATTGGAGGGTTTTTGAGCACGAACCGCCTTTTTAAGGTCATGTCTTAACATTTGAATCAGATTCAAGTCCTGACTGTGACTAGGCCACTGCAAAACCTTTATTTTGTTTATTTAAAGCCTTTCAGAGGTGGACTTGCTGGTGTGTTTTGGATCATATTTTCCTCAAAGTCTTGAGGATCATCAAGATGTTTTTTTGGCAAAAGTAAGATGAGCCTTTATTTATCTTTTTGGTCAGTCGTGTTTTTTGCCTTGGAACCCTGCCATGGATGCCATTTTTGCCCCGTCTCTTTCTCAAGATTGAGGCATGAACTCTGATCTTAACTGAGACAAGTGAGGCCTGCAGTTCTAGTAGATATTGTTGTGGGCTCTTGTTGACCTCTTGTATAAGTCGTTGCTGTGTTCTTGGGGTAATTGTGGTCGGGGTCACTCCTGGAAGGTTCCATATTGTCTCCATTTGTGGATAATGTCTCTCTCTGTGGTTGGATGGTGTCTCAAAGCTTTAGAAATGGCTCTGTAACCCTTTCAAGACTCAGAAATGTCAATTACTTTGTTTCTCATCTGTTAATTTATGATTTAACAAGGGGGGCAACTACTTTCTCACATAGGTCTAGGTAGGTTTGTATAGCTTTTTTACGTTAATGAAATAATCACCCAAAAACTGCATTTTGTGTTTACTCCAGTTGTCTTTGTCTAATATTTAAATTTGTTTGATGATCTGAAACATTTAAGTGTGACAAACATGAAACAAATAAGAAATCAGGAAGGGGGCAAACACTTTTTCACACCACTTTATATGACAAATGAAAAGGTCATGAAGTACGAGGAGCTAATGCTGCATCACACACAGCAACAGTTCATTTAAAATGTGACTAAAAAGTGCAGTGGCTTTTACTTTAAAAATGTTTAATTAGCATTTGATAACTTCTGGATGAACTGTTTCTACAACTGTCCTGTAATTATGAAATACTCATATCAGTTTTGGTGAGTGCCAAGGGTCATTCTCAGTGGGTCTGTCGGATAAATCTGTCGTCATTGATGGAAATAAACCTTTCATTCTGACAGGTTTGTTTTGATAGTCTTAATGCTTTTCAAGAGTCAAAAGTCTTCTGATGAATTTGGGACTAAACCCATGAGCTTCACTGCTGCAGAGCCTCTCTCAGACTGAGCTTTATATCAATGATCAGTGTCATGAGCCCAATGTGACTCTAGTCCCACTCACTCACACATGTCCCACGTAGAGTATTTAAAATGGAACAAAGCTAAGCTACTGTCTCTTTTTGTGGCGCAACCTGGAGGTCTGTAAAAATGACAGAAGAGTGTGACGTTAAACGAAAGGAACAATGGAACAAATAGAAGAATGATTCCAGGAAAAGCTCTAAATGAAAGTCAAAACAGAAAAGGTGAAAGTGATCATGAACGTGACTGGTGACTTCTGTTGATCAAAAATGTATCCACACACATCTATTAAAGAATTATTGATCTCAGTATTGGAAGAGTGACTCTCATTATCCAAATGAACATCAGCAGTGACTGTACATCTGTCTATGCTCTTATAAGAACACTAACAACTGTCAAACCACAACCAAAAGGAGAGAGAAGTGGAGGAGGAGCCAAACTGTAACTGAGGAACAGAGCCAAACAGACACAGAGAGTATTTCAGTTTTTAAGATGGAGTCAGCTCTGTGTCCACTGCTCTCAGCTCTGATTCTGCTCCTGTGTTCTTCCCCAGAGTGTAAAGGAGAAGACACAGTGACCCAGACAGAAGCAGAGGTCACTGTCACTGAAGGACTCACAGCTCAAATACTCTGCTCATTTCAGACTAGTGACCCAAGTCCTACTCTGTTCTGGTACAAACAAGAAGATGGTGGTTTTCCAAAATACATGCTGAAAAAATTCAAGTCTGGATCCACGAGTAAATCTCCAGAGTTCAATAACAAGAGGTTTGAAGCTGAGATGGATGAGAAGTCTTTTAATCTTCAGATCCAGGAGGTTGATGTGAGAGACTCTGCTGTGTACTACTGTGCTCTGCAGCCCACAGTGACAGGAAACACCAAAACTCTGAACAAAAACCTCTGGAGCAAAGACAACACAATACTGCACTAGCTCCACTAGAGGGAGACACTCACTGTGAAGCTTCAGACTAAACACAGACGCAGCAAACCCAACTGTCACTGTCAGAAACTAAGCAGACTTCAGAAACTTCACATGAGGATCACTCAGCTGTGTTTTGGACATGTTTCCTTTAATGGCAGCACTGCTCCTGCTTTTGTTGAGTGGTAAGTCTTATTTAAACCTATGTTCACACTTTATTACATCCACTGAACACTTACTGAAGCACAGAGCAAGAAGCAGCAGGAAATATGTTTCTAACTTCTACATTCATTTGTTTTCATGTAGGAGTCAAATGTGAAGAACTCACTCCACTAAAGACTGAGGTCTACAGTTTAGAAGGATCCTCTGTCTCTGTGGGATACTCTTATCATAAAGAACCAGTTTATGATGATTTCTTCTGGTATCGACAATATCCTGGAAAAGCACCAGACTTTCTGATTTCACATTCAGGAACAGGGAATTTAATCACAGAGAAAGTAAAAGGACTGAAGATTGAAGTGAAGCAAACCCATCTCCATCTGAGGCTGTCCTCTGCTGCAGTGAGTGACTCTGCTGTGTACTACTGTGCTGTGGAGCCCACAGTGACAGCAAACCCACAGTCTCTGAACAAAAACCTCTGGAGAGAAAACAGACAGTACTCCACTCTTCCACTAGAGGGAGAGTGAGACACAGCTCTGATTCTTTATTTGTCACTGATCCATAACAAGTGACTTTGACACAGTTATGAATATCATGACTCAGTAGTTGTTAGTTTTCTGGTTTGGACACAGTCGTCACATCCCACAGAGACTGGGTCTGAACTCAAACACAGGCCCCGTAAAAAAATAATATCAATAAATGACACATCTGACTTAAATGTAGAAAACTGTAATATAGAAGTCACCTGCGGATGACTAAATGTTAGATCGATCTTGTCAAAATCACTATTAGTTATGCTGTCAATCACTCATCCCAGTTGGAAAAATCAAAAACAGTTTTATTTGTTATTATTTACCGTTCTCCCGGCGCTTATTCTGAGTTTCTTAATGAATTCTCTGTTTTTTTTTCCTGCTTAGTTCTAGACTCTGACAAAATTATTATCATAGGGGACTTTAACATTAATGTCGATGACAGCAGAGATAGTTTGGGCAATGCATTTATGGCCTTACTGGATTCTGTTGATTTTTGTGGAAAATGTAAATAAACCCACTCATAGGCACAACCACACCCTGGACCTTATATTAACCCACGGTACAGAGATTAGTCAGTTAAAAGTCCTGCCCCACAACTCCGTCCCGTCGGGTCATTTTTTAAAATTATCTTTCAGTTCACGCTTGAGGACTACACTCTTCTTCTGGACAGACCCCAGTTTAGAAGAATATTCATTCATTTTCTACCGCTTATCCCACTCGTGGGGTCGCGGGTGGCTGGAGCCTATCCCAGCAGCTTTGGGACAGTGGCCAGTTCGTCGCAGGGCTGACACTTAGACGCAGACATTGACAGACAACCATTCACTCTCACATTCAGCCACTAGGGGGAACTTTAGAATCACCAATTCACCTATACATGCATGTCTTTGGACGGTGGGAGGAAGCCGGAGATCCCGGAGAGAACCCACGGAGACACGGGGAGGACATGCAGACTCCTCACAGAAAGACCAGAGTTAGACAATGATGTTTGGGTTGGCTACAATCAGCCAACGATGTTTTGGGTCGGCCGGGATTCGAACTCACGACCTTCTTGCTGTGAAGGTCCTAGAATATTATCTGATAAAACTGTTTCTGTGTTTAAAATATGTTACAATATTAGCCAGTATTTCGCCAGTTAATCCAGAGAGCAGCCCCCACAGCCCCAGTCCCAACACAACAGATAAGTTTGTTGATACAGCTATTTGTTCAATGCAGAACGCTCTCAATAGTGTGGCGCCACTAAAACAGAGGGTCATTAGAAATAGTAGAGTATCACCCTGGTTTATGCAGAAACCCGGCTCCTCAAACAAGCCACGCGTAATTCAGAAAGGCAATGGCATCACTCCAACTCCGAGGATTCACTCAGGTCTTTTAATTTATAAGCAAGCCCTGTGTAAGGCTAGAACTAGGTATTATTCAACGCTCATAGAAGAAAACAAAAATAATCCTAGATTTTTGTTCAGCACTGTAGCCAGGCTGACAAGCAGTCACAGCTCAGTAGAACCTAGCATCCCTTTAACACTTAGCTGAAGTGACTTCCTACAGTTCTTTAATAATAAAATAACCACAATTAGAAATAAAATAACTCAAATCCACCCACTATTAGCTCAGAGCAGATTAGTCCCCAATCAATTCTCTTTTATTGTTAGACTGCTTCACTGTAGATCTAAATGAATTAACCTCAGTCGTCATGTCCTCTAAAACATCCAACTGTATCTTAGACCCCATCCCTTCTAAACTTCTTAAAGAGGTCTTTCCCTTAATTAATAAAACTATTTTGGATTTATTAAACACTTCTTTGGAAACAGGCTACGTCCCACAGTTTTTTAAATCAGCAGTGATTAAAACTCTGTTGAAAAAACCAACCCTGATCCAGACGCATTAGAAAACTATCGACCTACATCCAATCTTCCTTTTATTTCAAAAATCCTGGAGAGAATTGTATCTAAACAGCTCTGCAATCATCTGCAGGACAACAACTTATTTGAAGATGTTCAGTCAGGATTTAGACCACACCACAGAAACAGAACCAGCTTTAGTCAAAGTCACCAATGATCTGTTAGTGTCTTCAGATAATGGACCGGTCTCTGTCCTCGTCCTTTTAGATCTCAGTGGTGTCTTCAGATAATGGACCGGTCTCTGTCCTCGTCCTTTTAGATCTCAGTGGTGTCTTCAGATAATGGACCGGTCTCTGTCCTCGTCCTTTTAGATCTCAGTGGTGTCTTCAGATAATGGACCAGTCTCTGTCCTCGTCCTTTTAGATCTCAGTGGTGTCTTCAGATAATGGACCGGTCTCTGTCCTCGTCCTTTTAGATCTCAGTGGTGTCTTCAGATAATGGACCGGTCTCTGTCCTCGTCCTTTTAGATCTCAGTGGTGTCTTCAGATAATGGACCGGTCTCTGTCCTCGTCCTTTTAGATCTAGATCTTTAGGTTGGACTCAGAGGATCAGCTCTCAGCTGGTTTAAGTCTTATCTAACAGACAGATACCAGTTTGTTAGAGTTAATGAGCAATCATCAGTGTGCACAGTAGTCAGCCATGAAGTACTACAGGGCTCTGTATTAGGTCCTATACTTTTTACATTATACATGCTCCCCTTAGGCAATATGATCACAAAACATGGAATTAACTTCCACTGCTACGCTGTCGACACCCAGTTGTATCTATCAATTAAACCCAATGAAAATAGTCCTATGGACAAATAAGAAGTGTGTGTGAAAGACATAAGGACCTGGATGACATTAAACTATTGTCTCCAAAACCCAGAAAAAACAGAGGCCATTATACAAGGCCCCAGGAATCTAAGAGGCACACTATCAAACCGAATAGTCAATTTAGATGGTGTTAGTGTAGCTTCCAGTTCAACTGTCAGAAATCTTGGTGTAATATTAGACCAAGATTTATCGTTTAAAACACACATTAACCAGCCAAAATTAGGAATATCTTATCTAAAAGTGATGCATAATCCATACTTTTGTTACATCAAGGTTAGATTACTGTAATTCTCTGCTGGCAGGATGCCCAAATAACTCCTTGAAGTTTTCAGCTCGTCCAAAACGCAGCAGCTAGAAACTAACAGGAACAAACAGACGAGAGCACATTACTCCAGTGTTAGCCTCCCTTTACTGGCTTCACATTGAATTCAGAATTAAGTTCAAAATCCTTCTCCTCACTTCACTTCACATTCTCTGAAGTCAGTCAGGTCTCTGTGAGGACAGTGGGAAAGTGAGCACAACTGTGGATTCATATTCACTCAGAACAGATCCATACACAACCTTTGAATAAACACCTGGTTCATCATTTATCTCAAAACATTACTGAAGCAGGAACAATGACAAACACCAAACCACAACCAAAAGGAGAGAGAAGTGGAGGAGGAGCCAAACTGTAACTGAGGAACAGAGCCAAACAGACACAGAGAGTATTTCAGTTTTTAAGATGGAGTCAGCTCTGTGTCCACTGCTCTCAGCTCTGATTCTGCTCCTGTGTTCTTCCCCAGAGTGTAAAGGAGAAGACACAGTGACCCAGACAGAAGCAGAGGTCACTGTCACTGAAGGACTCACAGCTCAAATACTCTGTTCATTTCAGACTAGCTACAATAATCCTACTCTGTTCTGGTACAAACAAGAAGATGGTGGTTTTCCAAAGTACATTTTACTGCGTGATAAATATGGAACTAAAAGAAATTCTCCAGAGTTCAAGGAAGAAAGATTTAAAGCTGAGATCAAACAGAAGTCATTTAATCTTCAGATCCAGGAGGTTGATGTGAGAGACTCTGCTGTGTACTACTGTGCTCTGCAGCCCACAGTGACAGGAAACACCAAAACTCTGAACAAAAACCTCTGGAGCAAAGACAACACAATACTGCACTAGCTCCACTAGAGGGAGACACTCACTGTGAAGCTTCAGACTAAACACAGACGCAGCAAACCCAACTGTCACTGTCAGAAACTAAGCAGACTTCAGAAACTTCACATGAGGATCACTCAGCTGTGTTTTGGACATGTTTCCTTTAATGGCAGCACTGCTCCTGCTTTTGTTGAGTGGTAAGTCTTATTTAAACCTATGTTCACACTTTATTACATCCACTGAACACTTACTGAAGCACAGAGCAAGAAGCAGCAGGAAATATGTTTCTAACTTCTACATTCATTTGTTTTCATGTAGGAGTCAAATGTGAAGAACTCACTCCACTAAAGACTGAGGTCTACAGTTTAGAAGGATCCTCTGTCTCTGTGGGATACTCTTATCATAAAGAACCAGCTTATGATAATTTCTTCTGGTATCGACAATATCCTGGAAAAGCACCAGACTTTCTGATTTCACATTCAGGAACAGGGAATGTATTCACAGAGAAAGTAAAAGGACTGAAGATTGAAGTGAAGCAAACCCACCTCCATCTGAGGCTGTCCTCTGCTGCAGTGAGTGACTCTGCTGTGTACTACTGTGCTGTGAGGCCCACAGTGACAGCAAACCCACAGTCTCTGAACAAAAACCTCTGGAGAGAAAACAGACAGTACTCCACTCTTCCACTAGAGGGACACACTGAGACACAGCTCTGATTCTAAGAGTCTGTAGAAGTCTTTGTCTGTTCACATCATAAATTCTTCAAAAGTTGTTTCATTATGTATTATTCTATAATGACTTTGATCAGCCATTACACTGAGGTGTACTATTTCATAAAGTCCTGTTTGTCCCTGAACCTTTCTGTCAGACCAACTGAGAAGGACTTTGGACGAGTCAATCCACTCAAGAGAGTTCAATCCTTTGACATTTAAAGCACCAGGACTTTGTCTGAAACTGATCCTGGACCAGACCCGGTCCAGACCAGGTCCAGACCAGGTCAGTCTCTACAGAGGACTTTAGTTTGCAGAGGTGTGTGGTACTGTGAGCTGTCCCTGACACATGAACACGTTCAGATGATTCCACTGATGTCTGACCCATGGAAATACTCAACAATAATAAAAGATATTATATTCAGATCTTTTTCCTGCCGTAACAAGAGTAATCATCTCTGTCGATATAAATCCTGATGCAGCCACAGCATTGGTCAGTCTTCTGTTTCTGGTTTGTTTCACTCAAGTGTGTTGTGTTCTTTAAAAGAGACGTGAGGCTGTTCTTTGACAAATCACACAAAAGATTAGATCTGTTCTGCTCCAAGTCACCATCACGGTTCACTCCATTTTTATGATGCATAGTTGAAACTTTGCACAGTTTTTGTTTTGAGAAACAGACATCACATTATTATAACAGTGCACCACACAGAGATGAAAGATCAGGTCTGGACACAGTCCACACACAAATAAGGTTTAATTTACAGCTGACATCTACATAGGACCAGGTCTAAACCAGTTTGTGAAGGAGAGATGAGTTCAGTTCAACATGTTTCTCTGGAACAGTACAGGCTCTGAGGCTCCAACTGTAGAAGGAGATTACAGCCAGAGTTTACAACCTTCTGACTTTTGGCTCCAGAAAGTGATTCAATCACAGAGAGTGAGAATAAACTGTTAAAGAGTGTCCAGTGATCAGTAGGAGCCAGTCCTGTTGTTGATGCTACTGAAGAGAGAAAAGTTAAAAATGTATAAATGTGTGTAAACTAACTCCAGAGTGTTCTGTGTGAGGCTCTGAGTGCAGCCAGTGTGAAGTGGGCTTTATAGTGACGTAGTGATGCATTCACAGACAGCTGTTTCCTTCAGGTTGGGCTTGAGCAGCTTGTGTTTCTGTCATAAAGACTCACTGTATGGCCTCTGTACCATCTCCTGCTCAGTGGCCTCTCACTGCAGACATGAAGCACTGGCTCAGAAACCTCCTGCTTCTGACTCTCTGGATAGGTAACTCTTTAAACCTACTGACTCTTCTCCTCCAATCAATCATCTTTATTGATCCATGTCTTCCTCTTCCCCAGAGTGTAAAGGAGAAGACACAGTGACCCAGACAGAAGCAGAGGTCACTGTCACTGAAGGACTCACAGCTCAAATACTCTGCTCATTTCAGAGCTCCAGTAGTCCTACTCTGTTCTGGTACAAACAAGAAGATGGGGATTCTCCAAAATACATGTTGAGAAAATTCAAGTCTGGATCCACGAGTAAATCTCCAGAGTTCAATAAAGACAGGTTTGAAGCTGAGATCAGTGGGAGCAATGTTGTTCTTCAGATCCAGGAGGTTGATGTGAGAGACTCTGCTGTGTACTACTGTGCTCTGCAGCCCACAGTGACAGGAAACACCAAAACTCTGAACAAAAACCTCTGGAGCAAAGACAACACAATACTGCACTAGCTCCACTAGAGGGAGACACTCACTGTGAAGCTTCAGACTAAACACAGACGCAGCAAACCCAACTGTCACTGTCAGAAACTAAGCAGACTTCAGAAACTTCACATGAGGATCACTCAGCTGTGTTTTGGACATGTTTCCTTTAATGGCAGCACTGCTCCTGCTTTTGTTGAGTGGTAAGTCTTATTTAAACCTATGTTCACACTTTATTACATCCACTGAACACTTACTGAAGCACAGAGCAAGAAGCAGCAGGAAATATGTTTCTAACTTCTACATTCATTTGTTTTCATGTAGGAGTCAAAGGTGAAGAACTCACTCCACTAAAGACTGAGGTCTACAGTTTAGAAGGATCCTCTGTCTCTGTGGGATACTCTTATCATAAAGAACCAGTTTATGGTGATTATTTCTACTGGTATCGACAATATCCTGGAAAAGCACTTGAGTTCTTATTCTCCGACTCTGTTTTGGGGACTCAAAAAATACCTCAATTTAAGTTTGAAGTAAAAGGAAAAGAAATATACATGATCCTGTCCTCTGCTGCAGTGAGTGACTCTGCTGTGTACTACTGTGCTGTGAGGCCCACAGTGACAGCAAACCCACAGTCTCTGAACAAAAACCTCTGGAGAGAAAACAGACAGTACTCCACTCTTCCACTAGAGGGACACACTGAGACACAGCTCTGATTCTAAGAGTCTGTAGAAGTCTTTGTCTGTTCACATCATAAATTCTTCAAAAGTTGTTTCATTATGTATTATTCTATAATGACTTTGATCAGCCATTACACTGAGGTGTACTATTTCATAAAGTCCTGTTTGTCCCTGAACCTTTCTGTCAGACCAACTGAGAAGGACTTTGGACGAGTCAATCCACTCAAGAGAGTTCAATCCTTTGACATTTAAAGCACCAGGACTTTGTCTGAAACTGATCCTGGACCAGACCCGGTCCAGACCCGGTCCAGACCAGGTCCAGACCAGGTCAGTCTCTACAGAGGACTTTAGTTTGCAGAGGTGTGTGGTACTGTGAGCTGTCCCTGACACATGAACACGTTCAGATGATTCCACTGATGCCTGATCCATGGAAATACTCAGCAATAATAAAATATATTATATTCAGATCTTTTTCCTGCCGTAACAAGAGTAATCATCTCTGTCGATATAAATCCTGATGCAGCCACAGCATTGGTCAGTCTTCTGTTTCTGGTTTGTTTCACTCAAGTGTGTTGTGTTCTTTAAAAGAGACGTGAGGCTGTTCTTTGACAAATCACACAAAAGATTAGATCTGTTCTGCTCCAAGTCACCATCATGGTTCACTCCATTTTTATGATGCATAGTTGAAACTTTGCACAGTTTTTGTTTTGAGAAACAGACATCACATTATTATAACAGTGCACCACACAGAGATGAAAGATCAGGTCTGGACACAGTCCACACACAAATAAGGTTTAATTTACAGCTGACATCTACATAGGACCAGGTCTAAACCAGTTTGTGAAGGAGAGATGAGTCCAGTTCAACATGTTTCTCTGGAACAGTTCAGGCTCTGAGGCTCCAACTGTAGAAGGAGATTACAGCCAGAGTTTACAACCTTCTGACTTTTGGCTCCAAGTGATTCAATCACAGAGAGTGAGAATAAACTGTTAAAGAGTGTCCAGTGATCAGTAGGAGCCAGTCCTGTTGTTGATGCTACAGAAGAGAGAAAAGTTAAAAATGTATAAATGTGTGTAAACTAACTCCAGAGTGTTCTGTGTGAGGCTCTGAGTGCAGCCAGTGTGAAGTGGGCTTTATAGTGACGTAGTGATGCATTCACAGACAGCTGTTTCCTTCAGGTTGGGCTTGAGCAGCTTGTGTTTCTGTCATAAAGACTCACTGTATGGCCTCTGTACCATCTCCTGCTCAGTGGCCTCTCACTGCAGACATGAAGCACTGGCTCAGAAACCTCCTGCTTCTGACTCTCTGGATAGGTAACTCTTTAAACCTACTGACTCTTCTCCTCCAATCAATCATCTTTATTGATCCATGTCTTCCTCTTCCCCAGAGTGTAAAGGAGAAGACACAGTGACCCAGACAGAAGCAGAGGTCACTGTCACTGAAGGACTCACAGCTCAAATACTCTGTTCATTTCAGACTAGCTACAATAATCCTACTCTGTTCTGGTACAAACAAGAAGATGGTGGTTTTCCAAAGTACATTTTACTGCGTGATAAATATGGAACTAAAAGTAATTCTGCAGAGTTCAAGGAAGAAAGATTTAAAGCTGAGATCAAACAGAACTCTTTTAATCTTCAGATCCAGGAGGTTGATGTGAGAGACTCTGCTGTGTACTACTGTGCTCTGCAGCCCACAGTGACAGGAAACACCAAAACTCTGAACAAAAACCTCTGGAGCAAAGACAACACAATACTGCACTAGCTCCACTAGAGGGAGACACTCACTGTGAAGCTTCAGAACCAACTCAAACCTCCAGATCAAGACAAGCCTGTGTCTCATTAACAATAACTACATTCATCCAGACGACCATCCACTAAATAAATATGTCATGACTCAGTCAGAAACACTTCTCCAACAGCACTTGAACAGGTCCTGGTTATGGGGCTATTATTGTCGCAAAAAGATTTGTGCGTGTGTAAATAGATTTGTCTGTAATATAATGTGTGTGTATCAGGTTTTGTGTGTGCGTATCAGGTTTTGTGTGTGCGTATTACGAGGTGTGCGAGCGTATTTAAATTTGTGTGTGCGTATTACAATTTGTGTGTATGTAAAATTATCATATTGTAAAAGCAAATACGCTAAAAAGTTCTAAGTCCTACGCACAAAGCTCTAATTACACGCAACACTTTTGCAACAGTCCTGCCATGTCAGATCTGTGTGTCCGTGTTTCAATTCGTCTATAACTAAAAGTTCATTTGCCCTGAGTTTAGACTTACAGGCTGACACGCACACACAAAACCTGATACGCACACACAAATCGTAACACGCACACACAAAACCTGATACGCACACACCATATTACAGACAAATCTATTTACACACGCACAAATCTTTTTGCGACAATAATAGCCCCATACTGGTCTCGTTTTGTTAAATCACTGTAATCCTCTAAGTCCATGTCATTTTAATTTAAGGCTGACATCAATAAAAAATCTGTGCAAAGAAAATGAGTCAAATATCAGATTTGATTCTTGACAAAGACAAAGCACTGGTCTCCTTCACATTAACTACTAATTATATCAGAGTAAAAGACACTGGTTCTACAGCAGCAGAACTATGGTTTAGGCAGATATTTATGGAACTATGGTTTACAGGAGTTTTGAGCGACTGCTGTGTGAATCTAGTACAAAGAGTTCTATGTAGTGTAACTGTGGTATTTTGTTGTCTTTTAATCCCAGTATTTCACTAAAGTAGAAGCACAATATTCACCGTTAAGTTAAACGTGTGGACGCAGAAGAACAAAACTTCACAGTCATCATGACCTGATCACAGTCGTCACACATTGAAAACCCTGGTGTGAACTGATGAAATCACCTCAGACAAGCTTCAGTGACACATGGATCACTTCTGATTATGACTGGAGCAGAACTGACCTGTCTCCACCTGTAAACACCTGGGATTGGATTTGGAAAAACCAGCTGCACTGGGCCATAACTGACACACTTCACAGAAAGGACCAGATGTTTCCACAAAACTGAACAGGGAGGATCTGCTGCAGACGGCTGCTCTGCTCCATTTTCCACTGTACCTCTGTCTGTTCAGGTTTGCACTGGCTTTAAGCAGTCTCCAGTACAACCAGCTGAATTCATCCTGTGTTCCAGGTTTTGATGATGGCGCTGGAGACCTTGGCCTCTGTAAATGGCTCAGGTTGGTTAAAGGCACCTCTGACTGGGCCTGTCCTCCATCAAACAATTAAAGCAGCTCAGTTTGTTTGCTGTCCACTGCAGGTGGCCTTGGTGCTCATTCAGTGTCTAACGCTGAAACATCAGTTGTTTCTGGTGCTAGTACAGGCTTGCTCCACTACAACGGCTGAGTGCAGACATTCACCTCGAGCCACACACCTTTTTAAACATGTGTATGATGTGAATGTGGACGTTGTCTATAGTCTTCTCCTTCTGGAGCCTGCTTCCAGCCATCTCCTCCCCTCTGTGTTGTTGCTTTAGCCTTGACACTGCTGACAGGGCAGTGTTCTTTTCAGGTGGTGACGGAGCAGCTGTCCTCGCCCTGGACTGTCCCAGAGACACGTCTCTTACCTGTCATGTGGGCTTGGACTCACTATGGCTCCAGTGTTGGAGGTTTAAAGTCCCCTCTGGACGTTCCTCCTCGGGCTACACCAGCAGCACCCTCCTGTGTCGGCCTACTTCCTTCTGCTTCTCTTCTTCGAGCGACTGGTTGATTCCTCCCTCACTTCCTGGCTTCACCACAGGCCTGTATTACTCTCTGTGGTGGTAGGTAGTTCCTCTCACTGCAGACATGAAGCACTGGCTCAGAAACCTCCTGCTTCTGACTCTCTGGATAGGTAACTCTTTAAACCTACTGACTCTTCTCCTCCAATCAATCATCTTTATTGATCCATGTCTTCCTCTTCCCCAGAGTGTAAAGGAGAAGACACAGTGACCCAGACAGAAGCAGAGGTCACTGTCACTGAAGGACTCACAGCTCAAATACTCTGCTCATTTCAGACTAGTGACAATAATCCGCGTCTGTTCTGGTACAAACAAGAAGATGGTGGTTTTCCAAAATACATGCTGAAAAAATTCAAGTCTGGATTCTCAGATAAATCTCCAGAGTTCAATAACAACAGGTTTGATGTTGAGACAAAGAAGAACTCTTTTAATCTTCAGATCCAGGAGGTTGATGTGAGAGACTCTGCTGTGTACTACTGTGCTCTGCAGCCCACAGTGACAGGAAACACCAAAACTCTGAACAAAAACCTCTGGAGCAAAGACAACACAATACTGCACTAGCTCCACTAGAGGGAGACACTCACTGTGAAGCTTCAGACTAAACACAGACGCAGCAAACCCAACTGTCACTGTCAGAAACTAAGCAGACTTCAGAAACTTCACATGAGGATCACTCAGCTGTGTTTTGGACATGTTTCCTTTAATGGCAGCACTGCTCCTGCTTTTGTTGAGTGGTAAGTCTTATTTAAACCTATGTTCACACTTTATTACATCCACTGAACACTTACTGAAGCACAGAGCAAGAAGCAGCAGGAAATATGTTTCTAACTTCTACATTCATTTGTTTTCATGTAGGAGTCAAATGTGAAGAACTCACTCCACTAAAGACTGAGGTCTACAGTTTAGAAGGATCCTCTGTCTCTGTGGGATACTCTTATCATAAACAAGTCTCTAACAGTGATGAGTTTTATTGGTATCGACAATATCCTGGAAAACCACCAGATTTTCTGATTTCACATTCAGGAACAGGGAATGTATTTACAGAGAAAGTAAAAGGACTGAAGTTTGAAGTGAAGCAAACCCATCTCCATCTGATCCTGTCCTCTGCTGCAGTGAGTGACTCTGCTGTGTACTACTGTGCTGTGAGGCCCACAGTGACAGCAAACCCACAGTCTCTGAACAAAAACCTCTGTATCACATCCACTAGAGGGAGTCAGAGCCTGGTCTGGTCTCATTGTAAACTGAGCAGATGATGAAGAGGAAGGGCCAATGAGGTGAAGCCCAGCTCCATCAGAGTCTCAGTGTAGTTCCTCTCACTGCAGACATGAAGCACTGGCTCAGAAACCTCCTGCTTCTGACTCTCTGGATAGGTAACTCTTTAAACCTACTGACTCTTCTCCTCCAATCAATCATCTTTATTGATCCATGTCTTCCTCTTCCCCAGAGTGTAAAGGAGAAGACACAGTGACCCAGACAGAAGCAGAGGTCACTGTCACTGAAGGACTCACAGCTCAAATACTCTGTTCATTTCAGACTAGCTACAATAATCCTACTCTGTTCTGGTACAAACAAGAAGATGGTGGTTTTCCAAAGTACATTTTACTGCGTGATAAATATGGAACTAAAAGTAATTCTGCAGAGTTCAAGGAAGAAAGATTTAAAGCTGAGATCAAACAGAACTCTTTTAATCTTCAGATCCAGGAGGTTGATGTGAGAGACTCTGCTGTGTACTACTGTGCTCTGCAGCCCACAGTGACAGGAAACACCAAAACTCTGAACAAAAACCTCTGGAGCAAAGACAACACAATACTGCACTAGCTCCACTAGAGGGAGACACTCTAAAGCAAAAAACACAAGCTTCTTTACAGAGCACTGCTGAAAGTACTGCTCACAGAGTCGGACTCTGAGACGTCAGACACAAAAAGACCTTTTGCACCAAAGAAGAGTTACATTCACAGACTCACAGGTAAATTTACAGGTAAATATTCTCTCTGCTTTTGTTATGCCACTAAACACGAGCCTAACGTACAGTTCGACCATGCTCCAAAGAGCCCTGTCATTCAGCCACTGCGTTTACATCACAGTAAGATTTCAGAAGTTCAAGGTCTTGGCTCTTTCATATTGTCTTTAATATTTTGCAGTAACTTACCTTTTCTGTTATTATACACACTTACCTGTCCTCAAATGTCAAGTCTTGAAAAAGTTTGAAGCAATGGGTTTATTTGGAAAATGTTGCTAAAGTATAATCACGGCCCATGAATGTTTTCGTCCAGGTTGTGCTTCAGTGGGTTTAAAGGCGTCTCACAGCAGAGAATTACAGCTGTTCAGGTGTGTTTTCTACTTTTTCCCATGTCCTCTGTCCTCAGTCTTTCACTCACCGTGTCCAGACGATAAACAGCGTGAGCCGGACTCAGAGGACTTTCTTCTGCCCCAGTGCCTGAGGTTTGGGGTAAAATGTTAAGGTTTTCTTGTTCATTTTTGCAGGTGACATTGTGGAACTGACATTTTATATCTTCTCTTGAACTGTCTTCTTTTAAGGAAGTAGAAAACATCTTTAATCTTTTAATCCATGAGTTTTCCAATAACTATTCATACATTACATTACATACATTGGTACGTGGTAAAGATTCTTAAATTGTTTAGTTTTTTTCCTCTCAATTCTCTCTCAGTTTAAATGTTGTTAACACATTTAAATCCTGACTGTAATGTGATCTGATGGGATTCAAAAAGAGAAACAGTCCTTACCTTTCAGCAGCGAGCATCAGTTTCTGACGTTAACACAACGTGTTTCTTCTGGCACACAAACAACAATAGAACTTTCTAGATGAGGTCCATTTGGTGCAAATACAATAAAAACAAAGGTAATTCTTGCAATTGCTGTCCTCCTTCTTTATCACTCTCTGGGCTTTAACTTATAATAAGCTGCTTAATAAACGCAATGGTTCAAACTGTCATGAAACTGAACAATGAATGGCACAATAAACTCTCTCAAGATTAAACTTATTATATTATTATTAATATTCACATTAACTTCAGCACTTCTCTGGCTACAAACATCAGTGAAAACAAAAGGAGGACATTTGTTTACTGAACTGGAACGTTATAATCACAGTGGTCTTCAGCCTAGTAATATAAAATATATGTCTACAAACACTAACATTTACAAACATACATTATTTATTATTTTAAAGGTCACCTTTTAATATAATATGGTATAAATAGTATAGTAGTATATTATCAATGCTGGTCCATGATACAATAAAATAAAGTACTGAACTGGATTCAGTCGACCTACATTTATTAATTAGGCCAAATAATTGTTACCGTTCATTATTCAGCAGATCTTCATAGTCGGCTCAGTTCAGACAAGACCAGGTGCAGACCTGGTGCAGACCCGGTCCAAGCCCGGTCCAGACCCGGTCCAGACCTGGATCTCGGCTCAGAACCCGGCTCCTCCTCACAGCCTTGACCTGGAACAGACCACCCTTTGTTACTCTTTTATTCAGATGAACATTTGTCGTCACTGCATCAGACTCATCTCAGTCTCAAAGTCAACACATAAATATAATAATGCTTAACATTTCTGTACATTTCATTATTCATTCATCATTATAGAATATCTGTGTTATGTGTTTGTGCTCCAGGTTAAAACACCTGAACAGGACTGTCCCATGTGACTTTTGTCTTTAAGTTTTTACAGGGTTGTAGGACTGTAGGAAGGAAAGTATTTTAGGCAGATGAAAAAAAATACAAATACCCAATTTTTTTTTTTTTTCCTCATACTTTTATATTGTCCAGTTTTCATTATAGATTTGTATTTGTGATAAGCTATGAGAATAAAAATTGTCTATAATTTTAACTGTATATTAATAAAACACACCATAAGACGTTATAAATAAATCATACGGTGGTTCTGATGCTTCTAAAGTGATTTTTATGTGTAATTCAGGTCCAGAAGTCCAAAAGGACGGGGTTTATTTTTACAGTGTTCTTTTGTGACAAACTGTGACTCAGCAGATTTTTCCCGCCGTTAGCATAAACCTACTGAAACTGTCAATAAATGAAAGCTCAATAAAATCCAAGGTTTCCCTCAATCCTAATGAATGTCATAAATAATTAAAGAAAAGCAGTTTAAATTGTCCTGTTTATGTCTATTTTTCACCGAAAGATGTAATTAAATACGAAATTATTAGTTTTAGTCTCATCTCTTTAAACTGAAGGTCGAACCGTGTGATTCTCATCAGTTTCAAAAACGTCTCACCTCTGTCCTCTGACCTCTGACCCGGTCCTGGTCCTGACCCGGTCTTGGTCCCGGTCCCGATCCTGGTCCCAACCAGGTCCCGGTCTTGACCCGGTCCTGGTTCTGTTGTGGCGGTGATTGACAGCTCCGGTCGGCGACGCTGCGTCGTTTCGTGACGTAATCACGCACCGTAAGGTTTGAGGTTTCCATGGTGATTTAAGATTTTTTTTTTTTTTTTAACTATTTATTCATATAATCCTGAAATTATATCATGTTAAAATTATATTATATATTCATTCTAAGGTTATAATGTGAATTTAATAAATGTAAAATAAATGTTTATTACTTTTAATCAATGAAGTCAAACTACTTTATGAAAGTTTTCACAAGTAACAAGTAATGAAACAAAATGTTGATAACGTTTAGTGAATTATTTAGAGAGGAATGTTTAGAATTAGTCACGTGAATTATTTATTTGTATTTTTATTGAATGTAATTTTACAGAAATGTGTGAAATGACTTCTTTCCAGGAATAAACTGCATTTCTCAGATTGGGCCACAAGATGGAGCTGTTGTCTCATTGTTAGAAACAGGAGCTTCCTGCGCTACGCCCCCTACAGGCCACAGGAGGAATGTCCCACTGAAAACAGGGTTAGTCCTGGTTTAGACTTGGTTTAGACCTGGTCCAGTCTTAGACCAGGTCCAGACTCATGGAGGCAGAGTTAGTCCAGTCTTAGACCAGGTCCAGACTCATGGAGACACAGTTAGTCCAGTCTTAGACCAGGTCCAGACTCAAGAGACAGAGTTAGTCCAGTCTTAGACCAGGTCCAGACTCAATAGACAGAGTTAGTCCAGTCTTAGACCAGGTCCAGACTCATGGAGGCAGAGTTAGTCCAGTCTTAGACCAGGTCCAGACTCATGGAGACAGAGTTAGTCCAGTCTTAGACCAGGTCCAGACTCATGGAGACAGAGTTAGTCCAGTCTTAGACCAGGTCCAGACTCAAGAGACAGAGTTAGTCCAGTCTTAGACCAGGTCCAGACTCATGGAGACAGAGTTAGTCCAGTCTTAGACCAGGTCCAGACTCATGGAGACAGAGTTAGTCCAGTCTTAGACCAGGTCCAGACTCATGGAGACAGAGTCCATAGACAGAGTTAGTCCAGTCTTAGACCAGGTCCAGACTCATGGAGACAGAGTTAGTCAGTTCTAGACCAGGTCCAGACTCATGGAGACACAGTTAGTCCAGTCTTAGACCAGGTCCAGACTCATGGAGACAGAGTTAGTCCAGTCTTAGACCAGGTCCAGACTCATGGTGACAGAGTTAGTCCAGTCTTAAGCAGATCCCCCCCCCCTCTTTTTTTTTTTTTTCCCCCCCTTTTTTTTTTTTTTTCCCCTTTTTTTTTTTTTTGGGGGTTTTTTTGGGCCCGGGCCAGAGTTAGTCCAGTCTTAGACCAGGTCCAGACTCATGGAGACAGAGTTAGTCCAGTCTTAGACCAGGTCCAGACTCATGGAGACAGAGTTAGTCCAGTCTAGACCAGGTCCAGACTCATGGAGACAGAGTTAGTCCAGTCTTAGACCAGGTCCAGACTCATGGAGACAGAGTTAGTCCAGTCTAGACCAGGTCCAGACTCAATAGACAGAGTTAGTCCAGTCTTAGACCAGGTCCAGACTCATGGAGACAGAGTTAGTCCAGTTCTAGACCAGGTCTCTAGTTCTCTGTCTCTAAAACTACAAATATTAAAAGGCAGAGCGTCACTGTTTCTTTGTTTTAATCAGTTTCATAAAGAACAATGTGTCAATAGAATATTTTTATAATACAGTCACTTTAACCTCTGTTCCAGCTGCAACGAGCGGAAATACCCTGACCTCCGACCCCTCTGCCTCTTGTGCACGTGGGCTGGTGCACGTGGGCTGGTGCACGTGGGCGGGCCTCGTGCACACTTCCTGTTGCGAAGCAGGAAAAAGGCGCCTCGTGTGGTTTTTGCTGCAAAGATAAAAGATAAAACCCAAAGCAGGTCCTGACACAGATCTCACTCTGACGGAAGACTTTCACTAAAAATATAACGAATTAATACCAACGAACCATAGCACAATAAACACGTAGAAACACATTTAGGCAACTATTTCATATTTAAAACCTTAACACATTTCTATGTTAGTTACTTCTGTAATAGCACACAAGTCTGTATTAGTATAGAATATGAAATTCATATTTTGTTTGGAAATACTATGTTGTGGTTTAATTATGTATTTTTGTAAAAATGTTTATTCTTTGTAAAAGTAATGTTGTATTTACTGTAATGTTGCTGGTGCAGTTTGCTGCAGATGAAATCTTAATAAACAGAAACTTCCAGCCTTTTGAGAAGTGCTGCTGCATCAAATTTAAAAAGATCTATTATTTTTCATGAAACGGTAAAATGTGTCTGATTTATTGTTAATGTTCTATTGTGAATAAAATACTTTCTTTATTTGATATATCTGGACAACTGTGCTTTAGTTGAACCTATTTAACTCATAATGATGGGCGCAGAAGCCATTACAACAGAATTATTACATTTTTCTCACCACATGAATAAAAAGAGTGTGATTAGAGGAACAGACTGAAAAACGTATTTTCCAACAGAATAAATAGAAATCTCTCTCATTATTTCTTGAGGAGGCCTGAATAAAACTCTCATAATTCGACACTGACAGAACAAACATAAATAAACGGCCGTGATACACATGTTTACAGACCCTTACTTTTATATAATACATGCATCTATTTGGTTTTAAGAGAATTAAGTCATAACATTATGTTTTAATTCACCTTTTACACAGAGTCTTTGGAACTGAGGTCGATGTGATGAGTTCTGGTTAAATGTGCTTTTATTTCTTGATTTTGAGTGTCTTTAATTAGAGTTTTAGTTTTTTTACTCATGTCTGGGTCTGTGGGGTCTGTGGAGCGTGTGGGCGTCTGGATCTGCGCTCTGATTGGCTGATGCTGATGTTTCCACAGGAAGTGGTGTCGGAGTCGAACACAGCGACACAAACGTCACAGACGCAGCGGTTTAGGCCCAGGGCATGATGGGAAACCTCTGGCCTCCACATCTGGGTCTGGGGGCTTTACACTTTACTGTTAATGAGTCTTTATTCAGTTATTTATGTTTAATTAAAATAAAGATTCTGGATTTAAAAAAATAAAAACAGGGTTTGATTTAAAAACACCTGCAAAGAATATTATTTCATTATTAACAAAACATATGGAAAGAATCTAAACCAGGTTTAAACCAGGTCTAAACCAGGACTAAACCAGGTCTAAACCAGATTTAAACTAGGTCTAAACCAGGTCTAAACCTGGTCTAAACCAGGACTAAACCAGGTCTAAACCAAGACTGAACCAGGTCTAAACCAGGACTAAACCAGGTCTAAACCAGGACTAAACCAGGTCTAAACCAGGTCTAAACCAGGTCTAAACCAGGACTAAACCAGGTCTAAACCAGGTCTAAACCTGGTCTAAACCAGGACTAAACCAGGTCTAAACCAGGTCTAAACCAGGACTAAACCAGGTCTAAACCAGGTCTAAACCAGGACTAAACCAGGTCTAAACCAGGACTAAACCAGGACTAAACCAGGACTAAACCAGGTCTAAACCAGGACTAAACCAGGACTAAACCAGGTCTAACGTCTAACCAAGGTCTAAACCAGGACTAAACCAGGTCTAAACCAGGACTAAACCAGAATTTAAAAAGGAAATAACAAAAAACAGAAGTTAGCGTTCAGAGGTTCTTAAAACAGAACACCAACCAAAAGAACCAAAAACAAAACAGGTCTAAAAAGCATCACAGAAAGCTGTTCTGAAGGACATCCAGGAAGTCTAAACAGTGGCCCTTGCATGATTTTTTAAAACCACTGGACAGAACCAGTGGTGTAGACCAGGTCTAGGGGCCGCCGTTGAATGTGAAGGTTGGGGCCTTTGCCTGAGACAACAGTTCATGCAAGGCTCTGGTTATGAAGGCTGACTGGGTCTATGGTGGTGTTAGTTGATATAGTTCTGATATAACTGGATTACTGTTGGTCTGTAGTTTGAAATGCATCACATTCATAAACTGGAATGATCTGAGCAGTGAGGAACACTAGAGCCTGATACAGACATTGATGAGATGGTGAAGCAGAAGGATGGAGTCTTCAAGAAATGTCCAAGCCTTTAACATCAGTAGAGAATGAGTTATTTAAGTCCTGTGGTGTGTCTCTAAGAGATTTCGGTGAAGAAGAAATGAGAGGATGTACGAGGAGCGTCTGAGGAGATCTGAGGAGATCTGAGGAGTGTCTGAGGAGATCTGAGGAGATCTGAGGAGATCTGAGGAGTGTCTGAGGAGATCTGATGAGATCTGAGGAGTGTCTGAGGAGATCTGAGGAGTGTCTGAGGAGATCTGAGGAGATCTGAGGAGTGTCTGAGGAGATCTGATGAGATCTGAGGAGTGTCTGAGGAGATCTGAGGAGTGTCTGAGGAGATCTGAGGAGATCTGAGGAGTGTCTAGAGATAGATAGAGGCGAGGAGATCTGAGGAGATCTGAGGAGTGTCTGAGGAGATCTGAGGAGATCTGAGGATCTGAGGGGGATCTGAGGAGATCTGAGGAGTGTCTGGGGAGATCTGAGGAGATCTGAGGAGATCTGAGGAGTGTCTGAGGAGATCTGAGGAGATCTGAGGAGTGTCTGAGGAGATCTGAGGAGTGTCTGAGGAGATCTGAGGAGTGTCTGAGGAGATCTGAGGAGATCTGAGGAGATCTGAGGAGTGTCTGAGGAGTGTCTGAGGAGATCTGAGGAGTGTCTGAGGAGATCTGAGGAGATCTGAGGAGATCTGAGGAGTGTCTGAGGAGATCTGAGGAGATCTGAGGAGTGTCTGAGGAGATCTGAGGAGTGTCTGAGGAGATCTGAGGAGATCTGAGGAGATCTGAGGAGATCTGAGGAGTGTCTGAGGAGATCTGAGGAGATCTGAGGAGATCTGAGGAGTGTCTGAGGAGATCTGAGGAGATCTGAGGAGTGTCTGAGGACATCTGAGGAGTGTCTGAGGAGATCTGAGGAGTGTCTGAGGAGATCTGAGGAGTGTCTGAGGAGATCTGAGGAGATCTGAGGAGATCTGAGGAGTGTCTGAGGAGTGTCTGAGGAGATCTGAGGAGATCTGAGGAGATCTGAGGAGATCTGAGGAGTGTCTGAGGAGATCTGAGGAGTGTCTGAGGAGATCTGAGGAGATCTGAGGAGACTGAGGAGAAGGAGTGTCAGGAGATGAGGAGGTCTGAGGAGATCTGAGGAGTGTCTGAGGAGTGTCTGAGGAGATCTGAGGAGATCTGAGGAGATCTGAGGCAGTAAACCTGGATAATCATGAACTCTGAGAGTTTATAAATGAACTGTTGCAGCTTTGAGTTCAACCTGATTTTATTTAGTGTTTAGTCAAAATAAATGCACTCATTTCAAAACCTGACACACAATGAGCAGAAGGTCACAGCTACACACGTGTTCAGACCGATCTTCCGGCCGGGTAATCCCCCGAACCGGACCCTTTCCCCCCTGAACCTTTCCTCCCCCCAGGTCCCCCCCCGTTCTTTTTCCCGGCCCCATGGGTTCCCGGCCCCCCCCTTCCCCGGGTTCTTCCCCCGGCCCCCCCTCCCCGGCCCCCGGGGTCCGGGGTCCGTTCCCCCCCGTAACGTGTCCAGAGCGTAACGTGTTCAGAGCGTAACATGTTACATTATAAAGATGTAATTATTAGTGAAAGATCAGAGCAGGTTTTGTATGTTTTGAACTTTATTGTTTGTGGACATCAGGTCGTTACCAAAAACAAACCTGTTCCTGTGTTTTTTCTGCAGATCTCGATGAGTTTAATGAAATTTAAACGGTTTTAAAAGTGACTCGTGCAGCAGTAAAAATGAAAAGGGAAAACATTTGATAAAACAAGAATAAAACGTTTTCATAAAAGAACTGTCACACATTATTTTCTATTTTACTTTTTGTTTGTTAAAATTAATAAATAGTGGCTGTTCTGTTTATTCAAAGCCAGATGATGCAGACTGATTATATTTACTGCTGTAATATGAACCTTTTCAGACGTGATGCAGTGAAATGTTCAGGAGGAAAAAGGGTTTAATGTTAGTGTTGATCTGAAGGATGTGGTTTCAGAATCTGCTCTGGTCTCGTTTTGAAAGCTGCAAAACAAACAGGAAAACCACCGACAAAAACAGAACCAACAGTGCATCTGATGAAACGGAAAAAACACCCGCACGACGCCTACGAGAAGCAAACGGAACAGAGTCAGCTCCGAGACCTTTTACTGTCAATAAGGAAACTGTACTAAACACCTTTTCTTTGTTTTATTTACATTTATCTTTTGGAAACTTCCCAAAGAATATTACATTTACAATAAAAAGACAATTTAGCAGAAAATAGAAGGAAATGTACCAAATGATAGATATTGATGGACACCTTCACGTGGCCCTGACCCCAACAGCTCCGGGTTCAAACCCAGAGTCTGACGCTGAAACAGTCCAGAAGACCCTCGGTATATTTAAATCCTCAATAAAAACCTGTTTGTTTGCTTTTATTCCTGTTTTAATCCTTTTATTTATCTTACTGCCTCAGTGTTCTGGTGTTTTTTGTCTTTTTTGACTGTTTTTATTATTTCTCTATATTTCAGATCTTTACCCAGAGCTGTTTATGCAGCTGTTGCTGTAGGATTCAGCTCCGGTTTGTCACTGTTCATTTTGTATAACTTTGTCTGTGTCGATGCAAATGGCATAAAATGTGTCCATATTGTGTATTTTGTGTAATTTTAAATTGTCTTTCTTATGCCTTTAACCTAAATAGTTCCATCTGTTTCTCTTCAGCTTTTGTTTGTGCCATTGACTCATTCAGAAGCTACCATTCTAATGTGATTTATGTTGTTTTTTATTTCCTGGTGTTGAAATCTCTTAATGCACACAACATGCACAACATTTTTTGTGCTACTGTTTTTTATTTCTTTAGAGTATATTGTAATTTTTGTATTAAGAATAGAATAGAAAGCTTTATTTAAGTCTATGTCCAGTTGTTATTTGTCTTGTTCCAGATCAACAGCTGCAGGAACTTTATGTGCTCCACAATTTATTTACAAACCACTTTGGCCAAAAACAAAAATATATCAGAATCAGTGTTTTTTGACATTCACAGATTCAACTTTTTTTTCCCCAAAAAACACAGAGAGTTTAATCCCTAAAACTGTCCTTTAAGGGTTTAAAATTCATTTTAAAAAAAAATATGTTTGGTGAGGACTGAAGTTAACAAAGGCATTCATAAAAACAATGGAAAAATCTGTTGATATATAATATTTGTACGGATTTTTTTTTCTTTTAGTATCCCATTTTTAAAATAAATCTACACAGATACAGTTAATATGTCACTTTCGCTTTATTCTTTCTCTTTTTTGAGTTTATGTGACTTTATGAAGTTTGTAAAATGTTGTAAATGATATGAATGTTGTTAAGAAATCAAATCAAAAAGATTAAAAGATTTTTTTTTATATGATATGTGTCTGGAAATGTGCGAGGGCCTCTCTGTGTTTATTACGTTTCTATTTGTCCTGGGACTGGCTCTTTCTTAAATCTAGCCCCTGTTTAAAGTTCTTCTCTCGGATAAAGCTCATGAAGCTGTGTCGTCCCAGAAACACAGCTTTACTCGAGGAGCCCAGAGCTTTTCAAAGCTCCTCAGTTTGGAGAGAGTTTACCGTGAGGCTCTGGTCCAACCCTGAGCTCTTTATTAAATCTCCAGAAACTGGTTTAAAGGGGCTCAGCTTCAGCTAAAGACTTTCTGACCTCGATTAAATGAATAATGTAACAGCTCTTCTTCATCGTGACCTGTGTCAGTGTTCATTTGATTAAATGACTCTTAAATGAGACTTTTATAAACCCTTCTGTTACAGGAGCTCATAAAGAAGTGTCTCCTGAACAAAGAAAAAGACAGAAAAGAAGTGATGAGACTTTTTAAGATTTAAGAGATTTTATTGTCATATTTTAAAACAGAAACAGAACATGAAGCAAACTTGAATAAAAAGCTAAAGCTCAAATGTAAAATGATAAAAAATACAGGCTTTGTTTCTGTCGAGAGTGAAATGAATGAATCAGAAGAGGCTTGGAGCGTTTCTGAAAAACAAACACAGAAGGAAAACCATGATTAGGATCTGATCTGATCTGATTTATTGATCAGGTCTGATTTATTGATCAGGTCTGATTTATTGATCAGGTCTGAAATGTCCCAGTGTTTCCAGAGTGTCAGACTCACATGGACGGAGCCAGAGTTTGAGCGTCATCAGGACGTTAACGGCCACGGTTTTAACGAACAGCACTCGGAGACAGAGGACGGTCAGGGACATGGCGTTCACCTTCGGATCTGGACAGAAACAAGACAAACAGGACTCATGAGGACAGTCTGGAGTCAAACAGAGACGAGGACAGTCTGGAGTCAAACGGAGACGAGGACACTCTGGACAAACAGAGACGAGGACAGTCTGGAGTCAAACGGAGACGAGGACAGTCTGGAGTCAAACAGAGACAGAGACGAGGACAGTCTGGACAAACAGAGACAGGGACAGTCTGGAGTCAAACAGAGACAGAGACAGTCTGGAGTCAAACAGAGACAGAGACAGTCTGGAGTCAAACAGAGACAGGGACGAGGACAGTCTGGAGTCAGACAGAGACGAGGACAGGCTGAGACAGACAGAGACAGGGACAGTCTAGAGACAGACAGAGACGAGGACAGGCTGAGACAGACAGAGACAGGGACAGTCTAGAGACAGACAGAGACGAGGACAGGCTGAGACAGACAGAGACGAGGACAGGCTGAGACAGACCTGGTTTCATGGCGTCGTCGCAGGACTCAGGCTCAGATTCTGTAAAAAACACAACATTAAAGTCTCACAGAAAACACAGGAGCTTCACTTCAACTTTATTTATTCAGATCAACATTAAAATCAAATATCTCAGGCTCACAGTTATTTATTGTTTCCATAAAAAAAGAAATAAATGCTTCTATTTTTAAATGTTCTGATGTTAACTCCAAATATAAACAGGAGTTTAAAGGTAGTTTTTTACTCTCTACTTTTTAATAATCTATAAAAGAACTACATTAATACTGCACTGTTTATGATCTTTGACTGTTTTTGACGGACGACCACTCTTCATTTCTTTCTTTCTTTTCTTTTATTTATTTCTATTAATTATTCTGTAAACGTCAGTGTCATTTGTTTAGGTTCCTGTCTTTTTTTTTCCTTTTCTTGTTTGAGAGAGATGGTCCTGGAGTCTTTTCACTTTGCTTCAGAAAGGCTTTTATTGTCCTGAATCCTTGGACCCATTTCCATTTGTTTTCTTTAATTATCCCATTTTAAAATAAATCTACACAGATACAGTAAATATCACACTTTTGTGCTGCTTTATTCTTTCTCTTATTTGAGTTTATGTGACTTTATGAAGAAATGTTGTAAATGATATGAATGTTGTTGAAACAAAAATCCCAGAATCAAAAAGAAAACGTTTAAGTTTAAATGTCCTCTCCCTTCAGCCTGACTCTTGTTTTTACCTGGACAGTTGTCTTCTTCTGAGGACATCAGAGCCACGGCGTTGAACAGAGAGTCTCCAGAAATCCGAGCTGCCTCTGAGTCTTTGAACAGGTCCGGCTCCTTATCCTTGGATTTGTTGAATCGACTGAAGCCCGCGGCCAGACACACTTTAGTGTCTCCTTCCTCCAGTTTATAAAAGGACGGCTCATAGTCCTGAGCTGGAAACGAAAAGACAGAGACGTGTCAACACAGAAACAAACCCAATGGACCACACTGTCTCAGAGTCCACTTTATTTGGGCCAAAATCTGTCAAATTTAGCCAAATGTTTCAAGAATTAAAGACACGCTCCCCACGACGTGAGTCCAGTAACGGTCTGGACTCAGTCAAACCACTTAAAACCCACCAAAATCCATCAAGAACCAGCTTTAAACAGTTCAAAACCACACAAGGTCCAAGTGAAACCACTTTAAATCTGTCCAAATCCAGCTAAAACTATGTTAAAGTCAACATAAAGCCACTCAAAACCAGTTACAGTCCAAACCAAACCACTCCAGACCGATCCAAATCCACCTGGAACCAGTCTGTTATTATCAGTTCACTTTTAAATAAAGTCATTTTCCATCGTCTCTTCACTGGGTTCATGTTGGATTTTTGAAAGTACTTTAATTATCTTATTACAGTTCAAAATAACCAGAATAAATACGTCGGAATAAAACAATGCAATGATATTATTTTGAAATTATTGCTCAGACCTAATTTTAGACACTTTCATGAAAAAACAAAGTAGGCTCAAACCCACAGTGATCGACTCTCAGTCACAAACACTGGCAGCTGTTCTGATTATTATATAATAATATATACATATTATTATTATTCAACAGAACAGCCGGGTTTTTCAGAATAAAAACAGCGCTTCATAAATTCACCAATAAAAATGAAACAGTGCTACATGGATTTGGAGAAAATACTGTTAAAAACCTTTCAACTTCTTTCAGTCTTTAGTTTTAGCCAATTTAATCCTATATTTCAGTATTTTAAAGATAAAGATAATGAAATAAACAGATTTAAATGTGTTTGTCGTGTTTTATTTTGTTTTTACTCACATTCAGAGACAGAGTTTAGTTCTGGTTTGTTCCAGTTTAATACGACTCAGTCGAACTGTTTAATGTGACTTTAGTTGCTCAAGCTTTTTGTTTAAAACCGAAGAACAGTGTGTTTGGTTTAAGTTTGTAAAAGGCAGATATTGTTCCTAAAATATTTGGTAAAAACATGACTCACTGGATTCAGCGAAGAGTCTGGTTCCTTTTCCAAAGAGGAGTTTTCTGGATCCAGTCACACTTCACTTTCTCATTAAACAAAAACTGACTCAAATTAAAAAGAGCTGTAACATTTTTGTAAAAGTCACAGACTTTTCTCAAATATGTTTCAGTGAAAGTGTGTGTCGTGTTCTAATGTATTGTTTTTAATAAATGTTAAAACCTTTACTCAAACTAATAAATGTGAGTTTAGTCCCGGCTCCAAAAGCCAGTAACCTTCAGGTTTTATTTGATTAATGTCAACTCTGTTTCAATCTTCCTTAATGCTCTTATAATATGCACAGTTTTATGAATTTTATTTATTTTTCATTTTGTGAAAATATCAGTGACTACAATATTCCTCCAAATATTACTATTCTGAAAAATAATTAAATCTATGTTTCCTTTAGATCTGAATGTGTTTAACAAAGGAAGTAACATCCATCGACCAATCAGGAGTCAGCGTTTAATCACATGTGCATCTTATTTAGAGATTTCATAATTCTTTATAATCTTACATTAAAATGTGTATTTAATGCGTTTCTTTTAAATTTCAGATAATTCTACGTCACTTCATGAATCACCCACAAACAAACACTTTATATTTAAATACATGCTTTTGTTTTAATATATTCAATTTGAAAAGGAAATGGATTTATTTGAAACGGTTGAAGTCAGGAGCTGCTCTACGTTCAGAGAAAATAATGCTTTTGACAAAACCAGAATCAGAACGCGTCTTTAATAAATCTGAGTAAATCAACAAAACTCTAAAAACACTTCTGGGTTTAGTACGAATCCAACAGAAAATAAAAATATATCTTCAAACCAGAAGATAAGACGATAATTGCCCAGTTCTTCATCAATAAGGATTTTTTATTCAGAGATTTTAGAGAAATGTTGAGATTTGTGAAATATTAATGAATGTTTAAAATGATGCTAATATTAAATCAGTTTCTGATTTAAACCGAAAACACACGAGAAACAGCTGCTGGATTATTATTATTATGACATTTATTTAGATGAATTTCTGTTTTCTTTTTTCCAAAACTCTGTGTTTTCGATTTAATTACATTTTAAAATATTGAATTAAAAAAATGAAAATGTAAACAGTGAAATTCAAAATTTGACAAAAGTGTGACAGCTCCAAACAGAAACTGATTCTTATTTTAATTAAACATTAATATTTAAGCTCTGTTCGACATAAAGTGAGTGATTTTTATCCAAATGTTTGATTGAATATATTTTCATTTGTCATGTTACATGTTTGTTTTTGAAGACACTGAACATTTAAATCTGTGTAAATGTCATTATTTTCTGTAAAAATGAGTAAATATTAATAAATGAAATGTGACTCACTGGATTCTACGATGAGTCTGGTTCCTTTTCCAAAATAAAGTTTCCTGAGTCCGGACTCAGTCACACTTCACTTTGTCTCTAAACAAAAACTTCAAAATAAAACCACAAACTAAATTATCTCTGTTTTACTTTGAAAAGCAGCTGATTATTTTATCTGTTTGTGTTATTTCTCATTATTTTGTTAAAATGAGCAGATCCTTGTGATGAACTTGTCCTGGTTTGTTCAGATTCAGTTTATCCAGGTTTTATTTGTTGGATCAGTTATGATCCTGTGATTAGTGTCAAACCTGTTCATATTTAATCAATAAAATCATGTTTTTAGAGTTTAGAGTTTAGTCCCGGCTCCAAAAGTCAGTTTGTTTAAACCAGCGTCAGTCGCGTGTTGTAGACGCTTTAGACGAGTGCTTTTTCTGATTCATAATAACCTGATATATTTCAACAACAACGTAATGCGTTTTCAGAATATTGAAATGAAACGATGGCAGTGAAACGGCTGAAGCAGCAGGTTAGTGTTTATTAATCAGTAAATGATATTAATCTGTATTTTAATACTCACAGGATTCTACAGTGAGTCTGGAGCCTTTTCCAAAAGTCAGTTTGTTTGTTCCTGAAGTAAACGTCTCACAGTCAGACTCTCTTCAACAACAACTCTTCAACCTTTAGATTCTTTAGATCACGGCTAAATCTGATTAAAACTACATCTTACAATTGACTGATTGATTGATTGATTGATACATAGAAGTAAAAATAAGACGTATTTTGCGGAAGAACAATGCAGAATGTTTAAATGTGAAAATGGAAGTTAAAGCGTGTCCAGTTGAATAATTGAAACAGTTTAGAATTATTGTGTTGATTTATAAAAGACAATGCATTAAATCATATTAATATTAAATAGAGCCACTTTATTATTTACTTTAGAACAGCTTCAAAAATCAGTCTCTTTAAGGTAAATGTCTCGTGTTAATCGTTGAAATAAAAATGTTAAATACTCACAGGATTCTACAGTGAGTCTGGAGCCTTTTCCAAAAGTCAGTTTGTTTGTTGAGCCCCACGTCTCACAGTCAGACTCTCTTCAACAACAACTCTTCAACCTTTAGAGTCTTTAGATCACGGCTAAATCTGATTAAAACACGTCTGAATATAATCCTCAATAACGACCTCTTTCATATAATCACATATGTAACATTAAAGAAGATTGTATTAAAAGGTTGAAAGTGTGTCAAGTGAAAGGTTGAAATTTAACAGAACAGATTGAGATTTGTGCAGCCATTAAATTAAACTCATTCACTTTAGAGACTGGTTAGAGACTGGTTAGAGACTGGTTAGAGACTGGTTAGAGACTGGTTAGAGACTGGTTAGAGACTGGTTCGAGACTGGTTAGAGACTGGTTAGAGACTGGTTAGAGACTGGTTCGAGACTGGTTAGAGACTGGTTAGAGACTGGTTAGAGACTGGTTCGAGAGAAGAGGAGGAGAGACTGGTTAGAGACTGGACAGTTATTATCAGACAGTTACTCTACAGCTGCAAACATAAACACTTCAACAAGAACCACTTCAAACTAAAACACGCTACGGCAGGAATCAATAGTTCAATTATATTTAACAACTTTCAGAGACGGAAGAGAAAATGTTGAATGGACAGAAGTTGAGCTGATTTTTCTGATGATGACTTTATAGAAATCACTAATAAAGACACGAGTTAATTTCCTAAAAAAGACCCTGGATATGTGTCTTTAACTGAGTTTTACAGTTTTCTGAAGAGGCTTTGGCCCTTTTTCCTCCAAATTTAACAGCGTTTAAGGGATTTTTTTAAATTTACAGTGGATTTTACAGATAAATATCCTGATTATTTATTTATTATGTCATATTTTCATACTTCAGTGTTTAAGTGTTGCACATTGCAGAATAATTGCTCAGTTTCTTTATTTTTTTCAGTTCATTATCGTTTCTGTTTCAGAGTAAAACTATATATACTAATATTGCTCAAAAACACTCACCGTTTTCTAAAGTGACTCTGGAGCCTTTTCCAAAAGTGAGTTTTGCTCCAGAATAAGTCTCACACTGAGCCTCGTCTCAGCAATAACTCCTCTGACTTTTATTATTATTACTGCTTTTTATTCATTGATTATCAGTAACATCGGAGCAGAGCATTTAGTTTTTATGGAATATAAGCAAAGGAGCGTTTTGTGATAATAATAATAATGTCCAATATATGATTATGAGATGATAAACTGTTCTAAATGAGGTTCTAAAGGGTTTAAAGGTCATAAAGAAGTAATGACTCTTCAGTTGTTTCATAAACATCGTTTAAACTTTAAAAAGACAGAAACAGAAAACAGAAGCTAGTTTTCTACACTTTGTTTTGTTTCAGAGAAATAAACCTGAAAAACCCTAAAAACCACCAGAATTAATTACAAAATATAAAATATAAAGTTCAGGAGCTCAATATGAGTCAAGCTAAAGTCATAAATAAATGTAAAAAAGTAAGCGCCTTCGGTTCTTTTTCTAATTTTGTACTTTTTAAAAAATTGCCGAAAAGAAATGTTAAGAGTCGTTTTCAGCTTCAGTTGAAAATATACAGCTGTTAATTATTATTTTAACTCAAGACCTACACAGTTATTATTGAGTTTAAAACTGGAGATTTCATCAGGAAACAGACCTGTTCAGATTCATTTCTAACAGTTTGAGTCTGACCTGGTTCCACTGAGAGCTTTACTCCAGAAGAAAAGACCAGTTTAGCCACGTTTCCAGACACACTCAGAAAAAGCCCTCGACAGTAACTCACCGTGAATCTCCGACTGGTTTCATCTAAAAACGAATACAACACTAGCGACTTTCAGGTGATTTCAATCTGGAGTCTCACTTTAAACTAGGACGATATTAAAAAGCTGCTGAAGGACGCTTTATTCTTCACTTTCTGTATTTGGCTCTTTTTTGTGTCGAAGGGAATGTGGTAAATACACTTTTAACAGAGTTGAGTTTACTGTGTTTTGATCAGATTCAGACAAAATGAATCCTGATTTCATCATTAAAATATTATCAGGTTTTAACTGAGATAAGGCTCATAAACTTGAACACACTCAACACTTATCTGACTCAAGGCGTTCTGAGATTTAAATGTGAATTATTCGAAGAAGTCATAATTCTTATTCTTTTTTTTAAACCTCCCTTTTTTTTAGTTTTTTTTTTTTTTTTTTTTTTTTTTTTTAAACAATCTGAACTTCAAGGCTATTAAAAGAATAAATGTTCAGATTTAAAATATATAAATTGGTAAATTAGAAGAAGAGGAGTTTCCAGTTCGATCCAGACTCACACTGACTCTGCTCTGAACAAGAACTAACGCCTGCTTTTGTCGTAAAAGCACAGTTTATCTTGATTTAATTCAATGTCATGAGGCGGTATTTTGGATTACTCGTGTTTCTGTTCCTAATTGTCTAAATTATTCTTGTTTTTGGTAAACTACACCAACATTAATCAATTACTGTTGATCACACAAATAAGAAGAGAAAGAATATGAAAATGTCCCGATAAAAATATTCTACATTTACAAACACATCAACAAATATGTAACGGTGGAACGTAACTGAATAAAAGGATGTTTTCTAAAATAAACTAGTAATTATGAGACTGTGAGGTTGATTTATTACAGATTAGAGAAAAAAATAAAAGGGTCGATAAATAAAGAGTATCAAGTGTAACTCAGTTCGTTTGTTAATTGTGTATAATATATTCATTATTGTTATTTTTGAATCTGCTTCATTAATGATAACTTTAATAAACACAGTTGATCAGCTCTGAGCCGTTCATCTGGAAAATGCTCCAAATATGAATGTTCAGACAGCATTAAATATGAATAAATGTTGAAGTACGTTGCTCACTTTTATAATAATAATAATAATAAATAATACTCACATGGTTCTACAGTGAGTCTGGAGCCTTTTCCAAAAATGACTTTGTAGTTTCCAGAGAAAGTCACACAATGAGCCTCATCACAACAATAACTGTAGGTTCTGCAGGTTATTCATCTGTTGTCATTATTATTATTATTATTATCATTATTATTATTATTATTATTATTATTATTATTATTATTATTATTATTATTATATTCTTTGAAATGAGATCAAAGTTTTAGCTTTTGTGTCTGAACTTAAAAGAAAATGGGAGATACTTTGGTTTTATTTGTGACTGAAGGCAGTAACTAAACAAAATGTGGATTACACTGAGAACTCAACCGTAGTTTTTAACTCAATCGTAGTTTTTAACTCAACAAAAATATTTTAATAATATTTAATAATATTTTTAACTCACTAGTTTTTAACTCAACCGTAGTTTTTAACTCAATCGTAGTTTTTAACTCAACCGTAGTTTTTAACTCAATCGTAGTTTTTAACTCAACCGTAGTTTTTAACTCAACCGTAGTTTTTAACTCAACCGTAGTTTTTAACTCAATCGTAGTTTTTAACTCAATCTTAGTTTTTAACTCAATCGTAGTTTTTAACTCAGTCTTAGTTTTTAACTTAATTAAATAATCAGATTAAATAAATACTCACATGGTTCTACAGTGAGTCTGGAGCCTTTTCCAAAAGTCAGTTTGCTTCCAGATAAAGTCACACTGTGAGTCTGAGCTCATCAATAACTGCAGCTCTACTTCTGTTTTTATTTGTTCACGATATGAACAGATTATGGTCCGGTCTGAATTTATCTTTAAAATAATGTGAGTCTGTTTTGGCTCGAGTTTGTCAAAGGCAGGACTTTTTTATCTGGATTTTTGTTCAGAAACCAAAAGGTCTATGATCATTTTAAATCTCTTTAAATTTAATCGCTGCAATTTCACAAAATAAAGTAGAATGAATAAATACTCACTTGTTTCTACAGTGAGTCTGGAGCCTTGTCCAAAAGTCAGTTTGTCGTACGTCACACAGTCAGAGTCTCCTCTACAAAAACTGTTCAGTCGTTATTTTACAGCATTTATTAAACACTGTTGAAGCCAAGGTTTCTTTAAGATGTCTGTGAAATAATAATAAATACATGGTTCTGCAGTGAGTCTGCAGTCGTTTACTGTTTACGTCATAAAACAATATGTGTTTTGTTTACTCATTAATTCTGAGGTCTAAGCAATGACATGTCAATAAAAATAATAATAATAAATGAAATTAAATGAATACTCACTTGTTTCTACAGTGAGTCTGGTCCCTTTTCCAAAAATGAGTTTGTTTGAATAAGTCTCACTGTGAAACTGAGTCCAACAAGAACTGCTCAAGTCAGAGTTCAGGATTTAAACGGGTTTTAGTTGGATTTAAACAGGTTTTAGTTGGATTTGATCAGGTTTTAGATGGATTTAAACAGGTTTTAGATGGATTTGAACAGGTTTTAGTTGTATTTGAACAGGTTTTAGATGGATTTGAACAGGTTTTAGTTGGATTTGAACAGGTTTTAGATGGATTTGAACAGGTTTTAGTTGGATTTGATCAGGTTTTAGATGGATTTAAACAGGTTTTAGTTGTATTTGAACAGGTTTTAGATGGATTTAAACAGGTTTTAGATGGATTTGATCAGGTTTTAGATGGATTTAAACAGGTTTTAGATGGATTTGAACAGGTTTTAGATGGATTTAAACAGGTTTTAGATGGATTTAAACAGGTTTTAGATGGATTTAAACAGGTTTTAGTTGTATTTGAACAGGTTTTAGATGGATTTGAACAGGTTTTAGTTGGATTTGAACAGGTTTTAGTTGGATTTGAACAGGTTTTAGATGGATTTGAACAGGTTTTAGATGGATTTGAACAGGTTTTAGATGGATTTGAACAGGTTTTAGTTGTATTTGAACAGGTTTTAGATGGATTTAAACAGGTTTTAGATGGATTTGAACAGGTTTTAGATGGATTTAAACAGGTTTTAGATGGATTTGAACAGGTTTTAGTTGTATTTGAACAGGTTTTAGATGGATTTGAACAGGTTTTAGTTGGATTTGAACAGGTTTTAGATGGATTTGAACAGGTTTTAGATGGATTTAAACAGGTTTTAGTTGTATTTGAATAGGTTTTAGATGTATTTAAACAGGTTTTAGATGGATTTAAACAGGTTTTAGATGGATTTAAACAGGTTTTAGATGGATTTAAACAGGTTTTAGATGGATTTAAACAGTCAAAAATGACTGTCAACTGAATCGGCCACAAACTCATAAACTGATAAATATGAAAGTACAAATTCAAAAGTAAAAGTTATTATCGTATTCTAATCTCAGGCTTTTGTAAAAACAGGTTTCGGACATAATTCACTGGAAAACACTCCATTCACATTTTCACAACTTCTCTCAATATTTAATAAAAACCTCTTTAATGATAAATACTCACAGTTTTCTACAATTAACCTAGATCCTCGTCCAAAAATCCTCCTGAATCCTGCTCCATCAGACACACATCGACACGCTCTCAGACAATATCCTCTGAACCGGACTAACGGGACTGGACTAGACTAGACTAGACTGGACTAGACTAGACTAGACTGGACTGGACTGGACTGGACTGGACTGGACTGGACTGGACTGGACTGGACTGGACTAGACTAGACTAGACTAGACTAGACTAGACTAGACTGGACTGGACTAGACTGGACTAAACCAGACTAGACTGGACTAAACCAGACTAGACTGGACTAAACCAGACTAGACTAGACTGGACTAGACTAGACTAGACTGGACTGGACTGGACTGGACCGGACTAGACTAGACTAGACTGGACTGGACTGGACTGGACTAGACTGGACTAAACCAGACTAGACTAGACTGGACCAGACCAGACCAGACTGGACTAGATTAAACTGGACTGAGTCTACAGCTCTTTTTTCTTTTGGTAAATCGCTGGTGGAGCTTTTGTCTCAGATGAAGTTGTGAAGGTTTGATTTTATTTATATTTTGCTGAAGTTTTAAAATCTGAAACTGACTGAACACATATATTTATATTTATATTTTATATATATTTATATTTATATTTATATTTATATTTATATATATTTATATTTATATTTATATTTATATTTATATTTATATTTATATATATTTATATTTATATTTAAATTGTATATATTAAATTTATATTTATATTTATATATATTTATATTTAAATTTGATATTGATATTTAAATATATTTTATTTATATTTATATTTATATTTATATATATTTATATTTATATTTTATATATATAATATTAATATTTATATTTATATTTTATATATATTTATATTTATATTTATTATTTTAAATATATTTATATTTATATTATATTTATATTTTATATATATTTATATTTATATTTATATTTTATATATATTTATATTTATATTTATATTTTATTTATATTTATATTTATATTTTATATATATTTATATTTATATTAATATTTTATATATATTAATATTTATATTTATATTTATATTTTATATATATTTATCTCGATGGATTTAAGACGATTTCCTAAGATTTAAAGGAAACTGTCGAGTTCCAAAGACAATGAAATATTTAGTTTAAATATGATTTTGTTAAAGTGACACTTGAAACTGAAAAGGACTGTGTGTTAAATCATCTGAATTCATATATTTCATTAGAACTTCTCTCAGTATTAAATAAAAAGCTCTTTAACGATAAATACTCACAGTTTTCTACAGTTAACCTCGATCCTCGTCCAAACATCACTTTATATCCAGCGTCATTCACACAACGAGAAGCTCTCAGACGTTTTCCTCTGAACTCACTCAGGTTTCACTTTTACACAAAACATTTATAAACTTCACTAAAATCCTGTAAAAAACTGTTTTATATTATTATATAAAATATTATCATGTGATACCTTTGTTTTAGTAGTTTTTATTCTTTTCTTCTTCTTCTTTATTCGCTTATTGAATAAATGCCATATTTATTGTTATTAAAACAGTTAAGATTTACATTTTGTGAATTCAGATATTATTTGATGATCATAATTGATAAAAGTGTTACAGGTTTGTTCAAATAAAGCTGTGTCCGAAGATGATTTTAGTCAAATTGAATAAATCAAACTTTATTCACTCGGATTCAACGTTTAAGTGAATTATTAATAAATAAACATCGAAATGTTTGGAGATTTGAGAAATTATTGTGTTTGGACCAATTACAGACATTAAACAAATCTCTATTGTTTTAAATGAAGGGTTCAGTTCGGTCACGTTCACACTGAAGCCAGAAGTTTAGTGTCGACAGAGTTTTAGAGTAAATTTAAAATGTTAAAATAAAGTGTGTCTCGTCACAGTTTAAGGAGGTTACAGTCGACTCAACATCAACAAAGAATCATTAAAGCACCACTTTGTCATGTTTTACCCAAAATAGAACCAGAAAGTGTTCTTGGGCCGATGTAAAAGTCAGAACCAAACCAAACTGAAACGATTCCAGTCGATTATTGCGCTTTAACTTTAGACTTTATTTACTAAGGAATACTGGAAGAGTTTAGACACGACTAAAAGATGAAAACCTGTTTGTGTGGACACAGACTGAATCTTCACAGATGATAATGATATTTATACAAAGGTTGTTACTCACTGTTTTGAACAAAAAGCCTGGTGCCTTTTCCAAAAAACATTCTCCAGTTTCCAGTTCCAGTCACACACCGAGACGCTTCACAACGACAACCGTTCACACAAACCTCACTTTGGACCAAAACAACTCTTTGCGTTAAATAAAATCTAAGATATTTTTTTTTCTTTTAACGTGACGTTCCTCAAACGACTTTAATCTTAAACTGGATGAATCATTAAGGATAAAGGGAAGGATTAAACCCTTTTGTTTCTTTCTTTTTCTTTAAAATCTGTTTCAGAGACAGTTTATAAAAGTGTGGACGAGGCTTTGTTCACACTGATGCACTTTATGATCACTTTGTAAAAATGAAGAAATATCACATTATTTTACAGTTTTCTGCAGTGAGTCTGGAGCCTTTCTTCTTCTTATTTCTGTTTGTTCCGGTCACTTTTCTCTGAGACACTAACTCAACTTTTCTAAATGACTTTCTGAATCATTTTTAGCCATTTTTTTACAGTGTTTATGCTAATCCCTGATGTTCACATGAATCACAATAAACTAAACTTCATTTAGAGATTTTTCATGTCTCTTTTTGGACATTTCATACTTTATCTTTTTAAATTGAACAGATTTATAGAGATATTTAGAAATATGAATATTCTTGAATTAAAACAATGTAGTATGGTCATAATTCTCCTGCCGTTATTATCAGCACCAGCAGGTTTTTATTGTATATTGAGTTCTTCTCAGTATTGTTCTGGTTTAAGTGAACAGAGTTACTCACAGTTTTCTGCAGTGAGTCTGGAGCCTTTTCCAAAGATCATCTTATTTCTGTTTGTTCCAGTCACACAACACTTCGCTCTGAGACACAAACTCAACTCTTTCACTGAAACTTCTACAGGTGGAACTTTTCTTGAACAAAACTCCTCAAATCACATCACATTTCACGGATTTAGTCTGGATTATTCAGTTTTTAATAGAGTTCAAAATAGAACAATGTCATAATCGATGGTTTCAACCTTTTCACTTAAACTAACGACAGACTTTCTATTTTTCACCAGTTTTCTCTCATTTTTAAAAGAGTTACTCACAGTAGTTCCAGTCACACAACACTTTGAGACACAAACTGAACCCAGTCACTTTACAAACACTGAGATAATTACAAGATGAAGACTTGTTTCTTTTGCTGCTGTTGATAATCTGTTTAAAAAGACTGACCCTTTGGAAAACAGTGTGATAATGTTCATAATACAGCTGTTATACTGTTACAGACTAAAGACACTGGGAGAAGTTTGAGAAACCACTGCTTCAGCTTAAAACACAATAATACGTTGAGTTCATTACTCACTGTTTTGAACCAAGAGCCTGGTGCCATTTCCAAATAAAAGTCTCCAGTTTCCAGTCACACATCTTTCGACTGCGAGACACAAACTACGCTCCACCCAAAAACAACAAAAACCAACAAACTCTGCTTTAAAAATAAAAATAAATCAAATAAAAATGTACAAACATGTTAGGTTTACACGTCTGTTGTTTTCTGGGGCCATGTTTGTGTTAGAATCATGTTTAAAGTTTTAAAGATGCTTCAGCTTTTTCTAAAATACACTTTTTCATATTTTCACTTTTTTCTGCGACAAATGAAGCTCTTCTCATCATTAACTTTCTCTGGTTTTTAATTATAATCTTTTTATGATAGATTAAATAAACCAGTTTTACACAGATTTGAACAGGTTTTAGTTTGAGTTATTTAATCAAAGGTTAACAATGTCTTTTTTATTTTATTTTGTTTATTAAAAGTGTAATGTTTTAATCGTAGACTTTATGAGAGTTTAATACATTTCTATTTTCATTTATCTTTATCAAAGTTTTTAACTCACGGTGTTCGACGCTGAGTTTAGAGCCTTTTCCAAAAAACAGCCTCCATCCTGATCCAGACCCAGTCACACTTCTGTTCAACCCCAACACTAAACCTGCTCCAGACCCACTGGCACCAACAGGGTTCAGATGGACCTGAACAGGTTTTAGTTGGACCTGGATTTAAACCAGATTTAACATGTCTTGAGTTTTGTTGTTTTTTAATTTTTGGGGCAAATCTTTTAAAGACAATAAAATGAAAGCTGCAGATGTTTGTTTCATTGTTTTTTTTTAGATTTAATAAAAAGGAGGTTTTGAGTCTCGGGTTTGACTGGTTTTTATCAGGTTTTAACTGGTTTTAATTAAAATGTCACTGTTTTTAATAGATTTAAACTAGTTCTAACCAGACAGATTTGCATTTGTCATTTATCGATAACTATAAACAACTGAATCCGTGTTAAATCTAACACGTCAGTACTCACATGTTTCCAGCGTCAGACGTGTTCCTCGTCCAAACATCAGTTTATTAAAGCCTTGAGTCACACAGCAATGCACTCTGGGACATTTACTCAACTCAGACTTCTACTGTTTTAATCACACTTTTAATCTGAACAGGTTTTAGATGGATTTAAACAGGTTTTAGATGGTTTTAAACAGGTTTTAGATGGATTTGAACATGTTTTAGATGGTTTTAAACAGGTTTTAGATGGATTTGAACAGGTTTTAGATGGTTTTAAACAGGTTTTAGATGGTTTTAAACAGGTTTTAGATGGATTTGAACAGGTTTTAGATGGTTTTAAACAGGTTTTAGATGGATTTGAACAGGTTTTAGATGGTTTTAAACAGGTTTTAGATGGTTTTAAACAGGTTTTAGATGGATTTGAACAGGTTTTAGATGGTTTTAAACAGGTTTTAGATGGATTTGAACAGGTTTTAGATGGATTTGAACAGGTTTCTTATTGTTTCACAGAAATAAACATTCAATCTATTGATGATGAAACTGTGTTATTGACTCATTCATGTTTTTGGTAAAAAGATGCAGTAAAAAAGAAGATAATTCAGTTTGAAACTAAAAGATAAAAATGTAAAGATATTTTTGCCAAATTTTCTTCCATTTTTCTTTGAGATACAGACGTGTGCAGAGCGTGTTAAATCCAACACGTCAGTACTCACATGTTTCCAGCGTGAGCCGTGTTCCTCGTCCAAACATCACTTTATATGAACCTGTCCCACAGCAAAGAACTCTGGGACATTTACTCAAGACGTCTAACTTCATCTTTTCATTAAAACATTATTCATTATTATTAAAGTGGATTTATTATTGATCTATATTTGTTGTATCTTATATTTCTGTGATTTTATTTGAATCTTTTTTGACGCAGAACGACTTTTACAGACATTTATCGTCTTAAAGAATTCTGCAGAAAATAGGACTTTAATCTCTTTAAAGAGTTCTGTTAATATTGACGAGAGCAGATGTTATTTATGTCAGATTTAAACCTCTCTCCAACACGTTTTTACACAAATCTAATAAAACACATATTGTCTCCACGTTTAAACAGTTTTAAAATGACAATGCAACAATTATTCTCCATATATTTATTTATAATCACTCACTTGTTTCGACTCTGAGTCTGGTCCCTTTTCCAAAAATCACTTTGTTCCCGACGTTATTCACACAACACTTTTCTCTTTGACGATAACTTCACTGACACTAAAGTGACTCTAAATAACTAAAGAATGGAGTAAAAACACATCAAACCCTCTTTAAACTCAGAGTTTACACAAACACATCGAGTCCATCTGAAAAACCTTGAAATAAAAACAGAAGGGACTCACTGTTGTGAACGATCAGTGCAGTTCCTCGTCTAAATGTCTGTTTCTGTAAAGCTCCAGACCCACAGCAAAGAACTCTGGGACATTAACATCAGACTTTAACCTGTTTTTAAAAAGGTTTAACTTCTTTACTTTTGTCAAAAACTGTAAACTTTACTCTTGAAGCCTTTATGGAATCTGAGTCAAATACATAATTTAACAGAAAATACTGGTGCATTCATGTGTTCCTCAGAAAATCAGGAAAACTACTGATCAGGTTTTAGAGGGATTTGATCAGGTTTTAGATGGATTTGATCAGGTTTTAGATGGATTTGATCAGGTTTTAGAGGGATTTGATCAGGTTTTAGATTGATTTGAACAGGTTTTAGATGGATTTGAACAGGTTTTAGATGGATTTGATCAGGTTTTAGAGGGATTTGATCAGGTTTTAGAGGGATTTGATCAGGTTTTAGAGGGATTTGATCAGGTTTTAGATGGATTTGATCAGGTTTTAGATGGATTTGATCAGGTTTTGGTAAAAAGATGCAGTAAAAAAGAAGATAATTCAGTCTGAATCTAAAAGATAAAAATGTAAAGATATTTTTGCCAAATTTTCTTCCATTTTTCTTTGAGATACAGACGTGTGCAGAGCGTGTTAAATCCAACACGTCAGTACTCACATGTTTCCAGCGTGAGCCGTGTTCCTCGTCCAAACATCACTTTATATGAACCTGTCCCACAGCAAAGAACTCTGGGACATTTACTCAAGACGTCTAACTTCATCTTTTCATTAAAACATTATTCATTATTATTAAAGTGGATTTATTATTGATCTATATTTGTTGTATCTTATATTTCTGTGATTTTATTTGAATCTTTTTTGACGCAGAACGACTTTTACAGACATTTATCGTCTTTAAGGTTTATAAATCTTCCAACACGGCTCAATATTTACTCCATTTCCTCAGATGAAATAATTGTTGGAGTTAAACGTATAAAAAAGTCTAAATATAAAAACAGAATTAGAAATATTAATGCAAACAATAAAAGAGAGGCTTTAACTGAAGAATATTGGACGTGTTTTAGTTTTTTGGACATATTCAGTTAAACCTTTAATAAACACAAAGTACTCACTGGGTTCTGTCCTGAGTCTAGTTCCTCGTCCAAATATCATCTTTGTGAATCCTGCTCCAGTCACACAGCAGTGCACTCTGGGACATTTACTCAACACACTCTTTTATTAACGCTGCAAATATAAACTGAGCTAAAACTCTGCTTTATTCGTGTCCAATTTCAGAATCAGAAAAGCGCAGAAGAAAAGAGCAGATGGTTTTGTTCTAAAGTCAGTTTGCGCTGGTTTTAATGAACGAGGTTTTGAGTTAAATGCAAATGTATTTCTTCAGCGAGACATTGTCCTGGGTATGTTCGGTGAAAAGAGCCGTAAACACTTGAACAAACCGTTACGAGACAGATAAAGTACTCACTGGGTTCTGTCCTGAGTCTAGTTCCTCGTCCAAATGTCTGTTTGAATCCTGCTCCAGTCACACAGCAGTGCACTCTGGGACATTTACTCAACTCAGTCAAACACTGGATCCAGAAGTAAATGACTGCAGAGGTTTGGACACAATCACAAAAGAACTGTACATTCACTTTAGATTCTCCACAAAAGAGCAATAATTGATAAAGTCAAGTCCACGCTTCATCAACACGCCTCAGAACGGGTCAAGGGTCAAGGTTCAATTCATAAGTATGACCCTGACGCTCAAGGTTTGTCTACTTTTGGGTAAAACTGTGGAATGATTTGGAACGAGCTCAAATTCCACCAACTCTTTTAGTCATTATGTATTATATATTCATTATTTCATATTTATGTTCAAAATTAATTAAAATGAAAACGTTTTACTCTCGTATTTGACCTCAGTTATGTTCGGTTTATGTCATTTTAACTTGTTTAGCCCAATATCACAACAACAAACATAAAAATACTGCAGCTTTTTCCTTCAAATCTACAGCAGCCTCTGGGTTTTTCACTTCAAACAAACCTGAATCTAAAACAATAATCTCATTTAATATTAAATAAATATCCAGTTCTAACAGGTTCCACTTTGAGTCTCGTCCTTTTTTATCCACTTCTCTGTTCATTTTGAATCTCTCACATTTCCATCTCCTTTTACGGCTTCGTGAGTTAAAGATAAATGAGAATAAAACAATCCTAAAATACTCACGGATCTGAATCTTGAGTCTAGTTCCTCCATTTTTCTGTGGAGCTCATTTTAAAATCACCATTTACAGGTTTGTACGTAAAGATAAAGCTACTCACGTGTTTGAACCGTGAGCCGTGTTCCTCGTCCAAACGTCTGTTGAAATGAACCTGTCCCACAGCAAAGAACTCTGGGACAAAAACTGAACTGAAGACTTTTAACTCAACGTTTAATTCAAGATAAAAATATGGACAACTATGGCAACAATTCATCTATTTTCAGAGAAACATGTTTTTATCAGATTATTGTGAGGTTACACTGAGTCTGATTCGTGTCATTACTTTTAAATTATCTGCAGTTTCTTTTTTCAGATGAGGTTCAATCAAATCAATGAACGTTTGTTTTTCATGTTCAGTAAACGCAGCATTTCCACAGAAACAGAATAAACAGATAAAGAACTCACGTGTTTGAACCGTGAGCCGTGTTCCTCGTCCAAACGTCATCTTGTTTATTCCTGATCTAGTCCCACAGCAAAGAACTCTGGGACATTAACTCAACTCAGAGTTACTCCTGACTTCCACTCTTTTAACCAGTTTTAAACCATGGATACTGCAGCTTTTTCCTTCAAATCTACAGCAGCCTCTGGGTTTTTCACTTCAAACAAACCTGAATCTAAAACAATAATCTAATTTAATATTAAATAAATATCCAGTTCTAACAGGTTCCACTTTGAGTCTTGTCCTTTTTTATCCACTTCTCTGTTCATTTTGAATCTCTCACATTTCCATCTCCTTTTACGGCTTCGTAAGTTAAAGATAAATGAGAATAAAACAATCCTAAAATACTCACGGATCTGAATCTTGAGTCTAGTTCCTCGTCCAAAGTTCATCTTGTTTATTCCTGTTCCAGTCCCACAGCAAAGAACTCTGGGACGTTAACTTCCTCACATTTACCTAAAGTCTTCCTTTAAACTCTGTTAAACCGAGATAAAACTACCTTTTCATTCAAATATTCACAACTATAGCGTCTCATTTATTTCATCTGTGAAGATTTACAGCTGGAAAAATATCAAATCAAGACGTTCTTATTTCTGCTTTTTTAGGCTCTTATTTATGTTTTAAACGTTTGTTTTCTGGTTGAATATGTCACATTGTCAGATTGAAATGAATTAAAACTCTTCTGTATCCGACTTTCCTTTAGAACAAATCTAAGAGAGACGTTTTTACTATTATTAATTTTAAACAAACACAACTAACTTTTCTCAAGAATATGGACCATTTCTGACATTATCAACACTTGAAGATATTTGGTTATTTCCAGAAAACACTGAGTAAAAACTATGAGAATAATAAAATAATAATAAAGCACTCACTAGTTTCAATCATGAGTCGTGTTCCTCGTCCAAATATGATCTTATTTAATCCAGCTCCAGACCCACAGCAAAGAACTCTGGGACATTAACTTTACTCCATTATATTTCCTGAACTCACTTTATTTATTTTTTTGACAAAGTCAAACCCTGGGACACCATTTTTATGATGAATCATGATTTTAAAATACCACAATAATCACATTTCTACGTAAACTAATATTAACTGTGTCCAAATATCATGATACCGTGAAATATGGTGATATCGCGATACTCTGATGTATTTATGAAACTGTCAGGATCTCGTCCCAAACAAACACACAGAAACTGAGAACTTAACTCATTAAACTATATTTATATGAACTCTGAAATAAATAAAACACAAAACAAAGCCAAAACAGGTGAATCAGTTTTAGCTTTAAGCTTTAGACATTTTTCCAAATTAAATCTAAAATGTTGTAAAACAGATAAATAACAACAAATAATAATAATAAATAACAACAAATAAATCTCTAACGTATTTCTTCATTTTAGGATCCACCATTTTAACAAATTATTATTATTTTTTTTTCAAACCTGCTTCTTCACATTTCCATAAATTCTTTGAGCAGATGTTTTCTTTTATTAAAACCTCAGCAGAAAAACATATTATTCTTTTGTCTGATTGTCAAGCCTCTTCAAAATAAAAGCGTAAAAGCAGACTGAGTTTTGCTTCTGTTTGGTGCAGACTGTAATAACTGCACAAAGAAAACACATATTTATCAAAAACCTAACTCTCACTTGACACTTTCACAAAGAAACGGTTGAGCTTTTTTACTCACGGTGTTCGACTCTGAGTCTGGTTCCTTTCCCAAAGATCACTTTAACTCCAGTCACACAACACTGAACTCTGAGACAATAACTCTATCTATATCTGATCAGTTTATAAAAGCTGGTGTATCATTTATGAGATATCTATGATTATCAATCATCCCTTCATCCAATAAACCACTGAAATATAAAGGGTTTTAAACCACTCTGTAAGCTCCATTTTCTCTTTTCAAACCCGTGTTTAATCGAAAAACACTTCATTTAAATTAAAAACAAGAAAAGAATCCTGTTTTTTGCCGAGTTATGATTGATTTACATTTTTCTTTTCACAAATCCTCTTCATAAAAACTAGAATTATTTTGAGAGTCTTCAGTAAATCTCAGGTAAATATTCTGAGTCCAGCTCCAGTCCGACAACAACACACTCTTTTAAACCGTCTCACACCTTTTCAACTTTTCCAGATATTTCTCTCATAAACTTGAATCGTTTGTACTCACTGTGTTCGACTCTGAGTCTGGTTCCTTTTCCAAAGATCACTTTGTTATAACTGTCCACACAACACTTCGCTCTGTCACAAAAACTCATTTACTTTTACTAAACTTAACTTTAAATGATTTTGAATAAATAAACCAAATGTGGAACAGACCAAATAATAACTATAATAATAACTCATGTTTGTGTCCTTTATTTAACTCATTTCAAGAATAAAACCTGAAGAAATGGTTCAGGTCAAAGTCGGGTTTTCAGCGAGTCCAGATGCTTACGTCTAAAATACTTTAACAAAAGAAAATAATGAATATCATTTTATCTCATTTTTCACTGAAATAATAAACCACAAACAGATGCCTCCAACAAAAGCTGGTTCTGTGTTAAAGGACTAGTATTTATTTTAATATTCTATATTCACTTTTACTGAGCTGCTCTGAACTGAACCCTGTAAACCCACCAAAGACCGGTTTAACGTGGTCCTGCTCTGGTCTTTGTCGGATCAGATCAGAAAGAAACAGTGAAGACAGAACTAAAGCCACACTTCAATTAAAAACGTCATATTTAAACTCTTTCATAATTTAATAAATAAATAATGTAACTCACTGCGTTCGACTCTGAGTCTGGTTCCTTTTCCAAACGTCAGTTTGTAATTCCTCGAATTCACACAACACTTCACTTTGTGACAAAAACTGACTCTGGGTCAAACATTTATTATGTTCTGTCCATTTTCTCAATAAAAAAATATACTTTGAGTAAAAGTTTGAGAAAAATACCGTCATTTAAAAAACCTTTATCAAAAGCAAAAAGAAACAAAACTTAAAAGATTCAAAAAGAACAAAAAGAGCTGTAGATCATGAACGAAGAGAAAACGTTTATAAAACAATAGATTTATCAAAGAAACTAACTGCAGCTTCATCATAAACACATTTATTCAGTTTAACTAAAGCCGTCATTAAAACACATCTGAGAACTGAACTGAGTCTGGTCCTGAGCCCAAAGACCACCTCAGTCCAGCTCCAGTCCCACTACATCAGACTCTGTCCCACTGACTGATGACTGAGAGATTATTTGATAAAACAAGCTTAAATTAGTTCAAATATGATTCACTCACTGTGTTCGACCCTGAGTCTGGTTCCTTTTCCAAAAGTCATTTTCCTGGTTCCAGTGTTCACACAACGTTCAACTCTGTGACCAAAACTCAGCTGCAGATAGTTTTTATTACTTTTATTATTTAACCTGAATTAAAACTCTGTGATAAACTGTTCATGTGAAGCACAGACGTAAAGGCAGCAGCCGCTGGTTTATTTATTGTTTCAAACAGGATTTAATTCCTTTAATTTACTGCAGACCCTCGAGCCACAAACGTACAAACACAAAAAATACTATAAAATGATTGTATATCAATATTTTTTCTGCATAAATCTCTAAAACCACTTCTGCTCTGACAGTTCTCTACTACACTGTTGATTATATTCAAAACAGCTCTTTTTCCCATAAATAATAAACATTAACGATTGAAGTGTCTTTATTTAAGTGATTTTCTTTGTGCTCAGCAAATGTAAGGTTTCCCTTTGGACTTTTTTAAATCAGAAGAATAAGCAGCAGTGTTTGATCAGTTTTAATGAAGACTTTTAACTCTTTACTCACAGGCTTCGACTCTGAGTCTGGTTCCGTTTCCAAAAAACAGCTTAGTTCCACTGAATCCAGTCACACAACAGTTCGATCTGAGTCGAAAACCACTAACAACCTTTGACCTGAACCACGACGGGATTCTTATAAAACAGAACAGATACAGTCTCTGTCAATGATGTGTATTCATTAAAGTCATTCATAAATCTGATTATTACTGCTGCTACGACCAGGAATCGAACTCACAACCTTCAGTCCTCAGGTCAACGAGAGCAGCTAAACACTAAAGACACACACTCACTTCGCTCTGAGACAAAAACTGCTCTGTTCACTGTTAATTATCTTTGTTTGAGCCAAAAGCTGTCTGTGTTTAATAATCCTCAGCTTCTCAATATTCTGCAAATGAATCACAACAAACCACTGACGTCACAACAACGAGGCTGTCCATCACACGGCGGAGCTTTGGATCAACGCTGTATTTATTTAACACAACGTTTAAAGACAAAAGATGGAAGTTATGTCTGAAATTATACGTGACATTTTAGTCAAAATTAATTTATTTATTTTTATTTTATCACATCATTTTAGTGAAGTAGCCCCGAAATAATGCAGTCGAGTTGCATTTATTTATTGAAACTACTGTAGAAACTAAAGGTGTGTCATTTATCCCAAACATTTTAATCAAATTCAACATTTAATTTCTTTCTCGTTTTTTAAAGTCTGCTTTGTTTGGATTTAGGTTTTGATTTGTCTTTTTTCTATCATTTATTACATAGTCTTTGACACATTTCTTATAATTATATAATCTTAATTAAATGTATCTAATAGAAATTCACTCAAATAATTCATGAAAGACCTGGGCCTGGTTTGATTCCATTAAATATTAAAATGACTCTTTAATTCACAGCAGTGAGCGACGTTTGTGGAAACATCACAAAAACAAAGTTAAACGGCTGCACTTTTTGTGTCTGAACATCTTTTTCCATCTTTGAACCCTTTCTTTGATGCTAAATATTGAAGACATAAAGAGGTTTGACTCACGGAGCTGAACAGTGAGTCTGGATCCTCGTCCGAACACTGTCCTGACGTTGTTATTCACACAACACCTCGCTCTGTTACAACAACCTCCCACAGACTCACACCACACACCAACAGAGCACGGTAAAGCCAGTAAATTTAGATTCATGTGAATTACAGACAATTAAATGGACAAATGGAAGATATTATTCTGTTCGGTTCTGTTTTTAGTTTTGAACAGAGCTTTGGGAGAAGTGTCTGGACAAACTGAGTCCAGTGAAATGACTTGTATTGAGTTTGATTCATTCATTCATTTGGGGCCGTTTCTGGAGCTAGAGCAGATTTATTCACTTTTCTCTGATTTGAGTCGGACTCAGACGTTTGATTTTGTTTAACACATTTTTACAGATAAAGCCCCAGCAGAGATCCAGTCTAAAACTGAGCCGAATAATAAAGAGATGCCTCATTAATATTCATAACCAGATACAAAACAGCATAGATTAAGTGTAGTGTTGTTGCTCATTGTTCAGCTGCATATTCCAGGACTGAAGCAGATCTATATTACTCACATCTGTAGAATCAGAATGTACTCATTACTCACAGTTTTCCAAAGTGAGTCTCGATCCTTTGTCTCTGATCAATATTAAACTGGGACCATGAACTGTTCCAGTAAAGTCTAACTTTAACTCTGATAATTACCAGTTTAAATAGAAGTATCGTACTCGTTACTCACACGGCTCCACAGTGAGTCTGGTTCCTTTTCCAAAGTACATCTTAAATCCTCCTGTCGCCTTCACACAACACTTTGCTCTGAGACAAAAACCTGCTCTGAACCGCTCTTATTCTGAAAATATCACACTTTTATCTTTTAATCATTTACTGCATTAAAACTGAAAAACCCAGCGATAAAAGAACAATACTCACGGTTTTGTCCAATATTTAAATCACGAGACAAAGCGCCGTCTGTCCTCGGTCAGAAACACTTTATAGAAACTGAAGTCAGTTCTAGTCATTTCTTCTTAATAACTTCTTCATTATTGTTTTGTTAAAGATAAGTCAATATAAATATAATATATATATTTATGATGTAACAGCAGCGATGCATAAATGTGTTTTTACTTCCTGTGTTTAACTTAAACATTAAAGACTCACATGTTTGGAGCGTTAGCCTCGTTCCTCGTCCAAACAGGAGTTTGTTGAATCCTCCAGATTTCACACAACACTTTTCTTTGTGACAATAACTCTGTTCCTTCATCAGACTAACAACGGGCTTTTACTTTGAAACATAACCTGAAACAGTTTTTTAAATAAAAACAGAACATGCTTCAAATCGATATAAACGTCACTATGAAGTATTTTAGTTTAGTTTCTGGTTTGAGAGCCACAGATCATAAAATACTCCAAACAATCAGGTTCATTTGGAAAAACCTTTCAGAAAACGAATTACATTTAACAAACAACAAACTTTAATAAGGGCTAAAGAACATATTAAAAACTGCAAACAATGATTTTAATATTAAGTGAATTTTGAATTAGACTGAATTAAACTAAATGAAGTTTTGGTTGGAATGTCTTGTTTAAATCCAGCTGCTGCAGTAAAAGCCCTGTTTTATTTTCTTTCTGATCAATAAACAATAAACTTTTATTTTGAAATAAAGACTGTTTTTACAATCTACTGCGCTGCGTCTGAACAGGATCGAACCTGGCTTTTTTGGGACTGATTCGGTGATTTTACAGGTTTTCTAACTTTAACTTTAGCCAGTTTTAATAGAAGTATCGTACTCGTTACTCACTCGGCTCCACAGTGAGTCTGGTTCCTTTTCCGAAGTAGACTTTATTTCCTCCTGCAGCATTCACACAACACTTCACTCTGAGACAAAAACTCTGTCCACTTTACTCCAGAATAAACCAGAATATTTCAGGTCATTCTCACTGTCCATTCACAAATCTCTGAATTATTTAATCAAAATTCAGACAGAACCATGACAGAGTTTGGCCTCAGTTTTCATTTAACGTAGCGTCATTTAACGCGTCCCTACATTTAAAAAAACAGTAAAAGCTAAAAAGTAAATAGATAAATAGAGTTCCAAACCACAACTGTTCAAAGATGTACAGGATTATATTTACTGTTTATTTAGAGCCAGACTTTTCAACAGAAGATTATTGAAGTATTTAGACGTGAATTCATTTTGTTTTCAGTTTAGGTCAGATCCATGATTTTGGACATTTTTATTATTATTAAAGAATCACATAAAAACCTACAGATTATGATTCTGTCTCTGTCCTGATTCTGTCTCTGTCCTGATTCTGTCTCTGACCAGATTCTGTCTCTGTCCTGATTCTGTCTCTGACCTGATTCTGTCTCTGTCCTGATTCTGTCTCTGACCAGATTCTGTCTCTGTCCTGATTCTGTCTCTGACCAGATTCTGTCTCTGTCCTGATTCTGTCTCTGTCCTGATTCTGTCTCTGTCCTGATTCTGTCTCTGACCTGATTGGACGACGAGCCGAGTCCCGGATCCAAACTGGATTTTGTCGACGCCTCGATTCACACCGTGACTCGAGGCTTCGTAAAAACCTCTCACTCGCTTCGTCTGAAACATGTCTCTGTCTCTGTCTCTGTCTGAAACATGTCTCTGTCTGAAACATGTCTCTGTCTGAAACATGTCTCTGTCTGAAACATGTCTCTGTCTCTGTCTGAAACATGTCTCTGTCTGAAACATGTCTCTGTCTCTGTCTGAAACATGTCTCTGTCTCTGTCTGAAACATGTCTCTGTCTCTGTCTGAAACATGTCTCTGTCTCTGTCTGAAACATGTCTCTGTCTGAAACATGTCTCTGTCTCTGTCTGAAACATGTCTCTGTCTGAGACACGTCTCTGTCTCTGTCTGAAACATGTCTCTGTCTCTGTCTGAAATATGTCTCTGTCTGAGACATGTCTCTGTCTGAAACATGTCTCTGTCTCTGTCTGAAACATGTCTCTGTCTGAAACATGTCTCTGTCTCTGTCTGAAACATGTCTCTGTCTCTGTCTGAAACATGTCTCTGTCTGAAACATGTCTCTGTCTCTGTCTGAAACATGTCTCTGTCTGAGACACGTCTCTGTCTGAAACATGTCTCTGTCTGAGACACGTGTCTGTCTGAGACATGTCTCTGTCTGAAACATGTCTCTGTCTGAATGTCTGTCTCTGGTGCAACGTTTGACTCGTTTTATTTTATCCACTTTATTAATATTCTTTTTGCTCTTCCAACAGATTGAGTGTTTTGGGTTTTTTCAGATTTGAAATGGATTTATCGTCAGAAGTTTTAAAAAACTACAGCAACACTTTTTCAGTTTAATGTTTTAATATAAGTACATTTAGTATTTCTATAAATCAGGAATAAAAGAATCATATTGAATAATGCTGAGCATGAAATGAGAAAACTTCATTGAATATCGCGATAAAGATATGTACCTTTGACTGATACTGCTACAAAAACATTTAAATTAGTTTGAATTATGAAACAACAAAAGGATTTGGACAAACTTAATCAAACTAAACAATCCTGAACCAACAGAGATTCTGAGTTTTTGTGAAGTTGAGAGTAATTTAAATGTTTAAAGAAAGTTGGACTGAAGTGGTTTTGAGGATTTTTTTGTTAAATTTAATGATTTTAGTTAAAATTAAATAAAAACTCACAGTTTTCTACGAAGAGTTTTGTTCCTCGTCCAAAAGTCAATCTGTATCCGCCTTGAGCCGTCACACAGTATCAGACTGTAGCACGAAAACCAGGTCTAGACCAGGTCTGAACCAGGTCTGGACCAGGTCTGAACCAGGTCTGGACCAGGTCTGAACCAGGTCTGAACCAGGACTGGACCAGGTCTGGACCAGGTCTGAACCAGGTCTGGACCAGGTCTGGACCAGGTCTGAACCAGGTCTGGACCAGGTCTGGACCAGGACTGGACCAGGTCTGGACCAGGTCTGGACCAGGTCTGAACCAGGTCTGAACCAGGTCTGGACCAGGTCTGGACCAGGACTGGACCAGGTCTGAACCAGGTCTGGACCAGGACTGGACCAGGTCTGGACCAGGTCTGGACCAGGTCTGAACCAGGTCTGGACCAGGTCTGGACCAGGTCTGAACCAGGTCTGGACCAGGTCTGGACCAGGACTGGACCAGGTCTGGACCAAACTTTAGGACCTTTTTGTGTCTGTTTTTTCTTTGCTAATTCTCATTGTCTCAGTCTCTTTTTTTCTGTTATTTTCCTTTTCTTTATTTATTTCCTGTTATTGTTTGTTAATGTTAAGTTTTGAATATCGTTGGGTTTTTGACATTTTTCTTCGCGTGCCTCAGACTCTTTAAGGACTCTAACGTGTTACGCTCAGTTTTGTTCCTCGTCTTTCACCTTGAGCCGCTCTCAATTATACAGCTACAAAATAAAAAATTAAATACATCTTTATCTTTTCTTTGAAAAACTATTAACATTTGCATAATATTATAATTTATTATGGCACATCTGACATTTCCCAGGAGCTGAGGCGGAGGTGAAGATCAGAACCAACGAAACCATGAGACCATTCATCCTGTAAATGTAGTTACTGAGAACAATTCAGGTTCAAACACTGTCCTGGTCCTGGACCGGTCTTTAACGCTAAACTCACCTGGACGCTTCACCTGATGTTGTTAGTCCACTTTATGCTCCGCCCATTTTCACATTAACGTCCAATAATAATCCATAAAAGAGAAAATAGTCATCAATTTCCTCCTTTGAAAAAGTTCTGGGGAAAAAAAGTAAAAACCACAGTCTAATAAATAATTAAATAAACATTCACAGTCATGTCAGTCCTGTTCGTCACACGATGAAGACAAAGTGAGAGACAGAGACAAATCCTGGCACTAAATGTTTCTGTCCTGGTTTAGCTCCGCCCCAGGACTAAACCAGGACTAAACCAGGACTAAACCAGGTCTAAACCAGGACTAAACCAGGACTAAACCAGGACTAAACCAGGTCTAAACCAGGTCTAAACCAGGACTTTGTTGGACTGAACTCAGCACTGTCTAATATTAATATAATATTCCTATTTCTGACATAATCAGTTTATTCTCAGCTTCTTTCATGAATTCTTCACCACTTTAAATGCTTTAGTCCCGAATAAAATAAAACTGAAATAAACTACAAAATGATGCATAAAAATAAAATGCTGCACAGACCCTTGAGTCGTGTTGAAAAAGCAGTGAACCTACAGCGCCCCCTGTGGTCTGGATAAAAATCTTTAACGTCTTTCAATCACAACAATCCAAGCTGTGACAGTTATTTTAGGCTCAGTTATTAGTATTTTATATGAAGCCTCTTGATCTGTCTCTGATACTTTCATTTGAAACAGAACGTAAATTTAAAATCTAACTCTTGTGTTACAATAGCACTCATCATTGATTCTGTAAATGTAGATTCAGGAAGAAAAGAGTCGGAGCTGATGTTTATGTTTTTTATTATTATTTTATCGTCTGTGGAAATTAAACATACTTTGTACCATTTTTAACTTTTTGATACTACTCTTCTACTCAGACTTTAATAATTAATGAGAACTAACCAGACTTTTCAGAAGAATAACTCTATTTTGGGTTTGACTGAGAAACACTGCTTTAAAGAATGTTTCTGCTGTGTTTTTGAATTTGTAAAATGAATAAATGAATGAATGAATGAATGAATAAATGACTCTAACAAACTCTGGGACACCAGCAGCTACAGCTCTCAGTGTTGACCTCAGTGTTACTCTGTGTTGAACTCAGTGTTGATCTCAGTGTTGATCTCAGTGTTACTCTCAGTGTTGATCACAGTGTTGACCTCAGTGTTACTCAGTGTTGACCTCAGTGTTACTCAGTGTTGACCTCAGTGTTACTCTCAGTGTTGACCTCAGTGTTGATCTCAGTGTTGACCTCAGTGTTGATCTCAGTGTTGACCTCAGTGTTACTCTCAGTGTTACTCTCAGTGTTAACCTCAGTGTTGACCTCAGTGTTACTCAGTGTTGACCTCAGTGTTGACCTCAGTGTTACTCAGTGTTGACCTCAGTGTTACTCTCAGTGTTGATCACAGTGTTGACCTCAGTGTTGACCTCAGTGTTACTCAGTGTTGACCTCAGTGTTACTCTCAGTGTTGACCTCAGTGTTGACCTCAGTGTTACTCTCAGTGTTGACCTCAGTGTTACTCTCAGTGTTGACCTCAGTGTTGACCTCAGTGTTACTCTCAGTGTTGACCTCAGTGTTACTCTCAGTGTTGACCTCAGTGTTGACCTCAGTGTTACTCAGTGTTGACCTCAGTGTTGACCTCAGTGTTACTCAGTGTTGACCTCAGTGTTACTCTCAGTGTTGATCACAGTGTTGACCTCAGTGTTGACCTCAGTGTTACTCAGTGTTGACCTCAGTGTTACTCTCAGTGTTGATCACAGTGTTGACCTCAGTGTTACTCAGTGTTGACCTCAGTGTTACTCTCAGTGTTGACCTCAGTGTTGACCTCAGTGTTACTCTCAGTGTTACTTTCAGTGTTGACCTCAATGTTACTCTCAGTGTTACTCTCAGTGTTGACCTCAGTGTTACTCTCAGTGTTGACCTCAGTGTTACTCTCAGTGTTACTTTCAGTGTTAACCTCAGTGTTAACCTCAGTGTTAACCTCAGTGTTACTCTCAGTGTTGACCTCAGTGTTACTCTCAGTGTTACTCTCAGTGTTAACCTCAGTGTTAACCTCAGTGTTACTCTCAGTGTTGACCTCAGTGTTGATCTCAGTGTTGACCTCAGTGTTGACCTCAGTGTTACTCTGTTACTCTGTGTTGATCTCAGTGTTGATCTCAGTGTTGACCTCAGTGTTACTCTCAGTGTTACTCTCAGTGTTACTCTCAGTGTTGACCTCAGTATTACTCTCAGTGTTGACCTAAGTATTACTCTCAGTGTTACTCTCAGTGTTACTCTCAGTGTTACTCTCAGTGTTACTCTCAGTGTTACTCTCAGTGTTGACCTCAGTATTACTCTCAGTGTTACTCTCAGTGTTACTCTCAGTGTTGACCTCAGTGTTACTCTCAGTGTTACTCTCAGTGTTGACCTCAGTATTACTCTCAGTGTTACTCTCAGTGTTACTCTCAATGTTACTCTCAGTGTTACTCTCAGTGTTACTCTCAATGTTACTCTCAGTGTTACTCTCAGTGTTACTCTCAGTGTTGACCTCAGTATTACTCTCAGTGTTACTCTCAGTGTTACTCACTGAAGGCTTCGTAGTAAAAGGTTTTCTTTGAGAAGGACACAGGAGCGTGCACGGTGCTGTGTCGCTCCACGTGCGCGCTCCCGTGCACGAGCAGCGTGGACGTCCTGGGACGAGACCCCGAGGTCTGGGGTCTCGCAACAGTAAATTATAACGTGTGGAACTGTGTGGATTTATCTAGACTTTCTATTTCTGCTTTTTGGTTTTTATTTTCAGTTAATTTTTACTATTTATTTAATGTAACTGTCTCTAAACTTTGTCAGATTACTTTAATTCTATCTGTCCATATCCAATAAACCATAAATAAATAAATAATTATTAAATTATTATTATAAACACTGAACACGTTCTGTCTCAATAAAACACGTTTAACTCTGAGGCTGAGTCAAAAAGACACCATCACAGATTTAACTCTGAAGACAATGGAAAGACATGGACTCAACACAGATTTATTCTTGTGTCTTGATTTGAAGATTTGTAACTGATTCTGTGAAGGATTCAGATTGAAGCAGAAAAGATCATGTGCACAGATTAAAGCCGTGCATTTGACTTTTTTATTTCTGAAAGAGAAGTGTGTAAGAGTCGTATCAGTGAAAAGAAGAAAATAACTGAAAATGAATCATGTTGAGGTTGATCTGTGGAAAATACTCTAAACTCTGGTTTTTATCTTTATAAATGTAAAAACATTACTAAACCAGGACTAAACCAGGTCTAAACCAGGACTAAACCAGGTCTAAACCAGGTCTAAACCAGGACTAAACCAGGACTAAACCAGGTCTAAACCAGGACTAAACCAGGTCTAAACCAGGTCTAAACCAGGACTAAACCAGGACTAAACCAGGTCTAAACCAGGACTAAACCAGGTCTAAACCAGGTCTAAACCAGGACTAAACCAGGTCTAAACCAGGTCTAAACCAGGACTAAACCAGGTCTAAACCAGGTCTAAACCAGGACGAAACCAGGTCTAAACCTGGACTAAACCAGGACTACACCAGGTCTAAACCAGGTCTAAACAAGGTCTAAACCAGGACTAAACCAGGTCTAAACCAGGACTAAACCAGGTCTAAACCAGGACTAAACCAGGTCTAAACCAGGACTAAACCAGGACTAAACCAGGTCTAAACCAGGTCTAAACCAGGACTAAACCAGGTCTAAACCAGGACTAAACCAGGACTAAACCAGGTCTAAACAAGGTCTAAACCAGGACTAAACCAGGTCTAAACCAGGTCTAAACCAGGACTAAACCAGGACTAAACCAGGTCTAAACCAGGTCTAAACCAGGACTAAACCAGGACTAAACCAGGTCTAAACCAGGTCTAAACCAGGACTAAACCAGGTCTAAACCAGGACTAAACCAGGACTAAACCAGGTCTAAACCAGGTCTAAACCAGGTCTAAACCAGGACTAAACCAGGTCTAAACCAGGACTAAACCAGGTCTAAAGGCCCTTCATATAAACTCCAAAAGAGATTATTTTTAAGGAAACAGCGCCATCTCCTGGTTTTGTCTGAAACATAAAAACTCAGAGATTTCAAGGAAAAAGCCACATTTTCTGATCTAAATGTTTATGTTTTTTCACATAAACTGTTACAGAACAGTGTCCTTCGGTTTGATCATGTGACTTAAATAATTACCACGAGGACAGGTGTCCTTTACCTGAACACGGAGCTGACCACACACTGTCAAAATAAAAGGTGAGAAAATGTGAAATGTTTTAAACAAAACTGAAGCACGACCAGGACAAAAACAAATGCATCGCTCTGAACATTTCCAAAACTCAAATATTATTTACATTTGTCATTTTGCAGAAATGATCAGAACAGTCTCAGTAAACATTAGGAAAAACAGGGAATAAGGAAAGAGGAAGTACACAGTTTCTATTTCCTCCTTCATCAAACATCTACAGCTTTTTAAAATCAATATCATTTTGTAGAAGAAGGTTGAAAGAATAAAAAAATGTTTAGGACAAAGTTAGAACATTATGTGATGATTGTGACACAGTCATGTTCTGATCTGTCTCAGTGTGTCCCTCTAGTGGAAGAGTGGAGTAATGTCTGTTTTCTCTCCAGAGGTTTTTGTTCAGAGACTGTGGGTTTGCTGTCACTGTGGGCCTCACAGCACAGTAGTACACAGCAGAGTCACTCACTGCAGCAGAGGACAGACTCAGAAAAGCTTTTCCAAGTTCAAAATGTATCTTCAGTCCAGAAACATTCTCCATTATAACAGTTCCCTTCTCCGTGTGTGAAAGGAGGAACTCTGGTGGTTTTGTGGAATATTGTCGATACCAGAAAAAAGTATCACCAAGAGTTGCTTCAAGGAAAGAGTATCCCACAGAGACAGAGGATCCTTCTAAACTGTAGACCTCAGTCTTTAGTGGAGTGAGTTCTTCACATTTGACTCCTACATGAAAACAAATGAATGTAGAAGTTAGAAACATATTTCCTGCTGCTTCTTGCTCTGTGCTTCAGTAAGTGTTCAGTGGATGTAATAAAGTGTGAACATAGGTTTAAATAAGACTTACCACTCAACAAAAGCAGGAGCAGTGCTGCCATTAAAGGAAACATGTCCAAAACACAGCTGAGTGATCCTCATGTGAAGTTTCTGAAGTCTGCTTAGTTTCTGACAGTGACAGTTGGGTTTGCTGCGTCTGTGTTTAGTCTGAAGCTTCACAGTGAGTGTCTCCCTCTAGTGGAGCTAGTGCAGTATTGTGTTGTCTTTGCTCCAGAGGTTTTTGTTCAGAGTTTTGGTGTTTCCTGTCACTGTGGGCTGCAGAGCACAGTAGTACACAGCAGAGTCTCTCACATCAACCTCCTGGATCTGAAGATTAAAAGACTTCTCATCCATCTCAGCTTTAAATCTTTCTTCCTTGAACTCTGGAGAATTTCTTTTAGTTCCATATTTATCACGCAGTAAAATGTACTTTGGAAAACCACCATCTTCTTGTTTGTACCAGAACAGAGTAGGATTATTGCCACTAGTCTGAAATGAACAGAGTATTTGAGCTGTGAGTCCTTCAGTGACAGTGACCTCTGCTTCTGTCTGGGTCACTGTGTCTTCTCCTTTACACTCTGGGGAAGAACACAGGAGCAGAATCAGAGCTGAGAGCAGTGGACACAGAGCTGACTCCATCTTAAAAACTGAAATACTCTCTGTGTCTGTTTGGCTCTGTTCCTCAGTTACAGTTTGGCTCCTCCTCCACTTCTCTCTCCTTTTGGTTATGGTTTGGTCATTAGTTGGTGCCAGATCTGGACCGTCCTAAACACAGAGTACACAGCTGTCAGGACCCCTCACTCTCTCAAAGCAGCAGTTATCCACCTTTAAATCAACATGTAGCTTAGTCATGACAGTGAGTCCGAGTCCTGCCTCTCTTCTAATATGTCTTTGTGATGTGTTTTTGGATCGTTCGTGCTCGTGTGTAATTGGTTAGAACTTGGAACAGTGCTTCTTAGACAAAGCTTGTGTGAAGAGTAACGGTGTTGGAGCGGCCCTGAGCAGAGACCAGCTGCCGTCTGCTGCAGGTGTGTCTGTCTGGCTCTCAGCGTTTTTAAAGCAGCAGCACCTTTTATCCTCGTGTGATGCAAATGTTAATTTGAGAAATGTCACTGATGGAAACTCAAACAGTGTGAAGGTGTGAAGTAGAAGGTTTAAAAGGCAGTTCAAAACACAAACAGTAATGCCCAGAGATAACAACACTTATTCTACTAAAAAACAGAGATAAGAACTAAATATCTCATTTTGTACGTAGAATATTTGGTTTAAAATGGAGTTTAACAAAGGCTGAAGACCTGTTTGTGAAAAAGAAACTTGATTATCAGCCAGTGCCCTGTCTTTATGTGCTGTATTTACAGAATCCTGTAATTTATTCCAATAATTAGATCCTATATTATTTGAATATTTTCATTCAAGTATTGTTTGTACTGTATCATATCAATGCTCATAATAATTTTAGTATTACAATTATATTATGTTACAATAAAGTTATAATTTACAGGATTTCTCAAGATAAAAATACTCCTGACACGTTGCACTAACCTTAAGTTCCCTTTGGTTCAAAAGCTATAATGTTCTATAAAAGGTCCTTTGTTTTAATTAACAGGTGTTTTTACCTGTAGCTCTCAGCCAATAGCAGCAGAACAACAGCAGGAGGGAACAGCAGAATGTAGGACAGAATATACTCAGATTTAGTTTTACTGAGTGAGGAGCTTAAAGGGAGAACAGGAGACTGTGTCCCTTTTGTTCACAAACATTCAACTGAAACAACTGCAAATGCATGTTCTTATTGAAAGACACTGTTCCAGTTGTAGCTGTTACCTGCAGAAATGGTGGCAGTCGTCAGGCCTCTTAGAAGAATTTAGTTTAGTCTAGACTGGTGCTCTTGTAAAGCATTGAGGAGATAAACCTGGTGTCTGTCTTCACTCTTTCATGAGTGAGCGCCCTGTGACTTCTGAACTGAGACTGAGTGACAGTCGTCTGCTTTTAAAAACTGCACCAAAGATACTCAGCCTGACCAAAAAGAAAGTCGCCACCTAGATTTAACTGAACAAATAGGCAAGAACCTCCCATTGGATAATTGCCGCTGGATGAACATGCTTCAGCTGGAAACAAACTTGATGCCAGCTGAAACCAGCTGATGCAGAGAGTAGTTTCTCATTTCTTTTACGACCCTGTCTGAAGACTCATCCTGTAGTTGTTGAAAAGATGTTAATCTGTCTCATTGGGCTCAAATTGTGAAAGAGTGGTTCAGGAGCATGACACATCATTTTTACACATGGATTAGACACAAAGTCCAGACCTTAACCCCATTGAGAATCTTTGGGATGAGCTGAAGAAGACTTAGCGCAGCAGTCGACTCTCACATCATCAATACAAGATCTTGGCAAAAAATTCATGCAACTCTGGACGGGAATAAATGTTGTGACATGGAATGTTATTCCTGTCAAGAAGCATGTTCATCCAGCAGCAATTATTCAATGGGAGGCTCTTGCCTATTTGCTCAGTTAAATCTAGGTGGCAACCTTTTTTTTGGTCAGGCAGTGTATAACCTGCTACAGACGAGGAGCTGGTTTAAGTCACTTGTTTGAAGCAGTCTTTATTTTCAGACTTTTGACATTTTAAGAAAAAGAGAAAACTATGAGAAAAATGTTGTAATGTTCTGGACTGTTTTATTGCTGAGACGTTTGAGTTTGTTTACAGACTTTACCTGCTCCACTCAAGTCGGTCTGTCAAGTGTCTCCCTCTAGTGGAAGAGTGGAGTACTGTCTGTTTTCTCTCCAGAGGTTTTTGTTCAGAGACTGTGGGTTTGCTGTCACTGTGGGCCTCACAGCACAGTAGTACACAGCAGAGTCACTCACTGCAGCAGAGGACAGCCTCAGATGGAGATGGTTCTTCTCTTTAGTAATTTGGACTGAAATCCCTTGGATTTCTTTATTTTCTTCTTCTGATCCAAGATGATAATAGATTAATGTTGGTGCTTTTCCAGGATATTGTCGATACCAATAAAACTCATCAATGTTAGAGACTTGTTTATGATAAGAGTATCCCACAGAGACAGAGGATCCTTCTAAACTGTAGACCTCAGTCTTTAGTGGAGTGAGTTCTTCACATTTGACTCCTACATGAAAACAAATGAATGTAGAAGTTAGAAACATATTTCCTGCTGCTTCTTGCTCTGTGCTTCAGTAAGTGTTCAGTGGATGTAATAAAGTGTGAACATAGGTTTAAATAAGACTTACCACTCAACAAAAGCAGGAGCAGTGCTGCCATTAAAGGAAACATGTCCAAAACACAGCTGAGTGATCCTCATGTGAAGTTTCTGAAGTCTGCTTAGTTTCTGACAGTGACAGTTGGGTTTGCTGCGTCTGTGTTTAGTCTGAAGCTTCACAGTGAGTGTCTCCCTCTAGTGGAGCTAGTGCAGTATTGTGTTGTCTTTGCTCCAGAGGTTTTTGTTCAGAGTTTTGGTGTTTCCTGTCACTGTGGGCTGCAGAGCACAGTAGTACACAGCAGAGTCTCTCACATCAACCTCCTGGATCTGAAGAACAACATTGCTCCCACTGATCTCAGCTTCAAACCTGTCTTTATTGAACTCTGGAGATTTACTCGTGGATCCAGACTTGAATTTTGTCAGCATGTATTTTGGAGAATCCCCATCTTCTTGTTTGTACCAGAACAGAGTTGGAGTAGTGTCACTAGTCTGAAATGAACAGAGTATTTGAGCTGTGAGTCCTTCAGTGACAGTGACCTCTGCTTCTGTCTGGGTCACTGTGTCTTCTCCTTTACACTCTGGGGAAGAGGAAGACATGGATCAATAAAGATGATTGATTGGAGGAGAAGAGTCAGTAGGTTTAAAGAGTTACCTATCCAGAGAGTCAGAAGCAGGAGGTTTCTGAGCCAGTGCTTCATGTCTGCAGTGAGAGGAACTACACTGAGACTCTGATGGAGCTGGGCTTCACCTCATTGGCCCTTCCTCTTCATCATCTGCTCTGACTCCCTCTAGTGGATGTGATACAGAGGTTTTTGTTCAGAGACTGTGGGTTTGCTGTCACTGTGGGCCTCACAGCACAGTAGTACACAGCAGAGTCACTCACTGCAGCAGAGGACAGGATCAGATCCACTCCATGTTTGTCCTCAGACAGTTTAGTAGAAAACCTCGTGTGTGATTCAAGAGAAGCTGCTGGTCTTGAATAATTAAGACCTGAGATATAAAAGAGGAACTCTGGTGCTTTTCCAGGATATTGTCGATAAAAGAAGAAGTGGTCTCCAGATGCAGTGGGTCCAGAGCTTGTATAAGACACAGAGAGCGAGCTGCCTTCAGAAGTGAACTGCTCAGGTTTGATTGGACTGAGCTGGTCACAGACGACACCTGTAAAACACATGAGAATGAATGAGTTTAAGGTAAAGGTGAGTGAGAGGTGAGTAGAACAGAGCCAAACCTGTGAGAATGATCATGAGCAGTAGAGAAGGATTGATGAGAACAGACAGACATGGCTCTGAGGAAGTGTTTCTGTTTGAACTGAAGTTCTTCTGTCGTTCACTTCAGCTCCTCCCTCAGTCTCTTTCACTAAAGTCTCCTCAAATAAAGGTGTGTACAGCAACAATGAACCAGGTTTCATTATTTATTTATTCAGTTCCTGACTATGTTCAACTGAGACTTTATTTAGTACCTTTTGTTTTTTGTTGCATGGAATGTACAATCCACAAAACTATAATCTATATAAACTATAATTTTCCATCACGGGGACAGGGTAATGATTCCTCTCAAACAGACCACAGCATGGCTCATGTTAGAGCCATCATTTAATTCAATCACAGACGGAAACTGAAAGTCGCCGTGCCTTGTGAGTAAATCGATCAGCAGAATGCACGATAAATGTGACGATCAAAACAGTATAAAAGAAAAAAAATGTGTGGATTATGAATGGAAAACGGAAAGTTGAACTCTTGCTGTTGATCTATTGAAACAAATAATAAACGGAGCTGGTCAAAATGAGTGACAAGGAGGAAAAAGAGGATGAGTTGGACAAAAATAAAGACAATGATGACCTCTATGAGAACGAAACAGAAAATGATCTTAAGAAACTCAATCCTCAAAATATGGCATGTGTCACAAATGGCTTTGATCAGTTTAGAGTGGCATTAAATGAGTTCAAAGCCTGTCATGAAGCAGTACAAAGTTTAACCTCCAGAAATAAAAGAACATGAGACAATTGACTGATATGAGCCCAAACTGGAAACATTCAATGCTTTTATAGAAGAGCTTGAAGCATGGAAAGAAAGTCCTGACCCACAGACATTAATTGAGCCCAAAGACAGTGTATCAAATGTGTCATGTAAGGGATCCAGTCAAAAGAGACTAAAAGCTCCAAAAGCTCAAAAAGTGGAAAGTCCAAAAGCTCTGAGGCATCAAGAGAGATTAGCCTCTGAAAAGGCTGTTAACAAAAAACATGCAATGGAGGTGAAAGGTCAAACTGAACGCTGGAGAAAATGGAACTGGAGGCTAATATTGCTGCGTCTGACGCCAAGTTAAAGCTTTTGGAGAGTTTTGATGAGAGCCCTGGAAATACTATGACAAAGAAAATACTGAGCGAAAGTCAATATGTTACACATCGAAATATCAGAGAGCATAATGTGTCTGTGAGTATTTCAGTATCCAGATACAGGGGCTGTACCTAAGACCCCTCCTCAGCGTTCTGTAAACCAACCAGCCAATGTAAAGACATTTAAAGCCCCTGAGCCTGTCCCTGAACCTGTCAGAGCTCCCTCTGAAACTGCTCTTCTATTGTCACAGCAGCAACAAGCCTCACTCCCCTTCAGACAAACACCAGCATCTGGTCCTTCACAGTTTCACACATTTATGAGAGCATTTAAACATGGCATTGAGAGTAAAACAGACTATTATATGATGACAGACTATTATTTGGAACAATATACAGGTTTTAAGCAAGAGAACTTGTGAGGAGCTGTTTTCACATAGAAGCAAACAAAGGCTATAGAGAAGCACAAAGACTTTTAAAAACACATTTTGGAAATGAAATCAAAAAAGTGAATAGCAAATAAAAGCTGATGATGGAAATGCACTGCGTACGCACTTTATCTCAGAGGGTGCTGTGATACTATGGACCAGTTACTAGGAATGAGCTGATTCTGTATAAACTCAAGGAAAAGTGGAGAACAACCCTTGTGTTGTTTATTGAGAAACAAGCCAATATTTTACAGGACCCTCTCTTTGGTGAAACGCAGGATGTCTCCAGGAAAATATTCAAAACCCAGTGTGACAGTAGATTCTAAACCCCAGCAGCGCTCACACAAAAACAAGAGCAGCAGCTTTCTCATGTCCATAAACAACTATAAAACTGTGTGCTGTATCTGTGGAAAAGCAAATCATTCTGAATCCGTGTGAAAAGCTAAAAGCTCAGCCACATTATGTTAAAGCTGCTTAAACAAGAGGCATGTGAGTAAATCCTGAAGGACGACATGTGAGAAGTGTACACGGAGCAGCGACGGCCCAAACCTGCAACAGACAGATCTGTCAGAGGCACGTTAGTCTCACTGGAGCTGACTATCAATAGGTCAATAGAGCCTGTCCAGTTTAAAGCAGCAAAGGAGACAAAACAATCATGACATATCCTTCCTTGATCCAGGAAGCACGGAAACATTCTGTACAGAAGACATCATGAGAGCTCAACATCTGTGGGAAAAAGACATGGTGCTTTTACAAACAATGAGTCAAAGGAACCTCGACAGTTTTGAAATAAGTGGTCTACAAGTTGGTGATTTGAGTGGAAATAACTTTATTGACCTGGAAAAAACATCCTCTCAGACAAATATATTCACACAATCTGACATCAACAAATGGTTTTACCTGAAAGAAATACAAATAAAAGAGACTGATGTGGAACTCCTGATTATAGCAGATTATAGCAGACCTGCCAAAGGCAATGGAACCTTGGCAGATTAGAAACAGTCAGGGTAATTGGGTAAATGGGCCACTCCATTCTGCACCAACACAATAGACCTGTGGCATCAGTGAACTGCATTTCAGTTGAGAACTTTTCATGCAACAATACAGGCACAGCTTTCCTGAAAAGGAACATGAGGAAAAGCCACAAATGTCACTGGAGGACACTATGTTTATGAATGTGATGTCACAAAAGGCCATAAATATAATCACTATCACTTTCCACTACCACTTTACAACAGAGACGTTGTCATGTTTAATAATTACCACTTTGCTGAACAACGAGCCCCATATCTGTCCAGAAAGTTCTAAACCAATAGCACCTTTGCAGAGGAATATACACCTTTATGGAGGACATTATCACAAAAAGTTATGCTGAAAAGGTGATATCAAAAAAGGTGTGTTTCAAACCTTTATTGCAAATCATGCTGCTGTAATCCAGGATTTGTCTTCAATGACTCAATGAAGACATGTGGAATCTAAGCTCAATCCAGCTGATGATGTTTGAATATAGAGACCTTCCTGAAATCTAAAAGATGGATTAATGGACCCCACAAAATCAAAACCCATTTCAAATGATGACCCTGAGGTAAAAAAGAAGTCTTTGTGAGCACAGCCAACAGCCAAGACACTGTAGGTCTGGACAAACATCTCACTGACGCCGCTGGGTCTCCTCAAGTCCACCTTCTCCTTGGTTTTGGAGGTGTTGAGCTCAGAGTCCTGGATCAGACACCTGTCCTGCTCCTGTCCATCTCTGTTACACCCCACAGTAAAACTGTGATGTGTAGAGGCTGAAAGGGGCTCTGTCCAGGTGAGAAAGCTGTGCCTCCGTCAGGTGTCTCCACTCCCACCTTCTCCTAAACACTACTGCAGAGGGTCCAGTGTAGATCAGCTGTGGCCTGAGGAGATGGAGAAGCAGCCGCTCTAAGGTCTTCATGACGTGTGTTTGTGAATGATCATGAACAAAGACCAAACCAGACTTACTTTATTATCTTTCTGCTCTGCACTAATTAAAGACCTAAACTCTGATCACAGCTGTGTCTCAGTGTGTCCCTCTAGTGGAAGAGTGGAGTACTGTCTGTTTCTCTCCAGAGGTTTTTGTTCAGAGTTTTGGTGTTTCCTGTCACTGTGGGCTGCAGAGCACAGTAGTACACAGCAGAGTCTCTCACATCAACCTCCTGGATCTGAAGATTAAAAGAGTTCTTCTTTGTCTCAACATCAAACCTGTTGTTATTGAATTCTGAAGATTTTTGTGTTGAAAACCATTCTGATCCAGACTTGTATTTCTTCAGTATATATCTTGGAGCATTTTTTCCTTCTTGTTTGTACCAGTAAAGATACGAGTATGTGTCACTAGTCTGAAATGAACAGAGTATTTGAGCTGTGAGTCCTTCAGTGACAGTGACCTCTGCTTCTGTCTGGGTCACTGTGTCTTCTCCTTTACACTCTGGGGAAGAGGAAGACATGGATCAATAAAGATGATTGATTGGAGGAGAAGAGTCAGTAGGTTTAAAGAGTTACCTATCCAGAGAGTCAGAAGCAGGAGGTTTCTGAGCCAGTGCTTCATGTCTGCAGTGAGAGGCCACTGAGCAGGAGATGGTACAGAGGCCATACAGTGAGTCTTTATGACAGAAACACAAGCTGCTCAAGCCCAACCTGAAGGAAACAGCTGTCTGTGAATGCATCACTACGTCACTATAAAGCCCACTTCACACTGGCTGCACTCAGAGCCTCACACAAAACACTCTGGAGGTTCACTGACACTTTTTAAAGCAGCAGATGCAACAATTACAGGTCGTGGACTTTGCCTTATTATAAATTCAGTTTTTTAAAGCTCTGTCATTTCTTCATGTTGAACAGACTGTGGTGTTATTAAACTGAACAGAGTTCTGTGTCACTTCATCGACACATTCACTGCTGCTTTATTAAAATAAAGAGAATTATATATGTTCTTTAAAGAGCGTTCATCTTTCTTCAGGTGTATCCCTCCACAACCTCACCTGGTTTCTCTTTGAAACATTCTTCTGTCACTTTCTTAAAGGCTTTCCTCTCTTTTTTAGACTCCAAAACTTTACCAACAAAAACTGTTCAGTCAAAAATATGCAGCGGTGTGGAGCAGACATTAAAAGGCTGATGTTGTTGAAGATAGAGCCGACACTGGTCCTTCCTGAAGGGCATCAGTTCTGTCTCAGTAAAGCTGGTTGTTCAGAGCAACTTTAGCCAAATGTCAGTAAACGTCTCTGATGTTGGTGTTGTTTTCACTGAAGACCCTGAATCTTTTTAATGTATAGAATATTTCACTTGTTCAGTATTTTAAATATTAATAATGATTCTCTAAAAAGAAACTTCTGGCCTTGAGTAAATAATGTATTTTAAACATTTATTCTCACTACTGAGTATTTAAGAGAATGAGAAACATTAGAATATTTTCAGAGAGTTCTATAAGATTGAAATATTTCTTTTTTTTTATTCTTTGTGAGTTAAAGGCAGGCATTTCTTTGACTAACACAAAATGAATGATGGTAGATAGTTATTATTTGTTTGAGAAACTGACACAAATGTTGGAGCAACATAAGTTTTAAAGGATCAGAGCCAGCTTCAGAGTCAGATCTGTCTCAGTGTGTCCCTCTAGTGGAAGAGTGGAGTATTGTCTGTTTTCTCTCCAGAGGTTTTTGTTCAGAGACTGTGGGTTTGCTGTCACTGTGGGCCTCACAGCACAGTAGTACACAGCAGAGTCTCTCACTGCAGCAGAGGACAGACTCAGATGGAGATGGGTTTGCTTCACTTCAAACTTCAGTCCTTTTACTTTCTCTGTGAATACATTCCCTGTTCCTGAATGTGAAATCAGAAAGTCTGGTGCTTTTCCAGGATATTGTCGATACCAGTAGAAATAATCAGAAGTTGGTTCTTTATGATAAGAGTATCCCACAGAGACAGAGGATCCTTCTAAACTGTAGACCTCAGTCTTTAGTGGAGTGAGTTCTTCACATTTGACTCCTACATGAAAACAAATGAATGTAGAAGTTAGAAACATATTTCCTGCTGCTTCTTGCTCTGTGCTTCAGTAAGTGTTCAGTGGATGTAATAAAGTGTGAACATAGGTTTAAATAAGACTTACCACTCAACAAAAGCAGGAGCAGTGCTGCCATTAAAGGAAACATGTCCAAAACACAGCTGAGTGATCCTCATGTGAAGTTTCTGAAGTCTGCTTAGTTTCTGACAGTGACAGTTGGGTTTGCTGCGTCTGTGTTTAGTCTGAAGCTTCACAGTGAGTGTCTCCCTCTAGTGGAGCTAGTGCAGTATTGTGTTGTCTTTGCTCCAGAGGTTTTTGTTCAGAGTTTTGGTGTTTCCTGTCACTGTGGGCTGCAGAGCACAGTAGTACACAGCAGAGTCTCTCACATCAACCTCCTGGATCTGAAGATTAAAAGAGTTCTGTTTGATCTCAGCTTTAAATCTTTCTTATTGAACTCTGGAGATTTCTTTTAGTTCCAGATTGATCACGCAGTAAAATGTACTTTGGAAAACCACCATCTTCTTGTTTGTACCAGAACAGAGTAGGATTACTGTAGCTAGTCTGAAATGAACAGAGTATTTGAGCTGTGAGTCCTTCAGTGACAGTGACCTCTGCTTCTGTCTGGGTCACTGTGTCTTCTCCTTTACACTCTGGGGAAGAGGAAGACATGGATCAATAAAGATGATTGATTGGAGGAGAAGAGTCAGTAGGTTTAAAGAGTTACCTATCCAGAGAGTCAGAAGCAGGAGGTTTCTGAGCCAGTGCTTCATGTCTGCAGTGAGAGGCCACTGAGCAGGAGATGGTACAGAGGACATACAGTGAGTCTTTATGACAGAAACACAAGCTGCTCAAGCCCAACCTGAAGGAAACAGCTGTCTGTGAATGCATCACTACGTCACTATAAAGCCCACTTCACACTGGCTGCACTCAGAGCCTCACACAGACACAGTTTTATTCACATTAATGATGGTGATTTCTCATCAGCAGCAGGTCTTAAACTCTGTTCCTGAGTCTGATTGTAGTTTACCACAGTTGAAAGAATGTTCCAGGAGAAATTACAACTTTGGATCTATACAGTCGACAGGTGTACTGTACTTTTGTGATTTAGTCCATGAGGATGTAGTTGAACAGAAGATCTCTCATCGATGAGGGTTCTGTGGATGTTGTTCTAAATCCAGCCTGTGTTTGTTTTTTGAGACAATAACAGGGTCACATTTCTCAGTCGAATCAGAATGAGATGAAACCAACAGGACAACATCATCTGCAAAAAGTAGAGATGATCCTGTGGTCCCCAAACCAGACTCTCTCCGGCCCCTGACTGACTTGTCCATAAAAATAATGAACAGGACAAACCACAGAATAGAATATCTTTATTATCATTACACATTATGTACAACGAGATAAGAGGAGCAACTCCTTCAAATGGAATAATGACCAAAATAAACAAATAATACAATACAAGTGCAACCTCCATCAATAAATAATACCAGAAGTAAGTGAAAAGCCTTTAAGTGAAAAAGTAGTGGTTTGATTGCTCTGAGCATGTGTGAGTTCAAAAGTGGGATGGCTTTGAGAAAAAGCTGTTTTAAATTCTATTTGTTCTGGCTTTGATTCACCGTTAGCTCCTGCCAGACAGCAACAGTTCAAACATACACAAACCTGGATGTAAATGATCTTTATTGATGTTTGGAGCCTTACTGAGGCAGCAGGAGGAATAAATATCCATCAGAGAGTGGAGAGGACAAGCCACAATCCTCTGTGCCATCCTCATTATCGTCTGAATCCTCCTCTGGTCTGCCTCAGTGCAACTGCTGTGTCATATTGTAATGCAGTACGTCCTCAGGCTCTCAGTGGATGAGCGGGAGAAGGTCAGCAGCAGATTAGTGTCCAGATTCTACTTCCTGAGGACCCTCTGGAAGTGTAGTCACTGCTGCAGCTTCCTGAGATCGCTGTGGTTTTCTCCGTCCAGGAGAAGTTATCAGAGATTTGAACACCCAAGAACCTGAAGATGTGAACCCTCTCAACACACTCGCCATTTATACAGAGGTGGCCAGGGTCGGATCTGGTCTTCCTGAAGTCCAGGATGATCTCTTTTGTTTTTATGGCAAGTTGTTAGTCTCAGGATGTTCTCTGTTTAGGCAGATTCATCTCCACCTGAGACGAGCCCAATCAGTGTGGTGTCGTCTGCAAATGTATTAGTGATGTTTTGTTTGTGGGCTGGGCAGCAGTCGTAGGTGTACAAAGACTAACACAGCCTGGAACCCTCCAGGGCACGACCGAAACCAAAACCGATCCGAGGCTGGACTACGGGCCGGATTCTCCTCAGTCTCTGGTGTTGACTTTCCCTGAGGCTGAGGAGGTTGATCCCTGTAGAACTCACTCCGGTGTCCTTCTTAAACAGAGGCCCGTCCTGGTCTGAGTCCAGAGCCACTGTCCCTGACCTCCACACGATGTTACAGAGGCCAGTCAAGACCCACAACATCCAGAGACTTGAGGGACTCGGGGCGGATCTGGTCCGGGCCCCGGTGCCTCTCCATCGAGGAGTCCAGCTCTGAGCCCCAGTCTCTGCTCCCTCACTCCCTCTTCATCATCTCATCTTCTGGCTTTACTTCTGCAGATTCAACTGAGAGCCAGACTGATACGACTTTCTACTTCTTTGGCAGATGTTTTGGAGCATTGTGTCCTTGTTTTCGACTCGTGGTTGTTTCAAGTGAACACAGTTTACACACATTTCATTGATTTGTTTGATGAAGTAGAAATAGCACCAGAAACATGCCTAAAGTTCTAGCCTGGTCCATCAGGAGGTCCAGGGTTTATTTTAGAAGTGTGACATTTCAGACAAGAATGAAAAAGAACATTTAAAAGTTCAGGAAATGTCAAGACAAAAAAAAGTTTTTAATTGAAGTTAATGTTTCCATGAGTGAGTTGATTGGTGTTTGTTCTGATCTGTCTCAGTGTGTCCCTCTAGTGGAAGAGTGGAGTACTGTCTGTTTTCTCTCCAGAGGTTTTTGTTCAGAGACTGTGGGTTTGCTGTCACTGTGGGCCTCACAGCACAGTAGTACACAGCAGAGTCACTCACTGCAGCAGAGGACAGACTCAGATGGAGATGGTTCTTCTCTTTAGTAATTTGGACTGACATCCCTTGGATTTCGTTTTTTAGTTCTTGTCCTGATCCAAGATGAAGATAGATTAATGTTGGTGGTTTTCCAGGATATTGTCGATACCAGAAGAAATAATCAACAGAAGTTGGTTCTTTATGATAAGAGTATCCCACAGAGACAGAGGATCCTTCTAAACTGTAGACCTCAGTCTTTAGTGGAGTGAGTTCTTCACATTTGACTCCTACATGAAAACAAATGAATGTAGAAGTTAGAAACATATTTCCTGCTGCTTCTTGCTCTGTGCTTCAGTAAGTGTTCAGTGGATGTAATAAAGTGTGAACATAGGTTTAAATAAGACTTACCACTCAACAAAAGCAGGAGCAGTGCTGCCATTAAAGGAAACATGTCCAAAACACAGCTGAGTGATCCTCATGTGAAGTTTCTGAAGTCTGCTTAGTTTCTGACAGTGACAGTTGGGTTTGCTGCGTCTGTGTTTAGTCTGAAGCTTCACAGTGAGTGTCTCCCTCTAGTGGAGCTAGTGCAGTATTGTGTTGTCTTTGCTCCAGAGGTTTTTGTTCAGAGTTTTGGTGTTTCCTGTCACTGTGGGCTGCAGAGCACAGTAGTACACAGCAGAGTCTCTCACATCAACCTCCTGGATCTGAAGATTAAATGTCCTCAGTCACAGGTTTAATATTCCTCAGTCATCACATCAAATCCTTAATTATCAGATTTTAAGAGAGTTGTGTTGAAGCTGTAATGAATGGATCAGAACCCACAGCTTCACAGTAGATTTCTTGCTTGTGTTTCAGACGTAGCACCAACAGAAACTGTTAGAGCTGGGGTCTGTAGCCATCTCTCAGTTGAATCAACTCCAATTTAGATTTAGAGGCTCACGTGTAAACAGGAAATAATGCATCTGAGACGTCACATGTATTACATTTCATATTTTAATTAATGAGGTACAATTGACTGAAAGAGTGTTTTATATTTACAGCTTACCTTATATTTACAGCTCCTCAGTTTACCTTCCCAGGTAAATCAGGAGGTTTTAGGGTTTATTGGTTAAAACCAGAGATCAACACTTCAGTTACAGACAAACTGCGTCGACGGATGACTCTGAGGTTCTCATGCAACACGTAGCATCAACTCACACGACAACTGGATATTTAAGGGACATTTACTGTATGAAAAGTTAACAAACCCGTGTGAGTTTTGACAAATGACAAATACATATATGAGACAAAAGCAGTGGTTGTTGTAGTTTTTAGCCCCTTTTCCAGAAATGTTCCTGCATTTAACCAGAACATGATTTATGAAAAGAGCCAGAACTGATTTCCCGGTTTTTCTGTGTTGTGTTGTGAACGAATGCAGTAACATGCTCCTCTTCATTTCATTGATAAGATTTTCTGATTCTTGAATATAATTAAAAACATTTCTTGTTGGTTAAATGAATAAAAGAGTTCCAAAAGAATGGAACCGTGCACAAACAACTCCTCTGACGCCACAGTTGTTGTGATTCTTAACGGGTTCCAGGTCATTTACTGGAAACCATTTGTGAAAAGGGCTTTCGTCAAAACCCAGCCTGAAAACGTACATAATGTTGCTTTAAGGTGGGACTCGGGTCCATGTTGATATGTTAACAGTGAGTTTGAATAGAACCAAACATAAACACACGTTCTCGTGTTGTTAGCATTCAGCCTGTATCTGGAGTGTCTTTACGCTGCTCAAAACCTGAACCAGACTCGTCATCAGTTATTGTTCTCTCTTTTGTGTGAGACCTCATGTGCTGCTGAACGTTAGCTTTACTCGCAAAACCTTTATTACAAACCGAGCAGCTGAAGGGTTTCTCTCCGGTGTGAGTCCTCATGTGTGACCGAACACTGCTCCGGTCTGAAAAACATTTAGCACAGACGGAGCAGCTGAAGGGTTTCTCTCCGGTGTGGATGATCATGTGGGAGCTGAGGTAACCTTTCCGTGAAAACGCCTTCTGACAAACTGTGCAGCTGAACGGTCTTTCTCTGCTGTGAACGCTCATGTGACGCAGTAAGTTCTGCTCTCGGTTAAATCGAGCTCCACATTTGGAACAAACAAACGGCTTCTCTCCCGAGTGAGTTTTCAGATGGTCTCTGAGAATAGCTTTGTTTGTAAAGGATTTATTACAAACTGAGCAGCTGAAGGGTCTCTCTCCAGTGTGAACCGCTACGTGTAAGTTCAGATGATCTTTCCGCGTGAAGCACTTTTTACAAAACGAACATGTGAAAGGTTTCTGTCCGGTGTGAACGGCCAAATGCAGATTAAGAGAGTCTTTCCGAGTAAAAGTTTTCTCACAAAATGAGCAGCTGAATGGTCTGTTTCCAGTGTGAATAGCCAGATGAAGGTTGAGATTGTCTTTTCTTGTAAAACTTTTGTCACAAACTGAACAGCTGAAGGGCCGCTCTGTTGTGTGAGTCAGAATGTGTCTCTGTAAAGCTGAATTATCCCGAAAGCTCTTCTCACAAACAGAACACTGGTGTGGTTTGCTTTTGCCTTTTACGTCACTGTGGCTCTTTAAATCCTCGGAGTCTGTGTCGGAGGAGTTTCTCTCTGAAGCTAAATGTGGAGCGGAGCTGTCCGGAGGCGCCCAGTCCTCAGAGTCGTCGGTGTCAGAGGAGTTTCCCGTTGGTTCTTCACTGTCCGACTGTAAATGTCTGTGTGGGTCTGAGCTGCAGCCTGCTTCTGCTCCGTTAGCCTCCTCTCTCTTCTCCTCAGACGCTCTTTGAGGAAGCAGCCAGGACTTGTCTTCGTCGTCTTCAACTTTAATAATATTCAGCGGGAAATGGTGGAAGTCTTCATCGTCTTCCTCCTGTTTGATGCTCAGCTCTGGTTCCTCTTTGACGTGAAGGACTTCTGTGCTTTTGGAGTTCACCCCTCGTCTCGTCATCAGACTCCAGACTTCTACAGAAGAAGAGTATATTATTAGAAGGATATTAGTGGGACACAGAACCACGAGGAATAAAGGGGCTAATGTTTCTGTTATAGTTCTCATTATATTTTCTCGTCGCTAAAGGGTCATTGTAGTCACTATTGGATTGATTTTAAAACCTGTATTTAAATTTGACAGTAACTAACACATTTGTGGAGTCAGTTTTCCAGCTGATCTCTGTGTTTTACTGTGATTTATATTCTTGTGTTTGTATTTTCTAAAAGCCCTTCTGTGACATATTGAATTAAACTTATTTGAACTTATTAAATACACATGTGGTTCTTAAACTTTTCAGAATTAGAATTAAAAATATGCTCTCCAAGTTTTCCAAATTTAAATGTATTTAATGGAGCTGGTGTACCACCAGAGGGACCCAAACCAGAGTCTGAGAACCACTTTAATAAACTTTAAAAAGAGAAATAAATCAGTTTTGTTGTTTCTTACCTTTACTGTCTGCGTCCGGATTGATCCGACTGAATATTTTCTCCTGATCATCTGAGCCCTTCATCTGACTGAGCACCACAAAAACACAGGTTAATGACATGAACAAAAATCAATGAAGGATGTTTCTCTGAGATTAAACAACAAACAATCTGCAAAAAGTGATCCTATGTCCTTCTGTAGAAACACTCAAATGTCCTGGTTTTGAAAAGACACAGTTTTAATGCACATAACAAATTGTGACCATTTTAACCATTAGCAGAAAATACAGAAAGAGATTTGTATTTATTAATGTTATGTTATTATTTTATAATGTTATATAATCAGCATCTGTTTTCAAAATAAAAAGATATAATTACATAAAAACATAACAGTGCAGTCAATAAACACCAGTTTTAGTCGCTCACGGGCTTTTTTCCAGTTTTTGTACATGTTCTGTCAAGATTAAACACAAGCCTAATTTACTGCAGATAAACATGACCTAAAACTGCGCGTTAGTTGTTGTTAAAATGATAAATCCGTGTGAAAACAGCGCAAATCTAAACTCCTCAGGTGTTTCTCTAAAGGCTGTTCCCGGATTAAAGCGCCCTCTAGCGGCTCGGAGCTCACCTGTTCTCGGGCTCCAGCTTCAGCCTCACCTCCGCCATGTCTCACTCCGGACTCTCTTTCAACTAAAAACTCCAGTTTGAGCTCCTTTTTTCTGTTTGGAGTTAGCTTCTGGGCTAACGTCACAGATTCTGCAGAAACAAACCAGAGCGGGGTCCTGGCTCTGTCTCTGCGGGCGCCCGGACACATGCCTGTCTGCAAAGAAAGAAAAAACAACAAAAACAGAGGGACACTTTCCACAAAGCTCCGTGAAATTCAGATTCAGACGACTTTACTAATCCCACCAGGGGCAATCCGATTTCCGGTCGGTGTCGAGGGGGTTAATGCCCCTAATACCCCCGTACACCGCAAGGACGCCCCACGAACCTTAAATTCAGCCTGACTCTTAAACTGTCGTACGACCAGAAATCTGGTCAAATTCTGCCTGGAAATGGCACAGTGTATGTTTTAATCAGTCTGAACCCAACTCAGCGCAACTAACCCGATTTTACCAATGTCCCAACAGTTACCTGTAAAAAAGACTCCCATTTTCAACTAATTTTATGTGTGACTTAATACATCTGTCAAACAGTGTGTTGTGTCAAATGCTCTACAAACATAAGCAACAGAGATTAGATGTGCTGATGTGTAAATACCTGTTTTGTTGTTGTTGTACTTCTTACCTTGTTGTATTGTATTAATCCTCTGACCTAAAATTATTTAAGATAAAACTTGACACTAATAAGATTTATACATTCTTTAAAACAATTACAATATTTCAACAAAAAAATCACTGTGAGAATTGTGATAAAGCATGTCTTTAATTACTTAAAATAAATAAAGGGATAACAAAATTTCATTCCGCAAATAGTAGTTAATACATATATTAACTACTTTTATATGATGTTTGCATTTTACATTAAAAGTATAATTTTTAAATTTAAAATACTACCAGTTTGATACATTTATTTTTGTTTGATTTATTTATTTTACAATCGAAGAGCGTTGGACTTTAGCATATCGCGTCTCGTCGCTCATTCTTATCACGTGACCATTTTCTGTCCAATCACGGTGCACGCTGCTGTTACGTCATCGCGCGCACCATGTGATAGCGGAAGAAGGGGCCACAATTTATTTACTGTCGCTGTAAACGCCTTTTTTCATCGTTAAAGTTTAAAAACACACCGGTTCCGTCCGGTTCGTCCTCGTGGACCGCGGTTAAAAAGACAAAACCCGGCGGTGTATGTATATTTTAGAGCCGGAAACAGCGGCGGTCTGACAGAGGGAGGCTAACGGTGAGCTAACGCCGCCCGGAGACCGTCTCAGGTGAGGGTTTTTCACCGGAGATTTAACACCAACACACGAAATACAACCAGAATAAAGTAAGTTTTTAAGGAGAAGTAATTGCATCAAGTGTTTGTGCTGATGTCATCAAAGGTGGTTAAAGCTGAAGCACATTCTGGGTTCTGCTGAAAAAGGTTAATCAGTTCAGAAAGGCATAAATGTGCTTTGAACAGAAAAAAAACAACACGTATTTTAATGTTGCTCTCTCACCTTTTATTTTGAATCCGTGTCTTTTAATAAAAAAACCATGCACTGTGAGAGTCTCTCCTGTCTCTCTGTATCACAATCAGAATTCCTTTATTTATTTTATATTTCTTACAGACATGACCAAATGAAAGAGAAAAAATAAAAGAAATATTCATTAATTTATTTTCTACCGCTTAGTCCCGTTTTTTGGGGTCACAGGTGGCTGGAGCCTATCCCAGCAGCTTTGGGCCTTAGGTGGGTACATCCTGGACAGTGGCCAGTTAGTCGCAGGGTTAACATTTAGAGACGAACATTGACAACCATTCACTCTCACATTCATTCACTAGGGATACTTTAGAGTTGCCAATTGACCTATACATACATGTCTTTGGGCGGTGGGAGGAATCTGGACCCACGGGGAGGACATGCGGACTCCACACAGAAAGACCATAGTTAGCCAACGATGTTTGAGTCAGCCACTTTATCAGCCAGGGATGTTTGAGTCGGCCGGGATTTGAACTCACGACCATCTTGCTGTAACAAATTAATATCAAATTACCCCAGTATCTAAAAGCTCCTCAGTAAAAATTGACAAGCATTTAAAAAATATAATAAAGAAATAAAGAAAACCAATCTCTTTAAAAGTAGTGTCCTTTCGGTCCAATGTGTAAAATGGGTACATGTTTAAACCTGCATACCCCTCTAAACCTCCTTTCTAACACGTGTCCCTCCTGTTTTGCCGTAGTTGATGGGTGACCCTTGACCTGCGGCAGGATGAGCGCGGAGCCGGACGCTCTGGCCGTGGTGAACCAGCTCCGGGACCTGGCCTCGGACCCCATGAACCGCAGGGCCATCGTCCAGGACCAGGGCTGTCTCCCGGGGCTCATCCTGTTCCTGGACCACCCCAACCCCCAGGTGGTGTACTCCGCCCTGCTGGTAAGAGACAGAACTGCAGCCACCGCAGAAAAAAACAAAACAGACTGAGGTTATTTTAGGTTGAGCTCATTTAACCAGAATGACCACCTTTAATCCTTTAATACAGAAATGTACAGCTGCTAATCAGAGCAGTTCACTGTTGAGCTGAGCTGTCACAACCAACAGCAACGCTAAAACAAATCTTCCTCTTATTTAACTCAAGTGTTGCTTGTGACTTATTCTGTCTACATTTATGAATCCGGACAAATTGGTAATTCGCATTATTGATTTATTAACAATTAGTTTTTTTGCTTTTTTTCACATGTCAAATTGTCTTCAAACTTTTCCACGCGCTGCTGTTTTATAATTTTTTTTTGCAACTTCAAATAATATATATATATATATATATATATATATATATATATATATATATAAATATATAATATGTAAATAATAAAAAAGTAAAGGTAACTGTGAAGAATTAAACTGGCCCTGATCTAGACACGAGTCTTCTGAGTTCTCTCCTCCGATTAGTCCCCTCCTCAGCCTGTCCTCTCCTCTGATTGGTCCCCTCCTCAGCCTGTCCTCTCCTCTGATTGGTCCCCTCCTCAGCCTGTTCTCTCCTCTGATTGGTCCCCTCCTCAGCCTGTTCTCTCCTCCGATTGGTCCCCTCCTCAGCCTGTCCTCTCCTCCGATTGGTCCCCTCCTCAGCCTGTTCTCTCCTCTGATTGGTCCCCTCCTCAGCCTGTTCTCTCCTCCGATTGGTCCCCTCCTCAGCCTGTTCTCTCCTCCGATTGGTCCCCTCCTCAGCCTGTTCTCTCCTCCGATTGGTCCCCTCCTCAGCCTGTTCTCTCCTCTGATTGGTCCCCTCCTCAGCCTGTTCTCTCCTCTGATTGGTTGTCCTCAGGCGATCCGGTATCTGACTGAATGCAGAGCGAATCGTGAGCGGCTGAAGGTGGAGCTGGGGATGATGCTGAGTCTCCAGAACGTCATCCAGAAGTGAGTCTCACTTTTGACACTTTTAATATTTAAATTCAGTTGTAAAATTCATCTGAAGAGAGAGTCAGACATTGCAAACCAAATAGTCAATTTTGGTTTTGCCAATAAATACCGCATCTACAGTTATAGCCACGTTTGTTTGTAGGTCGACGACTCCGGGAGAGACGAAGCTGCTGGCCTCAGAGATCTACGAGCTCCTCCAGGCCTCGAGCAGCGCCGAGTCGGAGCAGAGCCAAGAAACTGTCAGCACCAAACGCAAGGCACAGTTCTTCCTCGGATCGAGCAACAAGCGAGCGAAAACTGTCATCCTCCACATTGAAGGGCTGGACGACTCGGTAAAACTGGATTTGAACAGGTTTTAGATTGATTTGAACAGGTTTTAGATTGATTTGAACAGGTTTTAGGTGGATTTGAACAGGTTTTAGATTGATTTGAACAGGTTTTAGGTGGATTTGAACAGGTTTTAAATGGATTTGAACAGGTTTGAGGTGGATTTGAACAGGTTTTAGATGGATTTGAACAGGTTTTAGGTGGATTTGAACAGGTTTTAGGTGGATTTGAACAGGTTTGAGGTGGATTTGAACAGGTTTGAGGTGGATTTGAACAGGTTTGAGGTGGATTTGAACATGGTTTTACATCAGTACCTTGGTAAAATACAACTGTACACAGGTTTAGTTCTGGTCCTGGTTAAGTCCAGGTTTAGACATGGTTTAGGGTAAAACCTGAATAAGAGATGTTTAAACTGTTTCTTGAAGTGGTTAAAGTCTCTGTTCTGCTCCTGGTTCTGCTCCTGGTCCTGGTTCTGCTCCTGGTTCTGCTCCTGGTCCTGGTTCTGCTCCTGGTCTTGGTTCTGGTTCTGGTCCTGGTCAGACCCGGCGTAGTCTGTGTGAGGAGGCTCTGCTGAAGATCAGAGGAGTCATCAGCTTCACTTTTCAGATGACCATCAAGAGGTGCATCGTCCGGATCCGCTCGGACCTGAAGGCAGAGGTCAGAGTTCGCCGTAAAAATGTGATTTATTCAGTTGTGTCCTAAACCACGGTTTTGATTAGGTTTGAACCAGTGTTACTGCAGGAGACCAGTGAAAACATGTTTTATTAAGATACGACAGAAGGCCACTGTGCCTTTAATATGTGACTGATGTAAATAGGACTCACTGCTACATTTACCAGATCCACATCTTTAGGAGCGTTGTACTATTAGAGTTTTCCTCTTTCAGTTTTCTGGTGACTACAGCTGCTACAGATTTTTTATCAAATTATAATATGTATTTATGCGTGCTCGGACATCACCGAGACGAGAGCGTCCTGTGAAAAAGGATTTCAACTCTTTACATTCAAAACAACTTCAATATCCATCTAAATGTGTGGAGAATATTTACACAGTATTACTGGTCAGTTCTGTGTTTGTACAATAACAGCCATGTTCAAAATAAAGTGAAGTAAAGTGTATTCCAGGCGCTGGCGTCTGCGATCGCCTCCACTCAGGTGATGAAGGCTCAGCAGGTCGTCAAAGGAGAGAACGGACTAGAGGTATTTCCACACCACACTCTTCAGAGTTCAGTGGCATTAAGAAATATTGTAAGATATTTTGATGCCTTTGGACTAATATTCCCTGGTCCATGGTTCGGATGGGCCTCTCTCTGAACATAATTCCCATCTTTCTAAACCTTAAATCTAGAGTCTGCATTTTAGGGCCTGACTCATTCATGTCTCAGTTCTGCTCTGGTTTAATGCGGCTGAGACAGAGACTGGAGTGGGTTTAATACGACCTCACTCTGAACCAGAACAAACACCAGAACATGTCAGTGTTTCTTGGTGAGTTTTTGTGCTGACGGTTCCTGTCCCGCTGCAGGTGTTGGTGCCGTTTCCTGAGGACAGTTCTGTGGAGGTGGAGCACAACCAGGACTTACCGGACTATCTCCCCGAGGACGAGAGTCCGTCCCAGGACCCGGACCGAGCCGTGACTCGCGTCGGCTCCACCGAAGGCGGGGCCAGCTGGTTAGGGGCCGCCACCAACTTCCTGTCCCGCTCCTTCTACTGGTGACCTCACTTCCTGAACTCTGAGATGTCAAAGAAAAAACAAACAGATAAAGTCTGATCCCGGTTTAAACCTGGATCTGTCTCTGACCAACAGACGATCAGGGTTAACTCTGAGAGAAGGACTGATCACAGACAGGACCGAGTCTAAAGGACCGATCACAGACAGAGTCTAAAGGACCGATCACAGACAGGACTGAGTCTAAAGGACCGATCACAGACAGGACTGAGTCTAAAGGACCGATCACAGACAGAGTCTAAAGGACCGATCACAGACGGGACCGAGTCTAAAGGACCGATCACAGACGGGACCGAGTCTAAAGGACCGATCACAGACGGGACCGAGTCTAAAGGACCGATCACAGACGGGCCGAGTCTAAAGGACCGATCACAGACGGGACCGAGTCTAAAGGACCGATCACAGACGGGACCGAGTCTAAAGGACCGATCACAGACGGGACCGAGTCTAAAGGACCGATCACAGACGGGACCGAGTCTAAAGGACCGATCACAGACGGGACCGAGTCTAAAGGACCGATCACAGACAGAACCGAGTCTAAAGGACCGATCACAGACAGGACCGAGACTAAAGGACCCATCACAGACAGGACCGAGACTAAAGGACCCATCACAGACAGAGACTAAAGGACCGATCACAGACAGAACTGAGTCTAAAGGACCGATCACAGACAGGACCGAGACTAAAGGACCCATCACAGACAGGACCGAGACTAAAGGACCCATCACAGACTGAGTCTAAAGGACCGATCACAGACGGGACCGAGACTAAAGGACCGATCACAGACAGAGACTAAAGGACCGATCACAGACAGGACCGAGTCTAAAGGACCGATCACAGACAGGTCTGATTGGTCCGTGTGTGTTCTCATCTCTGATTGGTCGGTGTCTGTGGTTCTCGTCTCTGATTGGTCGGTGTCTGTGGTTCTCGTCTCTGATTGGTCGGTGTCTGTGGTTCTCGTCTCTGATTGGTCCGTGTGTGTTCTCGTCTCTGATTGGTCGGTGTCTGTGGTTCTCGTCTCTGATTGGTCGGTGAGCAGTGTCTTTATCCTTGGATCTGAAGCTGCTCCGGAGCCGTTCAGTCTAAGATCTACCTCCAGAGAAGTTGAAGCAGCTTCTGAAAACCCAGAGTTAAACCTGATCCTCCTGATCCAGCGTCAGACAGAGCCCAGGTCTAGACCTGGACCAGACCTGGACCAGACCAAACCTGATCATCGAGTCTGATACAAACCAAAATGTCTTAACCAAACCTGACGAGTTACCCAGACTGGTCATGTGACTTTGGTCATGTGACTTTTCTGTTCCTTCAGCCCATTGTTGATTAAACGGTGCCAGAATCTTTCAGTTCAGTTTAAGACGAGTCACGTGAGCCTTTTATGTTTCCGTCAGATTTAAACCTTCACTCTGACTCTGTCTGACCGAGTCCAGACCGAGTCCAGAACAAGATGGAGGAGGTTTGAGGTTTTTGTCCAGTTACTTTATTTGAATCCCTTTTCAAAAGTCCGGTCTGGTCTCAGACTCATGAACTCATCAGATTGTGAGACTTGAAGGGACCACAACAGCGTCCGCTCGAGTTAGATTCATGAGATTTAAAAAAGACAGAAAACATGAGAACAAAGTCCAGAGCCGTTTGTTTTTAGAGCGATCACTGACAAACCTCACACTATAGTTATTACCGTATGAATGATTGGCTTCAGTTAAAGAATGATTTGGGTCAATAATCACTTTTTGTGTCCATTTCTAGTTCCTATATTCTCCTGATGATACATTTATTCAATATCTGTTGAATAATCAGAGTAAAGTCTAGGAGTTATTTTTGCGGCTGCTGTGAGGAAACACTAAGGCTGGACCAAACCTTAACGTCTTAAAACACCGTGAACACAAACCAAACCCGACCAAAACACAGTCCCTCGACATAATCGTGTTGAACCTGCTTTATTTTGTTTATTTTGTTCCTGAACAGTTTTTGAAAACATTTAAACCACAGCCTTTCTGAGAACATCATAAATTCATTCCTCAAAGACTTTTTCTTTAAACATAACTGTGCTTTATTTTGTGTTTTATCTGTTTTCTGCCTTTAACTGACATTATTTATGCTTTGAGGTTTTTTTACTAATAGTATCTGTAAAAATCCTGTTACATGAGGTTTTTCTAAAGGGTTTTTTGTGGGATTTTATTTTGCACATTTAAATCAATGCAGTACTTTTTGCAGAAGAACCACTCCCTGCATTTTCACTTTGAGCTCCAGGTCTTTTCTGTTTAGACACAGTTTAATCGTGTCAGATTTGTGTCAAACCAAACTTTAAAATGGCATTTATCAGAATTAAATAGCAGTTGTCTGTTACTGTGACATAAAGGAAGTGTTACCAAAACGTGCTAAATTTACATTTAAGGCTTCTCTTTTTGTTCTTTGTGTCTCAGATGCACAGTTACAGTCACAGAATGTTTCGGGATTTCTCTTTAGACGAATCAACTGTTTGTGTGTTGTCTCCAGATTATCAATAGTATTATTGATCATGTATTTATTGTGTTTCTGGGTGATTTTATTAAACTCAGGTCACGGTGGAGAGGTTTTTTTCCTCAAGTGTCTTCATCATCGTTTACTGCTGCAGTCGAGAAATAAAACCCTCCTGTCTCTGAGACTCTTCTGTTTCATTATCTGCTTTTTCTCTTAAAGTAGTTTTTGGTCTTTTTTGGTGACATCTGGTGGTGAAAGAGCAGACTGCAACTCACATTCCTCCATTTTACAGCATGTGAACAGCTATTATGGCCCAACAGCTCCGGAGCAGAAGCCACACAGAGTCAGTGTTTCTCTCGTGACGTTAAAACAGATTCATTTTTCAGGTAAAAAGCTATTCGCTCAAAAACCTAAAGATGTAATAAAAGGCTCCTGTTTCATCAAACTAGAATCAGCATTTTCATCTAAACATTCTAAACGTACATTAGTGATATTGTAAAGATGTAATACTGAGTCAGAAAGAATTTTTTATGGAATAAAACCATTGCCACTGATTTGGCCTTTGACCCTTAAAATGCAGATGAAGCTCTTTATGTGGATGTCCTTGAAAAACCTATGTACTGCATAATTTCACATCAAAATCAGGAAGAAGATAACACCATGAGAAAACAAAGAAATGATAAAAGTTTCATGGCTTAGTTATTTTTTAATTTAGGGAATTTAGACCAAACATTTTGCAGTAAATGACAGACTACTTCTGGACCAATACAAAGACAGAGCAGTAACTGAACTCGTCAGAACATTCTGGACTGTAGTTACTGCTCTCTGCCGTTGTGTTAGTGTCAATTTTGTAGTTAATGCACCGTTAACACCAACATTTCTCAGAAATTAAACATAAATGAAATAAAACTGATAATACGAAGCTTGTTTTTAGTCTTTTTGAGCACAGATACTGTGTTTTGCCTTTATAGACCCAACCCTGACCCAGGTTTCTGTCAGAATCAGAGGAATTATATTCTGTCTCAGTCTGGACCTCAGAGTTAACTCTGGTTTGGGGGCTGCCCTCTGCACTCTCTGGAGGAAGGAGGTCCAGTCTGAGTTCAGGTGATTAGAGTTTATATCCCTCAGAGGGAGGGACTTAACCTAAAACGACTGTGATTGGACGAGAGCTGACGAACGCAAGACACACACAGTATTGACTTAATATTACTAATTTGCACGAGTTTTAGAGTAAATTTTACCCAATGTTTTTGTAGCTTTTCTTTTTAAAATAAAAGAAATATAAAAAGCAGGTCCTGGACAGGGCTCTTTACAGTTCTTTGGGACAACACAAAAACACAAAGGCAACACAACAGACCAGAGTAACTCTAGACTCTGGTTTGAATCGGGCTCTGTTCAGACGGACTTTAACCAGAACTGGGTCAGACGTCACTAAAACACTGCTTTTGTCCTCAGCTGAAAAACTGAAAACACTGCTCCACCTTTTACACTTGGCCCTGAATAAAGTTTGAAACTGAGAAAAAGGACAAACGTGAGCTGCTGCCAAATAATGAACCCACACTTCAGAGCTTTGTGGGAGCTCATTATTTGGCTCAGCGCTCACAAAATCACACAAACACACCAGAATATTAGTAAAAACTGATGATAAAGACTGAGCTTCAGGAAACGAGGGGCTCCTCTTCATCAGAAACTAGTGTCGGGAAAGTATTGTGTTTAAAGCTAAAATATGGCTTTAAGATGAAGATAAAACTGATTTTATCACATTTTTCACAAGTGAGTCCATCACTCCTTCATTCACTGTTTGATAAATTTCACATGTTCCAATAACTGTAGTTTCAAAATAAAAGCAATAATCACTGTTTATCACCGAGAAATGGATCATGTGTTTGTCTCAGTGTTAGCTTCATGTTAGCTCCATGTTAGCTCTGTGTTAGCTTCATGTTAGCTCCATGTTAGCTCCATGTTGTATTGTATTGTCTGTATAAGCTGGGTGTCGCGGTGTTAGCTGGGTGTTAGCTCTGTGTTAGCTGTGTGTTAGCTCAGTGTTAGCTCAATGTTATCTCCATTTTAGTTGCTTTTCTGTAAAACCACCGGACATAAACACAAAACTTATCTGAGGATAGACAGATACTATATTCGTGCAAAAAAATACAGCAAAACAATTAAAATGTTCATTGTAAAATTTAACTACAGCAGGAACAAAAGCTTTTCTCAGTGGCTCCGTTGAACTCTGAGGCATTAAGATTCTACTAAAGGAGCTCCTAGTGTTAAAAATCTCAGGAAGTGGATGGTCTGTAGTGGGTCCAAGTGTGTTCAGTTTGTTTTTTTGTCCATTGTGACGCTTCTGCCCAAACACAACACTGCACAGAACCAAAGTCTGACCACAATCCCCATAATAGACACACATAAACTTCCTGCACAAATCAAAACACCTTGGTTTTGTTAAAACAAGAGTCGAGACTGAGCCTTTTAAAACAGCCTCCAGTTTAAATATGTTCCAGATGAACTCCCAGGTGTTTGTAACCCTGGCCTTTAAGAACCACCACCAGACTCTGCTTCCGTTTGGGGTCTAAAATTGAAAATGAATTCCTGTGTTCTGCCAACATTTAAAAGAATCACTGAAGTCCACAGGAGTCAGTTTCTCTGTGAAATGAGTCCTGATAATGCAGTCGTTGCCTGTAGTCGTCAGAGTACAGGGGAATAAAAACAGGGATAAAGCTGTGCCGTGTGGAGCTCCTGTATTAGTCAAAGACAAACTGTGGATGGGTCTCTGAAATAAGCCTGAGTCCGTCCGGCTGAACGTGAGCTGGAACAGTCGCCCACAACTCTCTGTGTTTGTCATTCATTAAATACTGTTCATGTTTTTTTTGGCAATAATCTTTCTACCAACTTTAATAACTGTTGTTTTTTGTAAAGACAGAGCTCTGCCTCAGTTCTAAGCACAACAGAAACCTACTAAACGGTCCATGTTCAAGGCTGCATTTCAAAAACACTGAGGTCCAGACATGATAAAGCCAGGGGTTTGGATTTGAACAGGTTTTAATAGGATTTGAACAGGTTTTAGCTGGATTTAAACAGGTTTTAGTTGGATTTGAACTAGTTTTAGATGGATTTGAACTTGACTCAGAGCTTCCTGTGTATTTATTAAAAATAAGACCATCTTTTATTCTGAAGGAAGTGTCTCTGATGTTTTATTATGAAGGGTCAGAACGGAAACACACGCGGACCGATTCTCGCGCTTCACTGAAGAGAGGACTCAGTCCTGGTCTGAACCTGGACTAAACCTGGTCTGGACCCGGTCTGCTTGATGCTCGCGCTGCTGCTCGCGCTCGTGACGCTGGTTCTGGTCGCGCGCGCGCGGAGGAAAAGGTGAGTCTGTTTCGGTTCGGTTCTGTTTTCCGCTGTTTTTCCCAGAACTTTATCTTTTTTTCACTAAAGTTGTGCAACAGTGAGTGAAGGAAGCGCTGTGTGCGCTTTATTTGAGTTGAATCGGATTCATCTGCGCCAAAGGTAAAGACTGACGCAGCGAAAACGTCCAAAAACGAGAGATACGTGACTTAAACGGAATAAAACTTCAGTGAGAGACGATCCCTTCGTCTTTGCCTTTAATCTGATTTAATAGAAAAGGATGAGATAAATGTGAGGGGCCCTGGGTCGGACCAGAAAGTGGGTCAACAAGGAGTCTTCAAGTGAAAGAAACCAAAGGTTAAGGGTCATTAATGGAACAAAACCAAGACAATAATCCAATAAAAATAAAACCAAACGCTAAAAACACTGAACAAAACTAAACCAGATTAAAGTTGCGTCTGATTCTTTTGGGATTTAAACAAATTAAAAAAGTGAGCCATTACAAAGAAGGAAAAATATCTTTATTTTAAAAAAAAAGATGTTTAAACAATTCACCTGTGAACACAGTAAATGTTGAACTGAGCCAAAACAAATGAAGCCCTTCAAATATTCACTTTAATCATGCATTAAATGAAGATAAACAGCTGCAGGTGTGTTTTGTTTTTCTCGAAGCAGAAGAACATTTAAGTTTCGATTAAACGACGACAGTGAAAACCCACATTACTGATTTACACTGCTCCAAAAAAACAATCATGTTCCTGCAGGACTTCAGTGGTCACACTGTTCTGATGGGAGCATAAAACCATAAAGATATCAACTTAAACTGAAGGACCATAGCAGCATTAAATAAGAACTTCAAAGGAAGACATAAAGCTAAAGGCTAGAGTCATTTAAACGCAGAGAAGAATTTTTCATATTCATTCATTAAAAAAAAATTATTATAAAAGGCTATTATTCTTTATTTTTATATTTTTTATTTCAAACCATGATGTAATAAAAAGATGAAGCTGCAGTGAGACGGGCTCCTGCGAAACATCATCAGGAAATATTCACTTTAATCATGAATTAAATGAAGATAAACAGCTGCAGGGTTTTTTTTCTGAAACTGAAGAACATTTAAACAAAACTCACCGTCACTGATAATTGTCACATGAACTGAATATTTCAGATTGATGTTTCACTACAGCAGGACACTTCTGCATTTCTGTTAAAACTGAGCGCAAATAATGAATCCAGAGAAGTTCATCTGAGTTCAGCCCAAACATCTGCTTCTGCTTCAAAACTGAAAAGGACAAAAGTGGAGGCAGAAAAGGGAATAAAGAGCGTTAAAAACAGTCCAGAGCTGAGTCACGTCTGTTTCTAATAAACCTCTCAGTTTCCTTTGTGCTGCTGCAGGAACAGGTCTGAGTCAGGACCAAAACCTGACCCAGTCCTGCTCCTGATCCTGGAAGTATTATAAGAGCTGGATAAGCCCCGCCCCTTTCTATGCTGCCATTTTGATTAGTGGCCACTGAGGTACTGCAACAGAAAAATCTCTACGTCTCAAAAGGATTTTCCCAGAAACTGAAAACTAAAAACTTCTACTGAAACAACAAGCCCCACTCGGTCCTGACTCGGTCCTGACCTGGTCTTGTCTGGTCTTATCCCCGGTCCTGACCTGTCTTGTCTTGTCCCGACCCCGGTCCCAACCCCAGTCCCAACACAGTCCTGTCCCTGGTCTTGTCTCCAGTCCTGACCCCGATCCCGATCCAGGTCAGACACGGTCCTGACCCGGTCTTGTCTGGTCTTGTCCCCAGTCCCATCACGGTCCCGGTCCCAACCGGTCCTCACCTCGTCTTATCCTCGGTCCTGACCTGGTCTTGTCTGGTCTTATCCCGTCCAAACGCGGTCCTGTCCCTGGTCTCCAGTCCTGACCCTGGTCCCGACCCCGGTCCTGACCCGTCTTGCCTGGTCTCCGCAGACGTCCTGAGAGCCCTCTGGTCTTGGGCTGGATCCTGCTTCGGTAAAGCTCTGGACTTCTCAGGACCGACAGCCACAGGTTTCTGGAGGATCTCAGGAGGAAACATGGAGATGTCTTCACTGTGTGCCCAACGCAGGTCAGAGGTCATGGGGGCCAGAGGTCACGGGATCAGATGGGTGTAACAATATTCTCCATTAATTTAACCTAAAATATTGCAATAAAGATGGTAAATAATGTGAGATTTTGATACACTCTTGGTTTAGGTCTCAGTCCAATCCTGGTCTAATCCTGACCAGTCCAGGTCTATCCTGGTCTAATCCTGGACCAGGCCTGAGCAGGTCTTCTTCGGTCTAGAACAGGTTTTTCGGTCCAGCAGGTATCTGGCCAGTTAGACCGACTTTCTTTGTATTACATACAGAGAAAGATAGTCTGGGATCGATGGATTTAAACAGGATTTCAAGGCAGACCATGGGCAGAACTAACGCTCGCTGAGTGAACCAATCAGAGAAGCCTCGGATGTGACGTAGGAAAGCGAAACCTTATCTAGTTGTCAACAAAC